>JAYESA010000013.1:19933414-20271486 GCA_036927795.1 Iris macrosiphon
AGAACTTCTTGGGTAGAATTTAACCGTCGGTGCACAATACAAAATTTGTATGTGCCATAATTCTCAAACGAATTTGAATTCAGATGAGTCATAAATTCTAGTATATTTTTGATGCTGAAATCTACAGAAAATCATGCATGAAAGTCGAGTTTGTATCGGTTGACTTTTTGGTCAACAGATCGCCTCGATTTGCGTGCCATGAGTCTCGAGTTGATAAAATTCATTTTCTTTGGACAAAATTTAGGAATTAACATAAAAATCAGAATAATAAGATTAAAATAGGATTTTAGAGTAATTATTCCAGAATTAAATAAATTAAAATAAATTATCTTTTGACGTGATAAATTTGTAATACATAGGCTATTTGGACTATGACTTGGACTCTGATTCATACAAAACAGCAGGACCCCATGCAAGTATACCTTGCCATTGTACTGTTATTTATATTTCATATGTTGCATGCATCTTTTATTTTCTGTCTTTAGTTCATATATTTTAACTGTTATATAAAATGCGGCGCGACAGTGTCGTCGCGATATGTTTTTATTTATGTATTTGCATTGACCTTGTTCATGAGACTACCCCATTATCATGTAGCATCATTAGGTTCATTGGCCGTGTGACACAGTTGTTACACGAGTGTGAGTCTCATATAGAGATCACGGACTTGCGTGCAGGGTTGGCCTCCTGTACGTGTGTGGCCGTGCGTTAGGAATAACTGCTGTTAGAAACTTTGCATGCTAGAAGACTTAGCAGTTATTAGAGGTCTATGGACATAGCCCTATTGTAGTACGGTGGTCCCATCCTTGTCCTTGTTTGGTTGCAGGATTGGGCTAAGGTACTAAGAATAGGCTATGCACCAAATCGTGTCATGGATGTGACTTGCTTAGAGCATGGGGGTGGGGGAGAACAACAAGTACCGCATTTGAGCTCCTTTACACTTTTTCTTCTGTAACCCGGAAGCTCCGCTGGAGATACGGGCGGTGATGACCCCTTTACTACTTGGCGGGCCTCTGCCGTTCAAAAGACGACATGCCTTTGAGGCCCCTGGTTCTCCGAGAGAGTCATGCCAATCCCAGTTCTCAGCCAGATAGCTCACTTGTTAGAAAGTTGTTCTCAAACTGCATTCACATAGATGGTTAGGCGACCCATTGGATATTTATTTCAGTACTTTATTGGCATGTGTTTAAGTATCTTGTTATGTCCCTCTGAGGATCTGGTCCGCTGCCAGGTGTATCTGTTCTTGAGTATTTGCAAGAGCGCAGATTTGGATGGTTGTATATGCTTTGTGGACGTCTTCTCTTCGAGCCGTGATCGATAGCTGGATATACTTATATTGGGCTTGATTATGTTGTACTTATATTGTATTTACTTTTCCATTTGAGTTGGTAGTGGATTTGTTTCCATCAAACTATCATCCTTAGATACTTCTTATTGAGATCTAGTTTCATAGACATTGGTTATTTTATTCAGATATGATTTTGGTGGATGAGATTTAGATTTTACCCTGTTGACTTGTATTACATTTTTACCACTTGTGGATTTGATATTCAAAATACAGCGTACGTATGGATTTGGTTTCCATATATTTGGAGTTGCCATATCCATGCGGCTGGCATGCTTACGTGTCCTAGTCCTACGTATTTTTGGGACTGGGGCGTGACAATTTTTAAATTAAATTAAATTAACTATTTAAATTAACATTAAAATTAAGATTAAGATTAATATTAATATTATAATTAACATTAATATTAATATTAACATTAACATTAAAAATTTTGGGTAATTAATTTTTTTGGTTTTAAATTTGCCATGTCAGCTGTAGGTGCCACATAATATTATTTAACATGCGATCTTTTATTACATTTTAATCTCAACCACATAATATTAACCATTTTTTCCCCCTAATTTTCTTTTCTTTAGGAATTACTTTTATATTCCACACCCCCCCCCCCCCCCCTCCCCTTCCTTCATGCATCCAAACATAAGAAATAAATAACTTTTTTTTTTCCAAGACCACGATTCCATGAACCAAATGTGGTCTAAGAATTGAAAACAAAAAAGAAAAATATCTCACATCTTAATTACTTGAGTTAGCTCGAAATTCGCTTACCATACCGTACAGGATGGGAAGGTAAGAGAGAGTGAGACCCCTGGTTAGTCCCCAAGAGGTGTTTAGTTATAATTAGATCATATTAGATAGTTAAAACAACTTAGTTATTTTTTAAAGTAATTAATGGATGACTTAGATGCCTAAATTTTAAGTCGTTTTTCAAAACATCTTATCTATTGTACTATATAAAAGTAGGTTTCACCTTAAAATTTATTTTCTTCCAAAAATATCCTTCAATATATTTATAAATTAAAAATAATACTTACAATAAATTTCAATGACAACCATTCAAGATAGATGCATTTATGTATTACAAAATTCGAAGGTTTCATGCCATGCTCATCTGAATGAAAATGCAGAGTAATCGAATTATTAGTTATACGATTATACTTCCAACTCGGAAGTGCGAAGATTGTGATTGGCACATAATTTAAACTGCAGCATGATTCTTGCAGAATAGTTATAAAGAGAAATTAAATTTCGACTTGTCTTCATATTTAATAGTACATTTCACTGTTTTTTTATAATGTATAAATTTTTTTATTTTCGATAGAATTCGTCCGTGAGTCCGATCAACTCATTTGATTCACATACATTGTCTTCGTCCTCTTTTCTCTCCTCCCATTCTACTATAGTTAATGGAGCAAAGACCAAAAGAAAGTAGAAAGTAACTCCCAGAAAATAATTCTTTTAACATGAATAAAAAAAAAATGAAAGTTTGACTAGAAGGTGCAGCGTATGCTTCATCATGGCAGTTTAATCGAATCGAATATGTACTGCGCGCTTCATTACAAAAATGTGTTAGTATTGATTCAATAGAGGGGACAAAAGACTTGTGAGGTCTGCAAGAAATAGTTCGATTTCAATTTCAGTTTGACATTCAGACCGACAATCATTTTTTTCTTTTTTTATTCCATTAAATTTTGAGTCTACCGGTTATTGATGTTATTTTTTAAACAAATATACTATAGAAACTCATGAGTTGTTAATTTTAAAGACTCGATATTAATAGCCGTTGGATTAAGTGTATCTATTTCTTGATTTTTTTTTTGAACTTAAATTAAAAAATTAAGAACATAAATACAAAAATACTGCCACATGTCATAAGCAAATTGTAAGTTACTATTTGAGTTCTTATTTGAGTCTTTGTAGTCGGACTCTTTTGTAAATAGCCAGTAGTCGAACTCTTTTGTAAATAACTAATGGGACCCACTGTATAATAAGAGGAAGGACAAAGTTTGGGATACAAAAATCGGGAACAGTAGTCGAATTCGAGTGACTCTTGTGGTTATCAAGGAGAGACATAAGATACTGACTAGGTGGCGAAAGATCAGTGGATCGAGCCACGATAACGTATTATTCCTTCTATTTATAAATAGTGGAAGTTGGAGGATAGTGGACTCAAAAAACATACAATACAGCGTGCACAAAATTTGGAACGTTGCATCGGACATCTAAAAAAAAAATGGGAACAACCGATCTGCTCTCCGCATACAATTCACGTTATGACTTTGATTTCAACATTGATATATGAATCAAGCACTATTCTCCATTTGGAGGTCTCGTAGCAGCGCTAGATATCCATAACTACAACGGCCTGATTATATATACTAGTCACACAGGTAAAAAAAAAAAATCCAATATTGTTGAAATAGTTTAAATTTAGATTTATTATAGATATATTTATATTTTAATTAGAATATGTTATAAATAAATTTATATTTTTTTTTATGATTTGTTATATATGTACGTAGATAATATCAAATAGGTAAGCCATAAGTTAGGATTTTAAAAAATTAAACGCGAAAATATATACGACTTAAAAGATTTATTTTGTAGATGTTTAAAGATACCTTGAACATTATATATATATATATATATATATATATATATATATATATATATATATATATATATATATATATATGTGTGTGTGTGTGTGTGTGTGTATGTGTGTTCAAGAACCATCCGGATAGTTTCATAATATAGAACCACCCTATATTTTATGAATTGGATTTGAATTTCCTTACGTGGCAGCTGACATGTTTGTTAATGTGGCAGTTGACATGGCAAATTTTAATTTTAATTTTAATTTTAATTTTAATTTTAATTTTAATTTTAATTTTAATTTTAAATTAAATTAAAATTAAATATTTAAATTAACATTAAAATTAAGATTAAGATTAATATTAATATTATAATTAACATTAATATTAATATTAACATTAAAAATTTTGGGTAATTAATTTTTTGGTTTTAAATTTGCCATGTCAGATGTAGGTGCCACAGAATATTATTTAACATGCGATCTTTTATTACATTTTAATCTCAACCACATAATATTAACCATTTTTTTTCCCTAATTTTCTTTCCTTTAGGAATTACTTTTATATTCCCCCCCCCCCCCTTCCTTCATGCATCCAAACATAAGAAATAAATAACTTCTTTTTCCAAGACCATGATTCCATGAACCAAATGTGGTCTAAGAATTGAAAACAAGAAAGAAAAATATCTCACATCTTAATTACTTGAGTTAGCTCGAAATTCGCTTACCATACTGTACAGGATGGAAAGGGAAGAGAGAGAGAGACCCCTGTTAGTCCCCAAGTGGTGTTTAGTTATAATTAGATCATATTAGATAGTTAAACAACTAATTATTTTTTAAAATAATTAATGGATGACTTAGATGCCTAAATTTTAAGTCGTTTTCAAAACATCTTATCTATTGTACTATATAAAAGTAGGTTTCACCGTAAAATTTATTTTCTTCCAAAAATATCCTTCAATATATTTACAAATTAAAATTAATACTTACAATAAATTTTAATAACAACCATTCAAGACAGATGCATTTTATGAATTACAAAATTCGAAGGTTTCATGCCATGCTCATCTGAATGAAAATGCAGAGTAATCGAATTATTAGTTATACGATTATACTTCCAACTCGGAAGTGCCAAGATTGTGATTGGTACATAATTTAAACTGCAGCATGATTCTTGCAGAATAGTTATAAAGAGAAATTAAATTTTGACTTGTCTTCATATTTAATAGTACATTTCACTGTTTTTTTATAATGTATAATTTTTTTTATTTTCGATAGAATTCGTCCATGAGTACGATCAACTCATTTGATCCACATACATTGTCTTCGTCCTCTTTTCTCCCCCCATTCTACTATAGTTAATGAAGCAAAGACCAAAAGAAAGTAGAAAGTAACCCCCAGAAAATAATTCTTTTAACATGAATTAAAAAAAAAAAATGAAAGTTTGACTAGAAGGTGCAACGTATGCTTCATCATGGCAGTTTATTCGAATATGTACTGCGCGCTTCATTACAAAAATGTGTTAGTATTGATTAAATAGAGGGGACAAAAGACTTGTGAGGTCTGCAAGAAATAGTTTGATTTGAAGTGTACTTCTTGAAGCTTATATTCTGGCAATTTATTGAAGTTGGTTTTTCATGTTAGCTCTTGCAAGCCTTGCATGTATTGAACAATTTGTAATTAAGCAAAGTTGCATTCAAATTGCAAGAATCCCTTGACATTATTCGAGATGCATATACATGTGAGCGCAAATCAATGACGCGGTAGAGCTCGAGCATGAGATTGACATAGAAATTTAAATTCAGGTGCAGAAAACTTTATAGAAATTATGGGGAAGGTAATAATTATATAAACATATATTATTGGGATTCATTCTTTGTTATGAAAAATATATATATATATATATATATATATATATATATATAGAGAGAGAGAGAGAGAGAGAGAGAGGGGAATAGTTTTGAGACGTATCAGAATGTCAACACTTTTTTTAATGTTGTGTTTGAATTTTTTTGAAGGGAGTGAAAAATTTTTTTTTGAGGGAAATGAAAATGGAGGCGAGTAAAATGAAGGTAAAGTTAATTTTTTCTTCTCTTGTTTGGATGGAAAAAAAGTAGAGAGAGAAAAAGTTTAAAATTAATTTTTTTTTTGTATATAAATAGATATATAATTACTATTTAGTCCTTAGAATTTTTATATCATAGTTCATATGAGGGGTAGTTGGGTAAATTATTTTATTTTTTTCATCTATCTATTGTTTTCCCACTTTTTGGGGAAAAAGATTTAGTGGGACCAACATAATTTTTTTCTGAATTTTTCTTCTCCACTTTTCCTCCCCTATTTTCAAGCACGGTCACTTATAAAAAAAATTCTCATTTTTTTTTCAACTTTTTTCTCTTTCTCACTTTTTTTCTTTTACCAAACACTACCTAAAAAGTTATTCACCTCCGTTCGAAAATTCGAAAAGAATTTGTTGATGGGCTCAGACAGATACTCTCTCATGATACAACAAAACGTAAAGCAAAAGAATGCCAACAATTCTGAATTTCTTTTGTAGAAACTGTTGTTTTGTAGTAATGATTGATTGTGTGTTGATGATGTTTGAGACTCAGGTATATTCAAGTATATATAATTTTTTTTATACATTTTCATACATTTTCCAATAGTGAGAGAATAAATACGAATTAACAGAAACTTTTTTATACATTTTCCAATGATGTTTGAGCGTATTTAGGGTCATTTGGTCCTAAAAAAATTCTATAAATAGTCTATAATTTATGAAAAAATAAACACAATACAATTTTTTTTTCTCTTATAATTTTTTTTCCTCTCTTATATAAAATTTAGAAACAATATAGTATAAAGAGACTATATACTATCATGGAAAATAACCAACCACAACAGCAACTGGAAGATCAGGAACTTCAACCTGCACCGCAATCTCAACCAGCACCGCAACCTCAACCGGACTACAACTAGAGTTTGAATCGAAAATTTGCCATCATTTTAGCGGAGTTTATAATGAGCACGATACGGAAAGTAGATCTTCGAATAGAGTTCTTATTGAATGCTTGTATTGTAGAAAACGACTCAAATGAGACCATAACTGTGGTACAAGGAAGCTACGCATACATTTGAAATGTGTAAGAATATCTAGTAATGTTGTATTTTCTTAAAAAAAATATATCGATTTTAATATATTTTATTATTGTTACATAAGTTATAGGTATATTTAAACATAATTGTAACTTATGTTTGAGTCTTAGATTTCAGTCTCTCTACAAACTTTATTTGCATTATTATAAATAAATTTTGAAGAGAGCATGAGAAGTTAAGACATAAATATTTATACTTATAAAATTTTATTTATAAAGATTATAAAGATTTATACTTATAAAGTTTAAATTTTTTTTATAAAGATTTATACTTATATTTATTTATACCTAAAAAGTTATATAAAAAAATTTATATAAAGATTTATACTTATAAAAAAAGTTACACAAATTTAAAAAAAAAATCAACTTATAAATATTTAAATTTTAATTTATACTTAAAGTTATATAAATATTGACATAAAGAAATCAAATAAAATTTTCTTACTTAATGTTTATATAAATTATACATCTTGGATTAAACTAAAGAAATCAAGTTATAAATCTTTACAAGGAAGCTGCAGATATAATTTTTAAGAAATCAAATAAAATTTTCTTACTTAATGTTTATATAAATTTTTACATAAATTATACCAAATTTTTTTTATAACAAATAACTTATAAATATCAAATTATACAAAATAAACTTAGTAACAAAAAATCTATAGATTTTAACTTGAATTTATATCATATAGATTATATATAAAAAATATATAAATAAACGTAAAATAAAAAAATGGGTCGGCCCCGCCTGACTGTGAACCGATCCGGACCCAGACCGGTTCGGCCCGATCCACCGCGGACCAGATCACGGGTCTGAATTGGGTTGGATGCCAAGCCAACTAGGCCGGACTGGCCTGGCCTGCTCTCTCCACCGAATTGGATCCGGACCGATCCCAATCCAATCAAAACCGATCAAACCGTACCGTGGTTCAGGCATGTCCAGCCCGATACACATCTTGAGTTCTGAACATCTGAGGCCACTATCTTTGCTAGTTAATATTTCCCTCAAACAACGCCCCCTAGTCACATTTCAAGCATAAGGAAAAGCCTGTCTGCATTTATCATGAAGGTCTGATTGGACAAAAACTACAGAAAAGAAAACACAGAATAATTAGAAATCATCCTTTTCATATTTTTAACGGTCAAACAATGGGATCTAATCTGAAATTATATTTAATACTGGTAACATGTATTGTACGTAAATAAAAAATTTATTAAAATTTTTAAATATAAAATTATTATAAATACTGTCATTTCTAGAAATCGAATTCAAACAACCAACAAAAATATCTCCCACATTAATCACTTAAGTTAGAATTATTTAGATATAAATATATAATATTAGGTAGTTACATATGACTTAGACGGTTCAATTTTGATCCGTTTTCAACCTCATTATTACAGCAAGAAGTGAAAATAAGAAACTTAACCGTAATTTTGTATGAACAAGCTTAATATGGGGACTAATCTGCACTTTTACTTAATAACTGATTCTTTTAAACTAAACCATTTCAAAATATAGGAGATTATATGCAATTTTACTTAATTGAAAATAAGCTATAAAAAAAATTTGAACTCAAGGTTGAATCGATCACACAACCTTCAAATGCAACACCACAAATCCAATTTCTGTTTTTTAAAAGAAAATTTGATAAGATTAATTGGTTTACAGTTGAATAAAAAAAAAAATATCGGGACACATCATTTCTTACTCGGGGCTAACAAAAAAATGTTTGTTATAAGTACAAGTTTGCCACAACAAAAACTTATTTGGGACTAGCCGACTAAATAGTATAAAAGTCAACTTTTTATGGTTTTTTTTTCTTTTCATATTTTGCTTCTTTTCTTTCCCAAAATTCAAACATGTCAGGGTTCAATCTCCGTGCATAGATTTCATCTTCTAGGGACTAAAATATGATTTATGATTCATTTAGAAAAGGATTTCTGAAGTTTCGAACAACAATTTAGGATTTTGAACTTCTGAAATTCGCGCACAATCGTGACGGAAACGATGATGTTCTGTCAAATTTTTTGACAATCCTGTATAAAGTTAAGACTATCAATTTTTTTGACAGTTCTAACAATAGTCAGGAGTGTCAAAAATTTTGACAGTCCTAACTTTATACAGGACTGCCAAATTTTTTGACAATCCTATAATACAGAGAAAAGTTTAACATGTGATTGAAAAATTCAAGTATCAAAGGTCTGTAAAAAATTTGATAGTTCTAATTATTGTTAGGACTGCCAAAATTTTTGACAGTCCTAAGAGTCCAGTAGCTTTATATTAGGACTGTCAAAAATTTTGACGGTCCTAATGTAGACTTTGTTACCTTGGCGCTAGTAAGAAAAATAACGTATGTCGTAGAACATGCTTCGAATGGCCATAATTATTTGCTCAAAAATTTGTTTTTATCAAACAATAGATCGATGAGAGTAACATAATTCGTGTAGAAAGAATTCATGTCCGAAGTCAGACGCACATGATACAACAAAAAGTATGAAATTTAAAAGTTTAAAGGATCACAACTTTTGACTCGGAGATCGAAACGAGGTCCAGCTGGCGCCAAAACGAGCGTATCAAAAAGTAGTATGGGATGAAACAGTCGCAACGTTTGATGGACTTTTCTTCATTTCAGAATCACAAAATAATGATTTTTTGATCTACGAATTTGACTTTGATTAATTTTCTTTTCCAGTATCTTGTTGTTAACGAGTAAAAAATGATATCTCCGAATGTTCAAACGTTATCATATAATATATCAGTGTGAAGAAGACTAAAAATGTGACAAAATTTTATTTTTATTTTTTATAATGACAAAATTATCTATTAATAATAATTTAGTAATCGTAATAAGAAATATTAAATTTTCGATTACGATATATTTTAAAAAAATAGTATTCCTAGCGAATCTAAAAAAAATTCAACAAATTTAAAAAAAATTTAAAAATTTAAAATTCAAAGACTGTAAAAATTTTAAAAAAATATAGTATACAAGGACAGTCAAATTTCTTGACAGTCCAAGTGAAAATTTACTATAAACCAAGGACAGCCAAATTTTTTAACATTCCTACCAACAGTTAGGACTATCAACTTTTTTGACAGTCCTAATATAGATCAAGTTTTCATTAGGAATGTCAAAAAATTGACACTCCTTGAAGTATTCAGGACTGTAGATCGTAATATGTACATTAGACACGTTCAGGAACCCAACAAAAAAAAATCTATCATGTTATTAAAAAAATAGATAAAAATTTAAATAATATCAAAATATTTTAAATATAATTTAAACATATTTTAATTAATTTTTTTTATAAATATATATTTAAAATTTTGGATATGTGTTTAGTTAAATAATACTATAAAATCAGTTTAAATATAATTTAATTATTAAATATATTTTGGGATTTGTTATATGTTTAGAAGAATTTTAAATTGTTGTTTTTCTTAATTGCGTAAGAAGATAATATATGTGGTAGATAAATTTATATATATATATATATATATATATATATATATATATATATATATATATATATATATATATATTTCTTTTTTGGTTGTTTCTAAATCTTAGTATAATAGTAGAAATATTTGAATATTCTAATGGATTAATTAGACTTGGGTATTCAAAAATTAGTCTAAAGATGTCCATGTTAGTAGGGGTGAGCATTAGGGGCGGATCCAGAAACTGAAGCTGAGGTGGGCTACAACGAATTCGGGTGGACTAGAGATGGGCTAACATATATATATATATATATATATATATATATATATATATATATATATATATATATATATATAAAAGATCAAAAATGAAAAAAAAGTAAAAAAGAGAAAAAAAAAATTGGTGGGTTGGAGCCACTCCACCAATAGGCTGGATTCACCCCATGGTGAGCATTATTCTGTTTTAGACCGAAAATTGAACATAACCGAAACTAATAAGAGATTCAGTTCGGTTTGAAAAAAATTTGGTTCTATTTCGATTTTGAAAATACTAAAATTCTTTATTCAGTTTTGGGTTTCAGTTTCGGTCCTGTTTTCCATTAAGATTGTGATTGTTTTAATAACAAACTAAAGAAAGTACAAAGAGGTCATAGAAAGATAATCTAAGTACAATTTTTGATTCTGGGGGATGACGATGTAGATTGAGTGTTGAAGTGACTTTTTTACTCCGTTGACGGTCCGATGTGGGAGCGAGAAAGCTCTTCTCTGTTCTCTCTTTTGTGCTTGTTGCTCGCCGGGAGGTGGTCTGGTCTCTCTGAAGCAGAAAAGGCCAGCCCTTAGAATGTTCAAGTTGCTCCTATTTATAACCATCGTGCTGACGGGCCATATGTGCCGCATATGCCTCTGTTTGGTGGCCGCATAAAGCTCCTTCAACAGAATACGGTTGCAACTGTCATCGTATGCCATGGGTAGATTGCCACATGGTCTTGGCTGAAATATGCTGTTGAAGATATCTCGGGGTTGTTTTCAACCCTTTGTGTGCATGACTTGGTCAGCTGGACACGTAGTCAGCACTGATCGTGCGAGATATCTTCTTTAGTTGTAACAGAAAAGATCTTGTGAACCGAGAGCCGCATAACGTCATGGCTGCATAACGTCGTGGCCGTATACGGGCTCTTTGTTTGGCCTCGATCGGATGGACACTCTGGCCGCATGGGTCTTGTAGCCGCATACGTGCTCTCGTTTGGCCTTGGTCAGATGGACACTCTGGCCGCATGTTGACGAGGCAGCATGGGTCTTTTAGCCGCATACGTTCACTCGTTTGGCCTTTGTCGGATGGACACTCTAGCCGCATGTTGACGAGACCGCATATGTGAGGACACGTGGCCTGGTGCGTCAGTCGAGGCTATTAATGCATGATGTGACTTTCTATCTTTTTGTATGTCGTCCCTGTAGAAGCATAAAAAAATAATGCAGGTCGCATAAAGGTCATGCCCCATCAACAAGCCGCAGAGAAGCCACAAGCGGCCTGAACAAACAAGCCGCAGAGAGGCCACATGCGGCCTGAAAAATCAAGTCGCAGAGAAGCCATATGCGGCCTGATCAACCAAGTCGCAGAGAAGCCGCGTAGTATACTATATGCGGCTTGAATGGCCACAAAGTAGGGCGGCCGCATAAGGACCCCCTGACACATATTTCGATGTCTGTCGGAAGCTCTCACACATAACTCATCACTCTGAGACACTTCGAGACTCGTGAAAATGACGGCTCAGGAAAAGTCAACAAGTCACATCAGTGCATTAATTGCTTCAACAACTGTGCCATGCCACATGATCCCTCGTATGCCGCTACGTCCTATGCGACCTCTCCAACATGCGGTCAGAGTGTCCATCCGACCAAGGCCAAACGAGAGCACGTATACGGCTACAAGACCCATGCGGCCTCGCCACCATGCGGCCAGAGTGTCCATTCGACCAAGGCCCAAACGAGAGCACGTATGCGACTACAAGACCCATGCGGCCTCGCCATCATGCAGCCAAGATGCTATGCGGCCCCCAGCTCATAAGATCTTTTCGTTACAACTTCGGAGATCTTCGCACAGTTGGTGCTGACTATGTGCCCAGCTAACCAAGTCACGCACACAATGGGTTAAAAACAACCTCGAGATCTCTTCAACAACATATCTCAACCAAGACCACGTTGCAATCGATCCATGGTATGCGACGACAGTTGCAACCGTATTCTGTTAAAGGAGCCTTATGCGGCCACCAAAGAGAGGCATATGCGACACCCATAGCCTATCAGCATGATAGCAATAAATAGGAGTAACTTGAACGTTCTAAGGGAAGGCTTTTTTCTTCGGCTTCAAAGAGAAATCATCACCCCCGGCCAATATATATATATATATATATATATATATATATATATATATATATATATATATATATATATATATATATAGAGAGAGAGAGAGAGAGAGAGAGAGAGAGAGAGAGAGAGCATACCAAGACGAGCAAAGAGAGAACGTAAGTTTCCTCACCCTGCATTGGATCGTCCACGGAGTAAAGGAGACGCCATAGCACTCCTTGTCCATCACCAAACCCCAGAATCAAAAATATTTGTAAACACCCTAAATTTTCAGATATTTTTAAAATCAATTTTTGGAATTAATATGCAATTTTCAGTAATTTACATAGGACCTATAGGGAGTTTGTAATTTTTAATTGCCAATAAATAATATTAAAATGTGATGAAAATATGATTTTATGGTGTAAAATAGAAAACCTGACTTAGGGTAATTTTCTGGGATTTTATTGGGCCTCAGACCTATTTTTAAGAGCCTAAAAACTATTTTTCTAATTAATTAAGTATTATTATTATTATTATTTTTTTTTTTTTCGTTATTATTATTTCTATTATTTTTCGTTTAGGGCCCGGCCCGGCCCAGTGGGCCGAGCCCATTATAGCAGCCCAGCCCCAGCGCCTTAGCGGGTCGGGCGGGTCGGCCACACCCGCCGCCCGAACCCGACCCGGATCCTCTCCCCTGTCACACGCACGACCCCCACGACCCGCGTTCTCCGCCGTCCGCCGCATTTTCCGGCCGCCACGATCCGCCTCCTCTCCGCCAGTCCCGTCCACGTCGCCCCCGACCTTGGCCGCGCCTCCCCCTATAAATATCCCCCTCCTCCGCCTTCCTTTCCCCCAAGCTAGCCGAAACCCTAACCCTAACCACCCTAGCTCCGGTCCCCTCTTCTCCCCAGCTCCGGCGCCGCGTCAGCCTTGCCCCACCGCCTCCGGCGTCGACCTCCTCCCAGATCCGCCCGCCGTCCAGAGCTCCTCTCCCCTTCCTCCTCCGCCTCCCTCAGCACTGCTCGACGCCGATCAGCTCGCCGAGAGCCGCAGCCACCGCCCTGCCCCTCGTCGACCCTCCGCCGACCTCGGCCAAGCTTCGACGTTGACCCCTGACCCGGACACAGTAGCACCCTGACTCGGACACAGCAGCAGTGCGCGGACACAGCCCAGCCCTAGGCCGGACACAGCGGGACACGAACTCGCGTGTCGGACACAGTTCAAAACCCCGGTTTCTCGGGTTCCCTTCAGGTACTCGTAACTTGCACCTCGGATCTCTGTTTTCGATTCCGTAAATTTTTACGCGAAGCCTGTATGACCCTCTCGGTGCCCGGACAAACCGCTCGGGGCATCGCGTCCTGTGGTGATCGCACACCGCGATCCAAAAACAGGAAAAAACCAGACCATGTTTCACCCCGGAACTGAGTACGCCCCGCCAAACGGGATGACTTGGTCGTGTGCGGTTTTCACAGATACGTGCGCCCCGTCGATACGGACGTGTGGGATTTCGCGGAAGCTGATTCGGGTGTGCGTGCACACCGGAATCAACGCGTATCCGCGGACATCGCTCCGTATTCGCCTTTTCTGTATTTCACCCTAACTTCGTGCACACACGTCGGATCGAGACGAAACTTGTGCCATCAAACTCGTAGTGATACGCTGGTCCTGTGGGTCAAGTTTGGTCCGATTCTGAGAACGTTGACGAAATCGCGTGTCGTGGGCCCCACAGGCCCCGCTCGACGGGCGATTTCGTCATCGGCTCATCGGAATTCAAATCTGAAAGTTTCGTTGGGTTTGTATCAGCATTCCTGACCTGTTGACACTAAGTTTGGTGAATTTGGAGACCGTTGACCCTGACACGTTTTGCGGTGCAAAGCGGGCCTACCGGTGGACCCCGTTTTGGTCCGAAATTACCGTTTTTGCCCTTGTCTCTAAATTGGACCCAAGGACAGGCGTTCCTAGCTATTTGACACCTTCTGAGCGTGATGGTACTGTTTATTTCAGCTTTCGGAGACATCTCTGGAAATTTTCGAAACCAGGACCTAAGTGGAATTCAAACATCAGGCAAGTGCACCTTGCCAAACTTGCAGTCATTATTTTCATATTTTTTGTAAAAATACTCTGCTGGATTTCTTGTGCAAATTCATATAAACTGATTTAAACTGCTTAACCTAGGGAATGTATGACGTACCTAGTGTCCGATCATAGTCGGGTACCGACACCGTACGCGGTGTTGGGTTCGTCATTTAGAGATGGATTTACGATTCCCTTACCTTGTACTTGACCTATCAAGTACCCTACAACCCAGGACACTTGACATGAGATATTCGTGGTGATTCTGTATAGGATACATGACTTGATAGAGACATTTATTATAGACAGTATGACTTGTTGCATTAGTTATAATCCCGCTGACATGGACATGAGACGTTATGGTCATGGCTTGCGTGATTACATTGGGTGGGGAGAGACACACAGGCTACAGGCTGTTCTATATATGTATCTACTATTATTGTGAGGTTGTGGACTCTCCAGCAGAGCTAGACCCTTTACGTGTTATTACTGCTACCGGCTCCCCGACACAGAGCTTGTAGCGGTCTCAGCCTGAGTACTAGTGTTGCTCTCATTTGCATATCACATAGATGGTTACTTAGTTTACCCTGCTCTTCATTTATTTATTGTACTGCTTATTCAGTTGGCTTGTTTTATCTTGTGCCTTGCTATGTCCACTGAGGACCTGGAATGGATTATGTCCCCAGGTTTAGCTGAGGAGCAGTATCCCGAGATATACGGGACCGGAGCTGAAGCTATTGCTGGAGCTGAACCGAACACTGAAGACGAGGTGACTGCCGAGGACTTCTCCTGAGTGCCTGTCCCAGTACTCATTTATTTATTTCATGTTTATATCTTTTGTTCCTGGCCTATAGAGCCAGTTATTTCAGACTTATGTGGGATTGTTCCTCCGACTGACTTGCTGTGATTTGTTGTTGCTACTTATTTCCATTCAGTATGCAGTTTATTTCTTTATCTTTATGGATGAGATTAGTGTGACTTGTGTAGTAGACCTTATTTACAGCTTAAGTACGCCCTGATGGTTCCATTAAATTGGGTTATCCATCGGTGCGTGCTGCTGGCCATTGCCACGCATCTCCAGCCCCTCGGCATTTTGGGACTGGGGCGTGACATGGTTTTTGTGGTGGCCCATGCAGGTCTAAACTAAATTGTTCGGTTTCAACTTAGGGATCGAACATGCCTGCAATAAGATAAGATAATTTATAGGATCTCATCCATTGATTGAATCGTTTTTGAACTCTATGCCGAATTCAATTTAATTGCTTGAATTGCATCCTGTTTTGATTTCTCTGTGCGTTCTCATTGTTTCCTTTGGTGCAGAGTTATGGATCCCAGAAGTGGTGACGAGACCCCCTTGGGTACACCGACTGAAGCAGGGTTTACCTGCGAAGCTGGAACGACGCCAGATACCAGAGGACAACCCTCTCAGAGCAATCAAACTGGCCAGCCAAGTTCCAGGTTCAGGCGTGATGACATCCCGCCTCCTCCACAGTTCCCTCCTGCGATACCTGTCTTTCCCCCAGGACAGGCAATGGACGGCCAGCAAATATTCCAGATGTTCTACGCCATGATGCAGGCACAACAACAGATCCAACAGGAGACCCAACGCCGAGAGGCCGAGAACCTAAGGAACAGCCTAGTCGCAGCATTGGAACATGCAAATCCACCAAATAGGCGGCCAGCGACGGGATCTATCACGGATTTCCGTCAACTCAAGTCCCGTACCTTCTCGGGCAAAGAAGGACCAACTGAAGTGCATGAATGGCTTACAAACACACAGCATCAGTTGGAGGCCGCCGAACTACCAAGGGACAAATGGATGACTGCCGTCAGGATGCAACTGACGGACAACGCGCATCATTGGTGGTTGTCCGAAGAAAGAAGGCTCGGACATGATCAGGTTACCTGGGAGGAGTTCTCCAGGCTCTTCCAGGAAATGTACATCCCTGCTGTGGCTCGGTCAGAACTCCGAGACAGATTCAACCGTCTGATCCAGGGCAACATGACGGTGGAGGAATATAACGCCGAATTCATTCGCCTGAGCCGCTTCGCCCCTTCGCTAATTCCTACTGAAGAGGAGAAGGCGGAGAAGTTCTTTGATGGGCTCAGGTTCGAGCTTCAGAAGTTAATCGGATCGGTCGCGCCCACCTCTTACACCGACGTCCTAGCTGCAGCACGTCGGCTGGAGCGCGTTACTCGGAGGGAATCAAGCCTGAAACGTCCCTTCTCCTCGGCACCGTCCAAGTCATCACCAGGGGAATCTGCTAAACGGCCCCAGAAGAGCCCGCCCCCAAGAGCAGCAACTAAGAACCTGCCTACTTGCCATTACTGCAGCAAGGTAGGACATATTGAAAAGGAATGTCGACGCAAGCTGGGACTCTGCCTGGTTTGCGGATCTGGACAACACTTCTCAAAGGACTGCTAAGAACGTCGAGAGGGAGTTCCGAATCGACCAGCTCCACCTGCAGCTCTTCCAGCTGGGGGAGCAACTCAGACAGGGCCTGGAGGAGCCAGGCCACCTCTACCACCTCAGGCAGCACTGTTCCAACAAGCTCGTCAGCAAAGGGGTCCCGCTCAGGGACGAGGTCAGGCATATGCACTAGCAGTCACTGAGGAAGCTACTGCAGGCGAAGTAATAGCAGGTACCATATTAGTAGCTTCAATTCCTGCTGTAGCATTATTTGATTCTGGAGCTTCGCATTCATTTATTGCTGCTAGCTTCGTAGCCACACATAGAATAGCTACCGCCCCTCTCTCGAAGATGAAGAGAATTCTAACGGGAGGTGGAATTATCCCGGTTAGTGATACTTGTAGATCATGTTCGGTAGTAGTCTGTGGCCGAAAGATGCGAGCCAAATTCCTGATCTTTTCTATGCCTGATTACGATGTTGTACTTGGTATGGACTGGTTAAGTCAGTACCATGCGACACTGGATTGCCGGCTTGAAAAAGTGATATTTAGACCCCCTAGCCTTCCTGAGTTTGAATTTCTTCGAGGAGCTGTAGAACAAGGGGTCCAGCCAACTCTTAGGGTATTGACTGTAGAAGAAGATTCAAGTTACCCAAGAGTCATAACGGAATTTGTGGATGTGTTTCCCGACGATCTTCCAGGTTTACCACCTGATCGGGAGATAGAATTCACAATAGACCTAACTCCAGGAGCCGAACCTATCACTTCATCGGTATATCGGTTAGCACCTAAGGAGTTAGTGGAGCTGAAAACGCAAGTTGACGACCTTCTGGAAAAAGAATTTATCCGGCCCAGTGTTTCACCATGGGGAGCACCTATACTTTTTGTACCCAAGAAGGATGGATCTGTACGGTTGTGCATTGATTACAGAGCCCTTAATGCTGTAACTATTAAGAACCGGTACCCACTACCACGCATTGATGATTTGTTTGACCAATTGAGTGGTGCTAAGGTATTCTCAAAGATTGACCTTAGATCCGGTTATCACCAGATTAGGGTGAAGAAGGAAGATATCCCAAAGACGGCCTTCAGAACTAAGTATGGACATTATGAGTTCCTAGTTATGCCGTTTGGTTTAACCAACGCACCCGCCGTATTTATGAGTTTGATGAACGGGGTCTTCCATCAGTACTTGGATAAGTTCGTGGTGGTGTTCATTGATGATATCCTAGTCTACTCTAAGAACCACGAAGAGCACGAGGAACACCTTAGAATTGTGCTAGAAACCTTGAGAAGGGAGAAGCTATATGCCAAACTCAACAAATGTGAGTTCTGTATGGACAAGGTGCCATTCTTAGGGCATATTATCTCGGGTGAAGGACTGTCTGTGGACCCAGAAAAAGTCACTGCTATAGAAACTTGGCCTACCCCTACCTCTGTTGCGGAAGTGAGAAGTTTTCTTGGACTTGCTGGGTATTACCGGCGGTTCGTAGAAAATTTTTCAAGGATCGCAGAGCCGATGACTAAGCTGACACGGAAGGATCAGTAGTTCATATGGACGGAAGAATGCCAGAATGCCTTTGAAGAATTAAAGAGGCGTCTAACAACAGCACCAGTCTTGACTCTTCCCTCAGGGTCAGGAGGTTTTGTTGTTTATAGTGATGCGTCCGGTAGTGGACTAGGTTGTGTCTTGATGCAACATGGCAAGGTTATCGCTTATGCATCGAGGCAGCTGAAGGTCCACGAGAAGAACTACCCAACACACGACCTGGAGCTAGCTGCAGTGATTTTTGCATTGAAGATCTGGAGACATTATCTCTATGGAGAGAAGGTCGAGATATTCACTGATCATAAGAGCTTGAAGTATGTTTATACACAGAAGGAGCTCAACATGAGGCAAAGGCGTTGGCTTGAGTTGATGGTGGACTTTGACATAGATCTGCAGTACCACCCGGGGAAAGCAAATGTTGTAGCCGACGCCCTCAGCAGAAAACCCTCGGCTTATTTCTTAACGGAGCAGCCTCAGCTATTACAAGACTTGCAAGATCTTCAGATAGAGGTTGTTCTACCTGGACAAAATGGTTTGCTGGTTAACCTCGAAGTGAAGTCATCGCTGGTGGAGAGAATCAAAGAAGCTTTGCCTAATGATGCCAGATTCCGAAGGCTGAGAGAAAGAACAGAAGCAGGCCTGCAGACGGGACTTCGCATCCACGAGGACGGAACATTAAGGTGCGAAAATCGCCTATGTGTTCCAAATGGAGAATTAAGGCAGGAATTGATGACAGAAGCCCATAGCTCCATATACTCGGTTCATCCAGGAGGAACCAAGATGTACCGGGACCTAAGACAATATTACTGGTGGCATGGAATGAAAAGGGAGATTGCCCGATTTGTGGCAAAATGCTTAGTCTGCCAGCAGGTGAAGGCCGAGCACCAAAGGACTGCAGGTATGTTGCAACCGCTTCCCATCCCTGAATGGAAGTGGGAGCATATTACCATGGACTTCGTCACTGGATTTCCAAGAAGCCCTAGTGGTAAGGATGCAGTATGGGTCATCGTGGATCGGCTCACTAAGTCGGCTCACTTCTTGCCGTTCAGAGTTGGACAATCCACGGAAGTACTAGCCGACAAGTATATGCGTCAGATTTTAAAATTTTATGGAGTGCCGGTTAGTATTGTATCAGATCGAGACTCGAGATTTATGTCTCACTTCTGGCGAAGCATGCAAGAGAGTCTCGGCACCAGGCTCAAGTTCAGTACTGCCTACCATCCTCAGACAGACGGACAGTCAGAGCGCACAATTCAGATCCTAGAAGATATGCTACGATCTTGTATACTGGACTTCGGAGGATCTTGGGAAGATCACCTGCATTTAGTGGAGTTCTCCTACAACAACAACTATCAGGCAAGCATTCAGATGGCACCTTTCGAGGCGTTGTACGGAAGGAAGTGCAGATCTCCAATATGCTGGAGCGACGTTGGCGAACGTCAAATACTGGGTCCAGAGTTGGTAACAGAGACAGTAGAGAAAGTAAAACAGATTCAGAACCATCTCCGTGCAGCCCAGGATAGACAGAAGTATTGGGCCGATGCACACCGACGACCCCTGGAGTTCAAGGAAGGAGAGCATGTATTTTTGAGGATCTCGCCCACTAGAGGTACTATCAGATTCGGCAGCAGAGGCAAGTTAAGCCCAAGGTACATTGGGCCATTTGATATCTTGAAGCGCATTGGTGAAGTGGCTTACCGTCTTGCATTACCTCCATCCTTAGAGGAAGTGCATGACGTATTCCACGTCTCACAACTGAGGAGATATGTGACGGACCCAAGTCATATAGTTGATCATTCTGAGATCTCGGTGGGACCTAGCCTGAGATACGAAGAGCAGCCAGTGGGTATACTCGACACCAGCGAGAAGACACTGCGAGGGCAGACAATCAGACTGGTTCGAGTAGCTTGGAAACAACACTCTCCTGGCGAATCAACCTGGGAGCGAGAAGATGTTATGCGGCAGCGTTATCCACACCTATTTGCTGAATCAGGTAGAACTTAAGCATTCTTTAATTCTGTAAATCTTGCCTTTATAGTTTACCCTTCGATTGCGAGGACGCAATCCTTTTAAGGGGGGTAGATTGTAAATACCCTAAATTTTCAGATATTTTTAAAATCAATTTTTGGAATTAATATGCAATTTTCAGTAATTTACATAGGACCTGTAGGGAGTTTATAATTTTTAATTGCCAATAAATAATATTAAAATGTGATGAAAATATGATTTTATGGTGTAAAATAGAAAACCTGACTTAGGGTAATTTTCTGGGATTTTATTGGGCCTCAGACCTATTTTTAAGAGCCTAAAAACTATTTTTCTAATTAATTAAGTATTATTATTATTATTATTATTATTATTATTATTATTTTTCGTTATTATTATTTCTATTATTTTTCGTTTAGGGCCCGGCCCGGCCCAGTGGGCCGAGCCCGTTATAGCAGCCCAGCCCCAGCGCCTTAGCGGGTCGGGCGGGTCGGCCACACCCGCCGCCCGAACCCGACCCGGATCCTCTCCCCTGTCACCCGCACGACCCCCACGACCCGCGTTCTCCGCTGCCCGCCGCATTTTTCGGCCGCCACGATCCGCCTCCTCTCCGCCAGTCCCGTCCACGTCGCCCCCGACCTTGGCCGCGCCTCCCCCAATAAATATCCCCCTCCTCCGCCTTCCTTTCCCCCAAGCTAGCCGAAACCCTAACCCTAACCACCCTAGCTCCGGTCCCCTCTTCTCCCCAGCTCCGGCGCCACGTCAGCCTTGCCCCACCGCCTCCGGCGTCGACCTCCTCCCAGATCCGCCCGCCGTCCAGAGCTCCTCTCCCCTTCCTCCTCCGCCTCCCTCAGCACTGCTCGACGCCGATCAGCTCGCCGAGAGCCGCAGCCACCGCCCTGCCCCTCGTCGACCCTCCGTCGACCTCGGCCAAGCTCCGACGTTGACCCCTGACCCGGACACAGTAGCACCCTGACTCGGACACAGCAGCAGTGCGCGGACACAGCCCAGCCCTAGGCCGGACACAGCGGGACACGAACTCGCGTGTCGGACACAGTTCAAAACCCCGGTTTCTCGGGTTCCCTTCAGGTACTCGTAACTTGCACCTCGGATCTCTATTTTCGATTCCGTAAATTTCTACGCGAAGCCTGTATGACCGTCTCGGTGTCCGGACAAACCGCTCGGGGCATCGCGTCCTGTGGTGATCGTACACCGCGATCCAAAAACAGGAAAAAACCAGACCATGTTTCACCCCGGAACTGAGTACGCCCCACCAAACGGGACGACTTGGTCGCGTGCGGTCTTCACAGATACGTGCGCCCCGTCGATACGGACGTGTGGGATTTCGCGGAAGCTGATTCGGGTGTGTGTGTACACCGAAATCAACGCGTATCCGCGGACATCGCTCCATATTTGCCTTTTTTGTATTTCACCCTAACTTCGTGCACACACGTCGGATCGAGATGAAACTTGCGCCATCAGACTCGTAGTGATACGCTGGTCCTGTGGGTCAAGTTTGGTCCGATTCTGAGAACGTTGACGAAATCGCGTGTTGTGGGCCCCACAGGCCCCGCTCGACGGGCGATTTCGTGATCGGCTCATCGAAATTCAAATTTGAAAGTTCCGTTGGGTTCGTATCAGCATTCCTGACCTGTTGACACTAAGTTTGGTGAATTTGGAGACCGTTGACCCTGACACGTTTTTTGGTGCAAAGCGGGCCCATCGGTAGACCCCGTTTTGGCCCGAAATTACCGTTTTTGCCCTTGTCTCCAAATTGGACCCAAGGACAGGCGTTCCTAGCTATTTGACACCTTCTGAGCGTGATGGTACTGTTTATTTCAGCTTTTGGAGACATCTCTGGAAATTTTCGAAACCAGGACCTAAGTGGAATTCAAACATCAGGCAAGTGCACCTTGCCAAACTTGCAGTCATTATTTTCATATTTTTTGTAAAAATACTCTGCTGGATTTCTTGTGCAAATTCATATAAACTGATTTAAACTGCTTAACCTAGGAAACGTATGACGTACCTAGTGTCCGATCATAGTCGGGTACCGACACCGTACACGGTGTTGGGTTCGTCATTTAGAGATGGATTTACGATTCCCTTACCTTGTACTTGACCTATCAAGTACCCTACAACCCAGGACACTTGACACTATCATGGACAGAATCCTCCTGAGATATTCGTGGTGATTCTGTATAGGATACAGGACTTGATAGAGACATTTATTATAGACAGTATGACTTGTTGCATTAGTTATAATCCCGCTGACATGGACATGAGACGTTATGGTCATGGCTTGCGTGATTACATTGGGTGGGGAGAGACACACAGGCTACAGGCTGTTCTATATATGTATCTACTATTATTGTGAGGTTGTAGACTCTCCAGTAGAGCTAGACCCTTTACGTGTTATTACTGCTACCGGCTCCCCGACACAGAGCTTGTAGCGGTCTCAGCCTGAGTACTAGTGTTGCTCTCATTTGCATATCACATAGATGGTTACTTAGTTTACCCTGCTCTTCATTTATTTATTGCACTGCTTATTCAGTTGGCTTGTTTTATCTTGTGCCTTGCTATGTCCACTGAGGACCTGGAATGGATTATGTCCCCAGGTTTAGCTGAGGAGCAGTATCCCGAGATATACGGGACCGGAGCTGAAGCTATTGCTGGAGCTGAACCGAACACTGAAGACGAGGTGACTGCCGAGGACTTCTCCTGAGTGCCTGTCCCAGTACTCATTTATTTATTTCATGTTTATATCTTTTGTTCCTGGCCTATAGAGCCAGTTATTTCAGACTTAAGTGGGATTGTTCCTCCGACTGACTTGCTGTGATTTGTTGTTGCTACTTATTTCCATTCAGTATGCAGTTTATTTCTTTATCTTTATGGATGAGATTAGTGTGACTTGTGTAGTAGACCTTATTTACAGCTTAAGTACGCCCTGATGGTTCCATTAAATTGGGTTATCCATCGGTGCGTGCTGCTGGCCATTGCCACGCATCTCCAGCCCCTCGGCATTTTGGGACTGGGGCGTGACAATATTATACTTAGATTGTCCGTCCAGGACATCTTTGTACTTTCTTCCGTTTATTGATTAAATCAAGCTATTTTTAGAACTTTTAAATTTAATGACGAACAAGATGGCAACTCTGCTGGGGACGTCTTTCTCCTCTGATGAGAAAGCTGTGGCGCAATCCGACGCCGCCAAGCTCGGGTCCACTCAAAGGATGCTGGTAGTCCGCTTCGACCAGTAGGCTTTCGAGGACATGCTCTCCGGGGATAGCGTGAGTCCTTCTCCAAGGCAAGCAAAGCCCAAGAAGACCCGCAGGATGCGGGTAGCAAAGGCCACGTGCCTCACCCAACTACGGAGCAGGTGCTCCCCGTCTCTGTCTCTGCCGCAGGGACTGCACATCATGCGTCCACTGCTTATGCGATAGCCTCTTCCAACCAAAAGGGTACTCACCACTTGAAGACCCGCAGGACATGGGTAGCAAAGGCCAATGCGCCTTACCCAACTACGGATCTTGCACTCCTCGCATCTCTCTCTGTTGTTGAAGGCGCTCGCCAGGCGTCCCCTTAGGCTGTCCATACGGCATCCTTGCCTGACGTAAAAAATGCTCAGCACCCAAACCCTGGCAGAGGAAAATACTACGATGCCAGACGTTATAACGCTGATGCAAAATCTGCGCGGCCAGGGAGGAGGCCGCATAAGACCCGCCATGCAGCATCGGTAGACGGCCGCAGGCAGATGGCCGCATGCAAATCTGGCAGCAGCCGAACCTATATTTTCAACCGAATCTCACGCAACGCTGACCCTATGAGCCATGCTGAGAATGATGAAAACCCAAACTTGAACTCTTCGTACTATGCGCCTTCGGGTGCCAAGTCGAAGAAGTCTGGGATAATGCGATCTCATCATGCTCAAGTGACTATCCATTTGGCTGTCCGTCGGAGGGCATCGCTAACTGTTATGTGGGCCCCCGATTGAAAGCTGTATAAGATCAACCCGTACGTTCAACCCTCAGTGGCAAATGGACATGGTCTATCTCAAAAGTATTCCACTGATAATCTGGAGAAAGTTCTTGTACGAACCCTAGATTAGGGAGCAAGTCAGCATTCCAACAACTGTACCCGACGACACCAATCCGGCAACAATCCAAGGATCAAGTGCAAACATCCGAGGAGGATGAGATACCATTCGCCTCATGTTACTCTACTCAGAATGACCCTTCCAACGTGCGGGGAAGAAAGTCCAGCACCTCCAGCCCGTCAATCTCAACCAGCGCATTGAGAAGGCGATTACCAGGAGGACCAGCAGTGGGACCTGTGGAAGGAGTTTTCCAGGGTACCCGCTCGAAGAAGAAGATATCAGCTGTTAGGAGTAGCTATCCCTCGGAACCCCTAGGGGTTACACAAGCTGGGGGTAGTAACTCCCGGACCTATATGATAATTTGACGTTCAGAGGTGATGATGATTCCCAGGAAACGGATGTTGAAGCCCCTGGGGTAGCCACCATCGGAGAGAAGACGCCACCTCCTACGCTGGGGGTAGTACTCCCTCCGAGTCCGAATAGGGCACGATACTGCCAACCTTCCCTGATGACTATTCGTTGCAAGAATTCAAAGCAAAAAGTGCTACGTCTATTATCCCGTCCATCTCTCCTCTTGTAAGAACGATATACATGGCAGGGGATGAGCATGAAGGACCTAGTGATCGATAGCGCCTCGAGACACTCGAGACTATGATGTAGACCATGGGTGAATCAATGCGAGCTTTGACCCAAGCTGTTATATACATGAAGGCAAGTGTAGTCTTCCAGCCACCAAAGGCCTCCGGACAAGCAAGATTGGACCCGGGGACCAACGCGGATTTTGACGCAACTGCTCCGCCCATAGGCAAAAATTACCCTATGCTCGGTTCGTCTGCCCCTTCCGCGAGAGACAAAGCCAAAGATGCAATGAGAAAAATTCGAGAACTCTGGGCTCGCCTAGATTCTATGGGCAGCCAGGATTTACTGTGCGATCTCAGGATACGACAACCGTACCCCCCCCCCCCCGAGTAGAGGAATGTTCCATACCCGCCAAAGTACAAGCCCTTCAACCTGAACCCATTCGACGGAAAGACTTTCCCCTGTCAATACATGAGCTATTTCGAGACTGCAACGGGGTACCTACCTTGTAGTAACGCACTCCTCACCAAGATCTTTGTGGGAATATTGTCCGGGGTCGCATTCGAATAGTTTTGCAGTCTACAAGACAACTGTATCTCGTTGTTTGACGACTTCAAGAGTCTTTTTCTAAAAAGATTCTATGACAAAGGAAGCGACATGACGTTGTCTTCCCTAATGGATGTCACCCAAGGGAAAAGGTAACTCGCCCAAAATTATATCGAGCATTTTCGCCAAGCAGCACTGAGGTTGCCTCCAGGAAATCCTGAGTCCACACTCATGGAAATATGCTGCAGGAACTTACTTCCGACAGTCAGCCTCTGAATGGACGACAGTCAATTCAAAGACTGGACATCATTCATCATCAACGCAGTCGGCACAGAAAAGAAGGATAAAGATGTCTGGTTCCTGGGAATACAGATCCTTGTCGCAGATGACAGGGAAAAATGTCCCAACAATAACAATAGCGGCAACAACAGCCACGAGGTAAAAGGGAAGCAGCCCTGGTGGCCAACTTAACCAAGAAGCTCTAGCAAAAGCCGGATGAGGTTCCAAAGCCCCAGGAGACTTACTCCTTCGAAGATGACAGTGTCATGCCCATCTTCGATGTATTGATGAAGGGTGGCAAGCTTTGGCTCCCCGACGTCAAGCGCCCTATAGAGGCAGCCAAGATGAATAGTACAAAATACTGCCACTACCATCGCTACGTCCACCATGCAACGAATGACTACTACACCCTCAAGCGGTACATCCAGCACATTATTAACACCAAGGCCCTTACATTGGACTTCGACGACAAGACAGTTGCCGCCAACATGGTGTCCCTACAGTTCGGTAACTTTTCCGCGACGGAAGCCCATGACGGAGTCATACCGACCCGAGGGCAACAATAGAGGTAGTCATTCTTCCACGAGCTCGAGACCAAGCACCCAGGCTGATACCTCTTATTACACCTCAGGGCGAGATCACGTGGGTCCATCCAGATCTTGTCCCAAATTTGATGCAGCAAGCAACGCCTTCCGCCGTCAAGTCTAAAACACGAAAAACACTGAAATACAAACAACAGCCTATGACCTTAGTGTCCATAGTTGTTTCCTAATATTCGACGGTAAAATCATGTATCATCCAGTTGATCGTGTTATGCGACAATTTTGAGTGAAACAAAAGATTTTCAATGAGCCACCATGTTTAAACCGTAGTAGAGGGAGTGCAGCTAAAAGAGCACGCAAAATAATTTTACAATGAAATTCTAGATTGGAGACACAGTCCGCGGTACAGTCGTCTCAACTAATTGACTCTATAGATGAGGGTAAGTTATTTAAAAAGTTGAACAAGATAAAATTTTCAAAATTATATGAAATCATACGCTCATATTTGTTTAAATGGTGTAGCATTAGGTAATATTGTCTATAGATCTTGGTAGGGAGCTCCTCTTATCAGTAACCGATCCTACCGATATGAGTTGTGATTCCAACATCATGTTGTTGATGATGCTAGTTATCGTGAATGGTATCAACGTGTAAATGAGAATGTACGTATTTTATTGATAAAAATATTTGTCTCCATAGTTTTTTATATCAATTAATTGGGTTCTACTTAATATTTCAGCTTCCAAATTTGAATCTAGCATGTGAAAATCATCCAGTGAGAGACCCGTTGAGCACAGCAGTAAGATCATTTTTGGATGATGTGCAAGCAATTCTGACTCCCCCGAACCCTCCGTTACATATTCCACCGGATTATCCTCAAGGCTTAGTTAGCCGAATGTGCCACAACCCGCACCCGGAAATTCGGGCACGAGTGCGTGGGTACGTCCAGCCTACGCCGCAGTGTCGGCGGTAGTACGCTGTCTAGGGCATCTCAACAGTTAAATTAATACTAGCTCATTCACAGTAATTAAACAGACAAGGAATGAAAGGAAATGCTGAGATTTTATAACCAGAAAGTGACAATCAGATCCAGAGTTATTACAAAACCAGAAGTTAAATCGGGGACAAACCCGATTACTAAGATGAAAGGAAAACAAATAACTAAAGCTAACTACTTTGCAGGAGTAGTCTCCTGCGTGGGAACCTGCTCTGCAACTGTATCACCTGCTGCCTCATAGGGGCCATAATAGGTGGGGGCAAGGTTCTCATCATCGCCTAAAGCAACGGATCCAGTCAGGAAAGGAGCAAAGTACACAGTGCACAACAAGATTAAACTAAATATTTATGACAATTAGATTGAGTATCATATTGAGAATATGTATAAAAGAAACACAATATCTCAGAGTTAATGCTATAAACAGGAATATGAGAAAGCAGAAATAAATGAGACAGTAAATGAAACTACTACAGTCAGCAAGAACTATAACAAGATCCAGAAACTATCTGTGTGAACTTGTGTTTGTTTTAGAATACATAGTTGGCATGTAGGGGTTTATAAGGCTAATCCGGCCGTCATAAACGGCTATTAAACAGGGATAATCGAGATCCGGCTGAGAGTACAGTCGCGTACCAACAGCTATTAAACACGACAGGGGAAAGGGTAAACTACATGCCTTCTAGTATTCTCCCACCCGACATGAAAACAAGACATGAAAAACCAGTATTCGAGACATGAAATTCAGTGTTCTAATACTATGTATAATCATCAAGGGTACTAGTAGAGCAGGAAATTAATAATCATAATATAAAGATTTAAACTTGAAGTGCAGGTACTTGCCTGTTGTTTGGATCCAATTAATTGTACTTGGGGGAAATTTTCCAGAGATGAGTCCAAAAGCTAAAATAGACATTACCATCACGCTTAGAAGATGTCAAATAGCTAGAAACGCCTGTCCTTGGGTCCAATTTGGAGACAAGGGCAAAAACGGCAGTTTCGGGTCAAAACGGGGTCCGCCGGTGGGCCCGCTTTGCACCGAAAAACGTGTCCGGGTCAAAGGTCTCCAAATTCACCAAACTTAGTGTCAACAGGTCAGGAACGCTGATACGAACCCAACGGAACTTCCAGATTTGGATTCCGATGAGCCGATCACAAAATCGCCCGTCGAACGGGGCCTGTGGGGCCCACGACACACGATTTCGTCAACGTTCTCAGAATCAAACCAAACTTGACCCACAGGACCAGTGTATCGCTACGAGTCCGATGGCACAAGTTTCGTCTCGATCCGACGAGTGTACAAGAAGTTAGGGCGAATTGCAGAAAAGTCGGATACAGGGCGATGTCCGCGGATACGCGTTGATTCTGGTGTGCACGCACACCCGAATCAGCTTCTGCGAAATCTCACACATCCTTATCGACGGCGCGCACGTATCTGTGAAGACCGCACGCGACCAAGTCGTCCCGTTTGGCGGGGTGTACTCAGTTTCGGGGTGAAACAGGGTCTGGTTTTTCCTGTTTTTGGATCGCGGTGTGCGATCACCACAGGACGCGGTGCCCCGAGCGGTTTGTCCGGGCACCGAGAGGGTCATACAGGCTTCGCAACGTAATTTACAGAATTGAAAATGGGGCAGCGAGGAGAAAGATATGAGTACCTGAACAGGACTCGAAAATCGGGGAAAAACCGTGTCCGTGTCGTGTCCGACACGACACGACGAATTGGGAAATTAGGGTTTAGGGTTTCGAACTCCGGCAAGGGGAGGCCGGTCGGAGGAGGGCGGCGCCGCTGCGGGGGAGGCCGGAGATGGCGCCGGCGGAGGCGGGCGGAGGCTCGGCGGTCGGGCGGAGGCTGGCCGGGGCTCTGGAGCCGGAGGCGGCTCGGGCTGCCGTGGTTCGAGCTGCTGCTGGACGCCGAGGACGGCTGCGGCCGCTGCTGTCGGTGATCGAGGTGGGGTGGAGCTGGAGGAGAGGAGGACGGCGGGTGGTCGGGGTATTGCCGGAGGCTGGCGGCGTCGAGGTTGGTCGGGGTCGGGGCCGGAGAGAAGAAGGGAAGGGGATTATGTAGGCGGAGAGCGGAGGAGAGAGGCCGAGGGGGCGGCGGCCAGCGCGGGGCGTGGGTGGTGGTCCGGGCGGAGCGGAGCGTGGGGCGAGCCGGGCGGAGCGGCGACGTCCGCGGGCGGCGGCGCCGGGCGCGGGGGGGGGGGGGGGGACGGGTCAGGGGCTGGGGTTTAGGGTTAGCGGGTGCGGGTCGGGTTCGGGTGGACCCGACCCGACCCGATAGGGGGCTGGGCCTAATGGGTTTGGGCCGCGGGCCAGGCTGGGCCGGATATATATTAAATAATAATAATAATAATAATAATAATAATAATAATAATAATTCAATAAATAAATAAATAGTTTTTAGGCATTTAAAAATATGTCTTAGGCCCAATAAATTCCAGAAAAATTACCCTAAATCCAGTTTTTCATTTTACACCCAAAAAATATTATTTCCATGATATTTTAATATTGTTTATTAACAATTAAAAATTATTTAATATTTGAAAACCCTGATTTTAATTTCAGAAAATTCCCAAAAAATTCCAGAAAATTGTGAAAAATACTAATTTTAATATTTTGAAAAAAGCAGGGGCTTACAATCTATCCAACTTATAAAATTTCGTCCTCGAAATTTAAATTATGGCAGGGTTCTCTCTGTCCAAACTCACTTGATTATAGTCTAACGGGTTTCTCTCAGGTGGACATTGCGGTCGCTACCCAACTTAGAATTTTACCCATCTATCCTCTAAGGCTGTACAACTAGTAAGGCTAGGTCTCAACTTAATAAATCATGGTATTGAATCTTTAAGTCTTTAACACAAACACACCACCTATGGTATTCCCTTAGTCATAGAGGTTATCATCAATTCGACCGGTCTGAGGGGTACATCTAGCACTACAAATCAAACTTATACCAAACACAGGATTTTGTCTTTCCAAAATAAGGGAAGACGAGGATCAATAATAAAGAGTTTAAGGGCGAGGTGGTAGAACAGAGGTATAGGGTTCAAGGCATTTAAGGAATTCTAATAGGAATTGTCAGGCGGTTATGGATTGAGATTCTATTCTGGTAATCATTTATTCGCATGCTCGTATTAGTACAGTTATGTAACTGATACGATATGCTCGAACGTATTTAGGGGCAAGTATACTAGTCAACTATATATCTCAATCCACGTAAAGTAGTCGTGCGAAGTGCGAATCAAAATGTACTAAGTTTGATCAGACCGTAGTACACTGATTCTGAATAGACACTTGTATTAGTGGGGTTGATCAGGCCTCAATAATACACGGGTCATGAACAAGCCCGAAAAAGGGTAAGCTCGTAAAACTAGGCTATAAAATAGCAGCATAAGTCAAGTTCAACAAAGTTAAGTGCGCTAGATGATGATGAAAAAGGAGGTACAAAATTATTGAAGTTCACAAAACACACATAATAAGTACAACAGCAAAAGAATCTACAACCTCTATAGTTATCAAATTTAAAAGCATACCAGGTTAAAGTTCAAAATTACTAGGTTGGGGCGGAGGTCACGAACCAATAGGCACGAAAACAATACTAGAAAAGGTATCTACGAATCACTTACGCGCATTAGCTGCTTCCAGAGTTTGCGCGTTCTCCACGGTCATCACGTAAGCTTGTCCGCGTCCTGGAGCAGTGGGGCAGTCCCTCACTTGATGTTCTGTTGATCCACAATATAGACAGGCACCCAGTCTCTTTCTACAAACTTGCCAGGTGTGACCTTATTTTTGGCAAAAGTTACAAGCAGCAGCTTGTTGGTTCTGTCCTTGAGCCTGGTGTTGGGCTGCTGGAGCTCGAGGGAGAGGACGCTGAGTTTGCTGCGGGGCCCTCTGCTGTTGTTGTTGTTGAAATGGGCGTTTGTTGGGTCCCATATTTCCGGTATCTCTCTCTCGCTTTAGTTTATGCCCCATGTCTCTCTCAACGCCTTGTGCCACGCTCAAGATTTCTTCGTAGGTGCGAGCTCGGCTAGTGGTGACAGCAAGGCAAATATCCGGAGACAGCCCCTTCTTGAATCTACGGGCTCTGTCCTCCGGGGTACGAACCATGTACTCCGCAAAGTGGCTCAACCTGCTAAATTCAGCAGTATACTCATCAACAGATAGGTTACCTTGTTCCAGTCTCTCGAATTGGCTTTCGAGAGCTTCCCGAGCCACTTCGGGGTAGAATTTCTCCTTGAATAGCCTCTTGAAGTCCTCCCAGGTAAGGTCAGGAGCAGATAGTTGAGGTTCGTCCCTAAACCAGGTCCGAGCTATGTCGAACAGTTGTAGGCTTGCGGACTCCACTTTGAGATCATCAGGGACCCGAGCAGTCTTCAGGAGTCGCTCTACGTTCTCTATCCATTCATCGGCATAGAGAATGCCTTCAGTTCCATAGAATTCCAGGGGTTTAAGGTTCTTAAAGTCCTTGGCACTTCCTGGCCTCTTTTGTGGTGACTCCTGGGTCCGAAGAGCTTCTGAAAGGCTGGTCCGCAGCAGGGCAGTTTGTTCCTTCTGGGATTCTACTAGTCCCTGGAACACTCCAAGTAGCTGTGCCCCATCCAGAGTAACTGCCGGAATAGATGGAGGTGGAGGGAGGGCAAGAGTTTCGGGCACAGTCTGCTCAGCTGGTTCTGATGTGCCTCCTACTGTGTTCCTCGTCTGAACCATTCTGAAAGATTAAGGGGTAGAAAGATTAGAATAGATTACCTGGAAATCAAGGGCGATAGGAAAAATTGACTAGGACCGATATCAAGATTGGAAGTAAAGATCATATTCTGTGAATGAGCTTTTCCTAGAATCCTCAATCTTATTCCGTACCCTGTCCTAGGGTATTACCCTATTTAAGGATACGACCTGCATGGGCCACCACAAAAATGTGCCACGATCCGCACCCGGAAATTCGGGCACGAGTGCGTGGGTACGTCCAGCCTACGCCGCACTGTCGGCGGTAGTACGCTGTCTAGGGCATCTCCACAGTTAAATTAACACTAGCTCATTCACAGTAATTAAACAGACAAGGAATGAAAGGAAATGCTGAGATTTTATAACCAGAAAGTGACAATCAGATCCAGAGTTATTACAAAACCAGAAGTTAAATCGGGGACAAACCCGATTACTAAGATGAAAGGAAAACAAATAACTAAAGCTAACTACTCTGCAGGAGTAGTCTCCTGCGAGGGAACCTGCTCTGCAACTGTATCACCTGCTGCCTCATAGGGGCCATAATAGGTGGGGGCAAGGTTCTCATCATTGCCTAAAGCAACGGATCCAGTCAGGAAAGGAGCAAAGTACACAGTGCACAACAAGATTAAACTAAATATTTATGACAATTAGATTTAGTATGTAAACCCCCTGATTTTTCAAAATTTTAAAAACTGGATTTTTCACAATTTTCTGGAATTTTCTGGGAATTTTCTGTAATTTAAAAACAGGGTTTTAATTTTTAAATGATTTTTAATTGATATTAAACAATATTAAAATATTATAGAAATAATATTTTTGGGTGCAAAATAAAAAACTGGACTTAGGGTAATTTTTCTGGAATTTATCGGACCCCAGACCTATTTTTAAAAGCCTAAAAACTAATTTTTCTAATTATTATTATTTATTTATTTATTAGTATTATTATTATTATTGATTTTATTTTATTAGCTTTGGGCCCGGCCCGGCCCAGTGGGCCGAGCCCGTTAAACCCAACCCAACCCCCTGAGCTTAGCGGGTCGGGCGGGTCCGCTCACCCGGAGCCCGCCGCCCGACCCGACCCGCCTACGGTCACCCCCAACCCCAGTTCCCCCACGATCCGACCCCACGCCGCCCGCCGGAAATCCCGCCGCCACGACCGCCTCCCCTCCGTATCCCTCGGCCGACTCTCCCGGCCACGTCGACCCCCACGTCCCGGCCTCACCTCCCACCGACGCCCCTATAAATTTCCCCTCTCCTCCGCCTCTTTCCCCTTAACCCTAACCCTAACTCCTCCACTCCGGCGAGCCCCGTCCGGCGACCCTGACCCCTTGCGACCCTCCGGCCTCCACTCAGACCTGCCGTCCACCTCCCTCGCAGCCTCCAGCGAGTTCCCCCCCAACCGCCGGGAGCAGCCGACCTCTCCTTCTTCCTCCCCTCTTCTTCTCGAACCCGCCGCCGGCCTCCCTGCGAGCCGACCTCGCCGTAGCCGCCGTCCGACGACCCCGCCGGACCTCCCAGGGCCTCGCCGACCGTCGGCCAGTCCCCCAGAGCCCCGGACACGGCCGAGGATACCCGGACACGCCGCTGAACACGCTGACACGTTCAGGACACAGAACCGCGTGTCGGACACGGTTCAAAATCCTGGTTTTCGGGTCCCCTTCAGGTGCGTGTAACTTTCGCCTCGGACCTCTGTTTTCGATTCTGTAAATTTCTGCGCGAAGCCTGTATGACCCTCTCGGTGTCCGGACAAACTGTTCGGGGCATCGCGTCCTGTGGTGATCACACACCGCGATCCAGAAACAGGAAAAACCAGACCCTGTTTCACCCCGGAACTGAGTACGCCCCGCCAAACGGGACGACTTGGTCGTGCGCGGTCTTCACAGACACGAGCGCCTCGTCGATACGGACGTGTGGGATTTCGCGAAAGCTGATTCGGGTGTGCGTGCACACCGAAATCAACGCGTATCCGCGGACATCGCCCCGTATCCGTCTTTTCTGCAATTCGACCTAACTTTGTGTACACACGTCAGATCGAGACGAAACTTGCGCCATCGGACTCATAGCGATACGCTGGTCCTGTGGGTCAAGTTTGGTCCGATTCTGAGAACGTTGACGAAATCGCGTGTCGTGGGCCCCATAGGCCCCGCTCGACGGGCGATTTTGTGATCGGTTCATCGGAATTCAATTCTGAAAGTTCCGTTGGGTTCGTATCAGCGTTTCTGACCTGTTGACACTAAGTTTTGTGAATTTGGAGACCGTTGACCCTGTAAGCCCCTGATTTTTCAAAAAATATTAAATTGGGATTTTTCACAATTTTTTGGAATTTTCTGGGAATTTTCTGTAATTAAAATCAGGGTTTTTAAATATTAAATAATTTTTAATAGATAATAAATGATATTAAAATATTATGAAAATAATATTTTTGGGTGTAAAATGGAAAACTGGACTTAGGGTAATTTTTCTGGAATTTATCGGGCCCCGGACCTATTTTTAAATGCCTAAAAACTATTTAATTAATTATTTATTTAATTAACTGATTTATTATTATTATTATTATTATTATTATTATTATTATTATTATTATTATAAAATTTTGGCCCAGCCCGCGGCCCGCTGGACCCGGCCCACCGGGCCAGCCCCAGCCCGGCCCAGTACCCGCCCTAGCGGGTCGGGTCGGATCCGCCAGACCCGACCCGCCCGCAACCCGCACCCCCCCACGACCCGTCTTCCCCGTTCCCTCTCCCCGATTCCTCCGCCGCCCGCCGCGCCGGCCGCCGCGTCCTCCGCTCCGCTCCGCCCGGACCACCACCCCACGCCCCGCCTTCTCCGCCACTCCACTGCCCCTCTCGGCCCCCCTAGCCTCTCAGCCCCCTATTTAACCCCTCTCCCCGAGCCCCGACGACCACCACGAACCTCGCCGCCACCCACCGCCCGGCTCAGCCACCGCCACTGCCCCTCAAGCTCCGCCGCCGCCGCTGCAGCCCCGCCGACGGCCCGAGCCTCCTCCTCTTTCTCCCCTCTCCTCTTCTTTCCTCGCCCCGACTCCGGTCAGCCCGCCTCCGGCCGCCCTCCGCTCCGACGACGTCCAGAACCCCGACCCCGAGCCGCCAAGCCCCCGGCCGGCCTCCCCCAGCAGCGGCGCCGCCCTCCTCCGGCCGGACCGCCGCCTGCAGCTCCGAAAACCCTAACCCTAGCCCTAATTTGGATTTCGTGTCGGACACGACACGGACACGTCTCGACCCTGATTTTCGGGTCCCCTTCAGGTGCGTGTAACTTTCGCCTCGTAGCTCCGTTTTTAATTCCGTAAATTGCGTTGTGAAGCCTGTATGACCCTCTCGGTGTCCGGACAAACTGTTCGGGGCATCGCGTCCTGTGGTGATCGCACACCGCGATCCAAAAACAGGAAAAACCAGACCTTGTTTTCACCCCGGAACTGAGTCCGCCCCGCCAAACGGGACGACTTGGTCGCGTGCGGTCTTCACAGATACGTACGCACCGTCGATACGGACGTGTGAGTTTTCGTAGAAGCTGATTGGGTGTGCGTGCACACCGGAATCAACGCGTATCCGCGGACATCGCCCCGTATCCGCCTTTTCTGCAATTTACCCTAACTTCGTGCACACACGTCGGATCGAGACGAAACTTACGCCATCGGACTCGTAGCGATACGCTGGTCCTGTGGGTCAAGTTTGGTTCGATTCTGAGAACGTTGACGAAATCGCGTGTCGTGGGCCCCACAGGCCCCGCTCGACGGGCGATTTTGTGTTCGGCTCATCGGAATCCAAATCTGAAAGTTCCGTTGGGTTCGTATCAACGTTCCTGACCTGTTGACACTAAGTTTGGTGAATTTGGAGACCGTTGACCTGGACACGTTTTTCGGTGCAAAGCGGGCCCACCGGCGGACCCCGTTTTGATCCGAAACTGCCGTTTTTGCCCTTGTCTCCAAATTGGACCCAAGGATAGGCATTTCTAGATATTTGACATCTTCTGAGCATGATGGTAATGTCTATTTCAGCTTTTGGACTCATCTCTGGATTTTTCCCCAAAGAACTAAATTAATCAGATCCAAACAACAGGCAAGTACCTGCACTTCAAGTTTATTCTTTATATTGTGATAATTAATTCCTTGCTCTACTAGCATCATTGGATGATTACACGTAGTGTTAGAACACTGGATTTTCATGTCTTGAATACTGGAGTTCATGTCTTATTTTCGTGTCGGGTGGGAGAATACTAAGGAGGAATGGAGTTTACCCTTTCCCCTGTATTGTCTAATAGCTGTTGGTACACGACTGTCCATCAGCCGGATCTCGATTATATTGTCTAATAGCCGTTTATGACGGCCGGATTAGCCTTATAAACCCCTGCATGCCAACTATGTATTCTAAAAACAAACACAAGTACACACATATAGTTTCTGGTTATTTCTTGCTGGCTATTGTAGTTTCATTTATTTCTGTTTCTCATATTCCTGTTTACAGTTAACTCTGAGATAATAATATTCTGTTAATGCTGTTTCTCAACATGATATCCAATATTTAATTGTCATAAAATATTTAGTTTAACCTTGTTGTGCATTGTGTACTTTGCTCCTTTCCTGACTGGATCTGTTGATTTAGGCGATGATGAGGACCTTGCTCCTACTTATTATGGTCCCTATGAGGGGACTGATGATACCTATGAGGAGCCAGAACCCACCCAGGAGACCCCTGCTGCTGAGTAGCTAGTAGTAGCTATCTTTCTTTATATTCTTATCTCATTTATCGGGTTTGTCCCCGACTTCAATATTGAAATCCTGTATTAAAACATTTGAATCTGCTGTCACATTTATTTTCAGTTGAAATCTTAAAGTTTCATTCTCATTATTATCTTGCCTATGTTTTTTTGTGAATGAGCTAGTTAGCAAATAATGGATGGACCTAGACAGCGTACTACCGCCGACTCTGCGGCGTAGGCTGGACGTACCCACGCACTCGTGCCCGAACTTCCGGATGCGGGTCGTGACACGTTTTTATGGTGGCCCATGCAGGTCCTATCCTAAAATAGGGTAATACCCTAGGACAGGGTATGGAATAAGATTGAGGATTCTAGGAAAAGCTCATTCACAGTATAGCGTCCTTATATCAATTCTTGATATCATTGCTGCTCAATTATTCCTATCGCCTTTGATTTCCAAGTATTCTATTCTGATCTCCCTATCCCTTCATCTTTCAGAATGGTCCAGACAAGGAACACAGTAGGAGGCACATCAGAACCAGCTGAGCAGAATGTGCCCGAGACTCTTGCACTCCCGCCGCCTCCATCTGTTCCGGCAGTTACCTTAGATGGGGCACAGCTACTAGGAGTATTCCAGGGATTGGTGGAATCCCAGAAAGAACAGACTGCACTTCTGCGGACAAGCCTCTCAGAAGCTCTTAAGTCCCAGGAGTCGCCACTCAAGAGGCCAGGGAGTGCCAAAGACTTCAAAAACCTCAGACCCTTGGAATTCTACGGAACTGAGGGCATTCTCTATGCCGATGAGTGGATAGAGAACGTCGAGAGACTCCTGAAGGCTACTCGGGTTCCTGATGATCTTAAAGTGGAGTCTGCAAGCCTGCAACTGTTCGATATAGCTCGGACCTGGTTTAGAGACGAACCTCAACTATCTGCTCCTGACCTCACCTGGGAGGACTTCAAGAGACTGTTCAAGGAAAAATTCTACCCCGAAGTGGCTCGGGAAGCTCTCGAAAGTCAATTCGAGAGACTGGAATAAGGTAACCTATCTGTAGATGAGTATACTGCTGAATTTAGCAGGTTAAGCCACTTTGCGGAGTACATGGTTCGTACCCCGGAGGACAGAGCCCGTAGATTCAAGAAGGGGCTATCTCCGGATATTCGCCTTGCTGTCACCACCAGCCGAGCTCGCACCTACGAGGAAATCTTGAGCGTGGCACAAGGCGTTGAGAGAGACATGGGGCATAAGCTAAAGCGAGAAAGAGATACCGGAAATGCGGGACCCAACAAACGCCCTTTTCAACAACAACAGCAGAGGGCCCCGCAACAAGCTCAGCGTCCTCTCCCTCGAGCTCCAGCACCCCAACACCAGGCCCAGGGACAGAACCAACAAGCTGCTGCTTGTAACTATTGTCATAGACCAGGCCATACTTGGCAAGTTTGCAGAAAGAGGCTAGGTGTTTGTCTACTTTGTGGCTCAGCAGCACATCAAGTAAGGGACTGTCCCGCTGCTCAAGGACGCGGACAGGCTTACGTAATGACCGTGGAGAACGCGCAAACTCTGGAAGCAGCTAATGCGCGTAAGTGATTCGTAGATATCTTTTCTAGTATTGTTTTCGTGCCTATTGATTCGTGACCTCAGCCCCAACCTAGTAATTTTGAACTTGCTAAATAACCTAGTATGTTTTTAAATTGATAACTGTATAGATTCTTTAGACTTTTGCTTTTGTGCTTATTTTGTGTTATTCTGTGGACTTCAATAATTTGCACCTCCTTTTCATCATCATCTAGCGCACTTAATTTTGCTGAACTTGACTTATGCTGCTATTTTATAGCCTAGTTTTGCAAGCTTACCCTTTATCGGGCTTGTTCATGACACATGTATTATTGAGGCCTGATCAACCCCACTAATACAAGTGTCTACTCAGAATCAGTGTACTACGGTCTGATCAACCTTAGTGCATTTTGATTCGTACTTCGCATGACTACTTATGTGGATTGAGGTATAGTCGACTAGTCTACTTGTCCCTAAATACGTCCGAGCATATCGTATCAGCATTACCAGAATAGAATCTCGATCCTTAACCGCCTGACAATTCCCATTAGAATTCCTGAAAAAAATGCCTTGATCCCTATACCTCTGTTCTACCACCCCGCCCTTAAACTCTTTATTATTGATCCTCGTCTTTCCTCATTTCGGAAAGACAAAAACCTGTGGTTGGTATAAGTTGATTTGTAGTGCTAGACATACCCCTCAGACCGGTCTAATTGATGATAACCCTTTATGACTAAGACAAGACCCTAGGTGCTGTGTTTTGTGTTGCAGGCTTAAGATTCAATACCCTGATTTATTAAGTTGAGACCTAGCCTCACTAGTTGTACAGCCTTAGAGGATATGGGTAAAATTCTAAGTTGGGTAGCGACCGCAATGTCCACCTGAGAGAAACCCGCTGGACTGTAATCAAGTAAGTTTGGACAAAGAGAACCCTACCATAATTTGAATTTCGAGGACAAAATTTTTATAAGTTGGGTAGATTGTAAGCCCCTGATTTTTCAAAAAATATTAAATTGGAATTTTTCACAATTTTCTGGAATTTTTTGGGAATTTTCTGTAATTAAAATCAGGGTTTTCAAATATTAAATGATTTTTAATAGATAATAAATGATATTAAAATATTATGAAAATAATATTTTTGGGTGTAAAATGAAAAACTGGACTTAGGGTAATTTTTCTGGAATTTATCGGGCCCCGGACCTATTTTTAAATGCCTAAAAACTATTTAATTAATTATTTATTTAATTAACTGATTTATTATTATTATTATTATTATTATTATTATTATTATTATTATAAAATTTCGGCCCAGCCCGCGGCCCGTTGGACCCGGCCCACCGGGCCAGCCCCAGCCCGGCCCAGTACCCGCCCTAGCGGGTCGGGTCGGATCCGCCAGACCCGACCCGCCCGCAACCCGCACCCCCCCACGACCCGTCTTCCCCGTTCCCTCTCCCCGATTCCTCCGCCGCCCGCCGCGCCGGCCGCCGCGTCCTCCGCTCCGCTCTTCCCGGACCACCACCCCACGCCCCGCCTTCTCCGCCACTCCACTGCCCCTCTCGGCCCCCCCTAGCCTCTCAGCCCCCTATTTAACCCCTCTCCCCGAGCCCCGACGACCACCACGAACCTCGCCGCCACCCACCTCCCGGCTCAGCCACCGCCACTGCCCCTCAAGCTCCGCCGTCGCCGCTGCAGCCCCGCCGACGGCCCGAGCCTCCTCCTCTTTCTCCCCTCTCCTCTTCTTTCCTCGCCCCGACTCCGGTCAGCCCGCCTCCGGCCGCCCTCCGCTCCGACGACGTCCAGAACCCCGACCCCGAGCCGCCAAGCCCCCGGCCGGCCTCCCCCAGCAACGGCGCCGCCCTCCTCCGGCCGGACCGCCGCCTGCAGCTCCGAAAACCCTAACCCTAGCCCTAATTTGGATTTCGTGTCGGACACGACACGGACACGTCTCGACCCTGATTTTCGGGTCCCCTTCAGGTGCGTGTAACTTTCGCCTCGTAGCTCCGTTTTCAATTCCGTAAATTGCGTTGTGAAGCCTGTATGACCCTCTCGGTGTCCGGACAAACTGTTCGGGGCATCGCGTCCTGTGGTTATCGCACACCGCGATCCAAAAACAGGAAAAACCAGACCCTGTTTTCACCCCGGAACTGAGTCCGCCCCGCCAAACGGGACGACTTGGTCGCGTGCGGTCTTCACAGATACGTACGCACCGTCGATACGGACGTGTGAGTTTTTATGGAAGCTGATTCGGGTGTGCGTGCACACCGGAATCAACGCGTATCCGCGGACATCGCCCCGTATCTGCCTTTTCTGCAATTCACCCTAACTTCGTGCACACACGTCGGATCGAGACGAAACTTGTGCCATCGGACTCGTAGCGATACGCTGGTCCTGTGGGTCAAGTTTGGTTCGATTCTGAGAACGTTGACGAAATCGCGTGTCGTGGGCCCCATAGGCCCCGCTCGACGGGCGATTTTGTGTTCGGCTCATCGGAATCTAAATCTGGAAGTTCCGTTGGGTTCGTATCAGCATTCCTGACCTGTTGACACTAAGTTTGGTGAATTTGGAGACCGTTGACCTGGACACGTTTTTCGGTGCAAAGCGGGCCCACCGGCGGACCCCGTTTTGACCCGAAACTGCCGTTTTTGCCCTTGTCTCCAAATTGGACCCAAGGACAGGCGTTTCTAGCTATTTGTCATCTTCTGAGCATGATGGTAATGTCTATTTCAGCTTTTGGACTCATCTCTGGATTTTTTCCCAAAGAACTAAATTAATCAGATCCAAACAACAGGCAAGTACCTGCACTTCAAGTTTATTCTTTATATTGAGATAATTAATTCCTTGCTCTACTAGCATCATTGGATGATTACACGTAGTGTTAGAACACTGGATTTTCATGTCTTGAATACTGGAGTTCATGTCTTGTTTTCGTGTCGGGTGGGAGAATACTAAGGAGGCATGGAGTTTACCCTTTCCCCTGTATTATCTAATAGCTGTTGGTACACGACTGTCCATCAGCCGGATCTCGATTATATTGTCTAATAGCCGTTTATGACGGCCGGATTAGCCTTATAAACCCCTGCATGCCAACTATGTATTCTAAAAACAAACACAAGTACACACATATAGTTTCTGGTTATTTCTTGCTGGCTATTGTAGTTTCATTTCCTGTTTCATTTATTTCTGTTTCTCATATTCCTGTTTACAGTTAACTCTGAGATAATAATGTTCAGTTAATGCTGTTTCTCAACATGATATCCAATATTTAATTGTCATAAAATATTTAGTTTAACCTTGTTGTGCATTGTGTACTTTGCTCCTTTCCTGACTGGATCTGTTGATTTAGGCGATGATGAGGACCTTGCTCCTACTTATTATGGTCCCTATGAGGGGACTGATGATACCTATGAGGAGCCAGAACCCACCCAGGAGACCCCTGCTGCTGAGTAGCTAGTAGTAGCTATCTTTCTTTATATTCTTATCTCATTTATCGGGTTTGTCCCCGACTTCAATATTGAAATCCTGTATTAAAATATTTGAATCTGCTGTCACATTTATTTTCAGTTGAAATCTTAAAGTTTCATTCTCATTATTATCTTGCCTATGTTTTTTTGTGAATGAGCTAGTTAGCAAATAATGGATGGACCTAGACAGCGTACTACCGCCGACTCTGCGGCGTAGGCTGGACGTACCCACGCACTCGTGCCCGAACTTCCGGGTGCGGGTCGTGACAGACCCGGACGCATTTTTCGGTGCAAAGCGGGCCCACCGGCGGACCCCGTTTTGGCCCGAAACTGCCGTTTCTGCCCTTGTCTCCAAATTGGACCCAAGGACAGGCGTTTCTAGCTGATTGATATTTTCTAGATCTGATGGTGATGTTTGTTTCAGCAACCGGAGTACCGCCTGCAATTTCCGCCGAAGTCAGAACTGCAAACATAGCCGGGACCACAGGCAAGTGTACCTTGCCAAACGCTGCAGCTTGCTAAATATTTTTCTTGGTTAATTTTGCATCGGTGAGAACATAGAGCTTGTAAATTCTCAGTAATTTCTGTTATAGTATTTTACTTGAATTTTGGTAGATCCATATGTAACTTGTTTTAACTGCTTAACCTAGGCAACGTGTGGCGTGCTTAGTGTCCGATCATAGTCGGGTGCCAACACCGTACGCGGTGTTGGGTTCGTCATTAGAGATGGACAATCGATACCCTTATTCTCGTACTTGTCCTATCAAGTACACCAGAACCCAGGACACTTGACACTTTTCATGAGACAGAGTCTTCCTGAGACATTCAAGGTGATTCTGTATAGGATGCATGTTTTATGACATAGACTTTACATTCTTAGACATTTGATTCATAGCTATCAGACTTGCTGCATTAGTTATAATCGTGCGTGACATGGACATGAGGCATCGTGGACATGAGACATGGGATTACATTGGGTGGGGAGAGACACACAGACTACAGGCTGATATTATATATAAAACATAGTATATAACATAGTGTAGTTCATAGTTATTGCCGCTACCGGCTCCCCGACACAGAGCTTGTAGTGGCTTCAGCCTGAGTTCTAGTGCTGCTCTCATATTGCATATCACTTAGCTGGTTACATAGCTTACCCTCTTGTTTAATTAACTGCTGCACTGTATTTATTTTGGCTTGTATTTTCTGTACCTTGCTGTCCCCTGAGGACCTGGATCCGGATTATGTCCCCAGGTACAGCTGAAGAGAACTACCCAGAGGTGTACGGTACCGGAGCACTCCTTGGAGCAGAACAAGGAACAGAGGACGAAGTAGTGGCCGAAGATTTCTCCTGAGCACCGGCTTCTACTACACAGTATTTCCATTTTCAGCATTTCTATTCCTGTCTATTTTTCCTTAATTGTAACAGAATAATTCTCGGATTTGTTTCCCGAGACAACCTTATTTGTTATTGCATATTTATTTCCATTGCATTATTTCTGGCAATTAATCTGTGTTATTCTGTGGATGAGATTAGTAATACCTGAGACTTGTACTTAGTACTGCTAGACTACAGCTTAAGCATGCCCTGATGGATCCATTAAATTGGGTTGTCCATCGGTGCGCGCTGCTGGCCATTGCTCACGTGCTCAGTCCCTCGGCATTTTGGGACTGGGGCGTGACAGAGTATCATATTGAGAATATGTATAAAAGAAACATAATATCTCAGAGTTAATGCTATAAACAGGAATATGAGAAAGCAGAAATAAATGAGACAGTAAATAAAACTACTACAGTCAGCAAGAACTATAACAAGATCCAGAAACTATCTGTGTGAACTTGTGTTTGTTTTAGAATACATAGTTGGCATGTAGGGGTTTATAAGGCTAATCCGGCTGTCATAAACGGCTATTAAACAGGGATAATCGAGATCCAGCTGAGAGTACAGTCGCGTACCAACAGCTATTAAACATGACAGGGGAAAGGGTAAACTACATGCCTTCTAGTATTCTCCCACCCGACATGAAAACAAGACATGAAAAACCAGTATTCGAGACATGAAATCCAGTGTTCTAATACTACGTATAATCATCAAGGGTACTAGTAGAGCAGGGAATTAATTATCATAATATAAAGATTTAAACTTGAAGTGCAGGTACTTGCATGTTGTTTGGATCCAATTAATTGTACTTGGGGAAATTTTCCAGAGATGAGTCCAAAAGCTGAAATAGACATTACCATCACACTCAAAAGATGTCAAATAGCTAGAAACGCCTGTCCTTGGGTCCAATTTGGAGACAAGGGCAAAAACGACAGTTTCGGGTTAAAACGGGGTCCGCCGGTGGGCCCGCTTTGCACTGAAAAACGTGTCCGGGTCAAAGGTCTCCAAATTCACCAAACTTAGTGTCAACAGGTCAGGACGCTGATACGAACCCAACGGAACTTCCAGATTTGGATTCCGATGAGCCGATCACAAAATCGTCCGTCGAACGGGGCCTGTGGGGCCCACGACACGCGATTTTGTCAACGTTCTCAGAATAGAACCAAACTTGACCCACAGGACCAGCGTATCGCTACGAGTCCGATGGCACAAGTTTCGTCTCTATCCGACGAGTGTACAAGAAGTTAGGGCGAATTACAGAAAAATCGGATACGGGGCGATGTCCGCGGATACGCGTTGATTCTGGTGTGCACGCACACCCGAATCAGCTTCTGCGAAATCTCACACGTCCGTATCGACGGCGCGCACATATCTGTGAAGACCGCACGCGACCAAGTCATCCCGTTTGGCGGGGCGTACTCAGTTCCGGGGTAAAAACAGGTTCTGGTTTTTCCTGTTTTTGGATCGCGGTGTGCGATCACCACAGGACGCGGTGCCCCGAGCGGTTTGTCCGGACACCGAGAGGGTCATACAGGCTTCACAACGTAATTTACGGAATTGAAAACGGGGCAGCGAGGAGAAAGATATGAGTACCTGAACAGGACCCAAAAATCGGGGAAAAATCGTGTCCGTGTCGTGTCCGACACGACACGACGAATTGGGAAATTAGGGTTTAGGGTTTCGAACTCCGGCAAGGGGAGGCCGGCCGGAGGAGGGCGGCGCCGCTGCGGGGGAGGCCGGAGATGGCGCCGGCGGAGGCGGGCGGAGGCTCGGCGGTCGGGCGGAGGCTGGCCGGGGATCTGGAGCCGGAGGCGGCTCGGGCTGCCGTGGTTCGAGCTGCTGCTGGACGCCGAGGATGGCTGCGGCCGCTGCTGTCGGTGATCGAGGTGGGGTGGAGCTGGAGGAGAGGAGGACGGCGGGTGGTCGGGGTGTTGCCGGAGGCTGGCGGCGTCGAGGTTGGTCGGGGTCGGGGCCGGAGAGAAGAAGGGAAGGGGATTATGTAGGCGGAGAGCGGAGGAGAGAGGCCGAGGGGGCGGCGGCCAGCGCGGGGCGTGGGTGGTGGTCCGGGCGGAGCGGAGTGGAGCGTGGGGCGAGCCGGGCGGAGCGGCTACGTCCGCGGGCGGCGGCGCCGGGCGCGGGGGGGAACGGGTCAGGGGCTGGGGTTTAGGGTTAGCGGGTGCGGGTCGGGTTCGGGTGGACCCGACCCGACCCGATAGGGGGCTGGGCCTAATGGGTTTGGGCCGCGGGCCGGGCTGGGCCGGATATATATTAAATAATAATAATAATAATAATAATAATAATAATAATAATAATAATTCAATAAATAAATAAATAGTTTTTAGGCATTTAAAAATATGTCTGAGGCCCAATAAATTCCAGAAAAATTACCCTAAGTCCAGTTTTTCATTTTACACCCAAAAATATTATTTTCATGATATTTTAATATTGTTTATTAACAATTAAAAATTATTTAATATTTGAAAACCCTGATTTTAATTTCAGAAAATTCCCAGAAAATTCCAGAAAATTATGAAAAATCCTAATTTTAATATTTTGAAAAAATCAGGGGCTTACAGAATGCAAGCACGTCTGCGTAAAAAGTATACCAATGTTTGGCATATGGATAGCCCGCCTCAACAAGATGACGAGGTCCCTCGGCAGGCTGACCAGGGCACTTCCCAGCAGGCTGACCAGGGAACTTATCAGTGGACGGGCGAGGGGACGTCATAGACACGTACTCCACAGATGGACCAAGAGGCAGGCGAGGGGACGTCACAGCCTGGTGGTGACTATTGGAATTATTTAGTGCAGATGGCCACTTCTATATTTTATGTACCACAGTTTGATACAGCTACTCAGTTATTTGTGACTCCAACAACGCTGGTGCAGACACTGATGAATTTGACTCATGGGCACCATTGCCATGGAAGATACCTGAGGATACAGTAGCAAGAAGAAATAGACTTGGTCTTAGGCCAAGGCCTCGTAGGTATTATGACAGGATGGCATGAGGCAGAGAATGAAAATCTTGTACTTTTAGGTTTTATTAGAAATGAAATTACATCAATAAACTTATAACTTTTCTAAGAAAATCTATGCCAATGCATTTATTATCTTGGTTGGTTGGTATATCTTCTTCTATTGTGTCCTAAACCATTACAGTTGCTACATCGAAGATCTCTTGAAGATTGATCCTTCGTCATGATGCGGTTTTTCTATTGTGTCCTAAAAAATTTGCAATTGCTATATCCCTAATAAAACTTATAAATGCATGACGAATAAATTTTCTTCCAATGAATAAATTGTTTAAACTATCAATATTATCATCAAGTTCGCCATCTATATTTTCTATTAAATCATCACTATTTTTATCGTCGGTATTATCACAATCTACTCTATGTTCTTCTTCAGTAAATAAAATAACTTGGTGAGAAGAACTAGGAGCACTACTAATTCTTGGTGGTGGTGGTGGTGGTGGTGGAGTCACAAAAATATTAATATACGGTGATTTTATATTAACTTCAAGAATAAATTTTCATCATTTCTCACTAACTAAATTTATACAATTAGATAGATAATATGTACCAATAAAAAATCATAGTCAATAGAAAAAAATTCAATTATTAGATTACGTAAATTATCAAACAAAATATTTCGATCAATTAAAAGAACTTCAACTAAACATCCTTCGTAAGATAACCCATTTAGTACACCACCAAGCGAGCATAGTATTGTTATTCTTCGATCCATGGCAACAAGAAAATGGACTTGCTCCATTGATTGCTAGTTGGCCCGTCTGGTAGCTAAAGGTTTCACCCACTAACTAGACGGGCCTATTGGATCTTTAGATCTCCATTGCTATATAATATTTGAAAATAAAAGGATTTTTACGGGTGATGGCATCATTTTGACTCCATTCTATTTATATCGATACCTTATCGAAATCGATTTTTTGGAAGAGACATCCGCAATAATGAGCCTTGGGCATTTTTTGTGAAAATATGTCTATTTCAAGATGGATCATACAAAAAAAATCAGGTCAAATTCAAAGATTGTATATTGAACAGAGCTCCTCCTGTGTGAAAAAAGAAACTTCGTATGGAAAGATATAAATTTTCTGTTTGCAATGTTGGATATGCTGATATGAAACAAATACTACGTTTATATAGGTAATTTCGAAACGAACGTTAGACGAACGTTGGAAAAATAAAAGAGCCGTTGAAAGAGCGGTTGTGAAATAGCTGTTGAACATAAACCTGTAAACCCCCTGATTTTCAAGAATTTTTAAATTTGGATTTTCCCCAATTTTCTGGAATTTTTTGAGATTTTTCTGAAATTAAAATCAGGTATTTTAATTATTAAATGATTTTTAAATATTATTAAATAATATTAAAATAATATGAAAATAATATTTTATGGTGTAAAATGAAAAACTAGACATAGGATAATTTTCTGGAAATTTATTGGACCCCGAACCTATTTTTAAAGCCTTAAAAACCCTATTTTTTTTAAAAATAACCAAATAAACCGGGTTGAATCGGGTTCAAACCGGGCTGAACCGGCCTGAACCCGGTCCAATCGAACCGGACCGGACCGCTCAGCTAGCGGGTCGGGCCGGGTCTGCCCAAACCCGCACCCGCTCCGACCCGACCCGGATGAACAGTGCACCCCCAAACCTGAGCTGCCCCGACCCCTCAGGTCCTCCGGCGGCTGAACCGCCGTGGCGTTTCGTCTGCCCGACTGCTCAGCTCCTGACCCGCCGCCGTCACCGGCCGTCCGCCGCCCGTAACTGCCCGAGACTCTCCCCCTTCCTCTCCCCTTGAACCGCCGACCGACGATCTCCCTCTTCCCCTATATAAACCCTGTCCGGCCGCCGCTTCTCCCCTCCGCCGGTCATCTTCTCCGGCGACCCGAAGCCCTAGGCCCAGACCCCTCTCTCCGCCTCCCGCCTCCGGCCCTCGACGCCGCCACAGCGCCCCTCACGACCTCCTCCTCCTTCTTCCCCGATCCTCCGCCACCACCGACCGAGACCCGCTCCGTCGACCACTTCCCGCAGAGCTCGACTCCGGCCGCCCTCTTCAGCACCTCGCCGGCCACCATCGACCACCACCCTTGAGCCTCCGTCGCCCTTAGTCTCCAGCAGCCCCCTCTTCCCTCGACAATCCCTCCAGCGACGACGCCTCGAGCCAACGGAGCCGTCCCCGAGCCTCCGCCTGCGTCGACGAACCCGTCCCACCGCCTTGGCGAGCTGCTTCCACCCTCCTCCGACGAAGCCCCGGTGTTCTGTGTCCGTAACCCTAACCCTACACTCGACAAGGCAACCTGGACACGACACAGAGCAGTGGTGAGACGACACAGGACACGGCTCGAGACACAAGGACACGAGAAACGCAGTTTTCCGGAGCCCTGTTCAGGTACTCGTAACTTTCTCCTCGCTGCCCCGATTTCGATTCCGTCTGTTGCGTCGCGTAGCCTGCATGACCCCCTCGGTGCCCGTGCAACCTGCTCGGCGCATCGCGTCCTGTGGTGATCGCGAACCGCGATCCAAAAACAGAAAAACCGACGCCCTATTTCACCCCAGAATCGAGTACGCCCCGCCAAACGGGACGACTTGGTCGCGTGCGGTCTTCACCGATACGTGCGCGTCGTTAATACGGACGTGCGAGATTTCGCAGAAGCTGATTTGGATGTGCGTGCACACCGGAATCAAGGCGTATCCGCAGACACCGTCCCGTATCCGACCTTTCTGGTTCTCACTGTAACTTAGTGTACACACGTCGGATCGAGACGAAACTTGAGCCATCGGACTCGTAGCAATACGCTGGTCCTGTGAGCTAAGTTTGGTTTGATTCTGAGAACGTTGACAAAATCGCGTGTCGTGGGCCCTACAGGCTCCACCCGACGGGCAATTTTGAGAACGGCTCATCGGAATCTAATTCTGGAAGCTCCGTTGGGTTCGTATCATCGTTCCTGACCTGTTAACACTAAGTTGGACTATTTTGGAGACCTTTGATCCTGATGCGTTTTCGGTGCAAAGCGGCCCACATGTGGACCCCGCTTTAACCCGAAATATCATTTTTGCCCTTGTCTCCAAATTGGACTCAAGGACAGGCGTTTCTAGCTGATTGATATTTTCTGGATCTGATGGTGATGTTTGTTTCAGCAACCGGAGCAGTCCCTGCAAATCTCGTTGAAGTCAGAGCCACAATTGGAGCTGGAACCCCAGGCAAGTGTACCTTGCCAATCTCTGCAGTTTTTGCTATTTATTTCCTTGACATATATACATTATTATACCTGCTTGACCTAGGACCGTGTGACTTACTTAGCGTCCGATTACAGTCGGGTGCCAACACCGTACGCGGTGTTGTGTAAAGTCATCTAGAGATGGATACCGAGACCCTATACTTCTCGTACTTGCCTTATCAAGTACTTTATACCCAGGACACCTGATACTATTCATGATACAGAATCGTTCTGAGATATTCATGGTGATTCTGTATAGGATACAGTTTTCATGACTTATTCCTTTGCTTAGATATTATATGACTGGATGCATTAGTTATGATCCTGTATGGCATGGACATGAGACGTCGTGGACATGAGATGCATGATTACATTGGGTGGGGAGAGTCACACAAACTATAGGTTGATTATATATTATGCCGGCGTCGTAGTCTCCCTTTGAGCTAGATAACCACATGATATTACTGCTACCGGCTTCCCGACACAGAGCTTGTAGTGGTTTCAGCCTGAGTTCTAGTGCTGCTCTTATCTTGCATATCACTTAGATGGTTATATAGTTTACCATATTTATTTCATTATCTGCTGCACTGTATTTATTTTGGCATGAGCTTTCTTGTACCTTGCTATGTCCCCTGAGGACCTGGATCCGGATTATGTCCCCAGGATTAGCAGACGAGTTCGACCCAGAGATATACAGGACAGGAGCATTAGCAGGAGCAGAAGCAGGAACAGTAGCAGGCACTGGAGCAGTACCAGATCCAGCAGTCGATTGACTTCTACGGTATCTTCTGAGTATATACTGTTTCCATACTCAGTATTGTTGTTGATATCTTTATTCTTGTATTTGGACAGCTGTATTAGACTCATTATTGGGATATTTCCCAAGATCATGTTTTATTGTGATTAATCTTGCTTATTGATTCTGATATTGCTATATTCATTTTCTGTGGATGAGATTAGTATCAGTCGACCCTGACTGTTGTATTACAGCTTAAGTACGCCCGATGGATCCATTAAATTGGGTTTGTCCATCGGTGTGTGCTGCTGGCCATTGCCACGTGTCCAATCCCTCGATATTTTGGAACTGGGGCGTGACAAAACCAACTCATAAACCAACACCAATCCATAGACCCAGACCTAATTTCAAACCCAAATAAAAACAAAATCATTCTCCAACATATTATTTGCCTTTCTTCTTTACTTAGTCTTCTTTTTTTTCATATAAAAAAAACTAAACCATTAAAATAAACTAAGTCTTAGAGGACAAAAAAAAAATACAAGTTTTTTTTCTTTATTTAGTTTTTTTTTTCTTATCAAACATTGCAAACAGAAAAAAAAATACAATTTTCTAAAAAATAAAACCATTTTTTTTTCAAATTTTTTTCTAAATATTTCTTTACAATTAATTTATTTAAATTTTATTTCGTTAAAGTAAATTTTTTGAAACCAAAATCCAAAACTAAACTAAATAAAAAAATGAAATCAAAAAAATCAAAATCCAAAAAAAAAAAACTAAATAAAAATACAAAAACATAACTAATTAAAAAAACTTATAAAACAAACCAAACCACCCCAACCAACAGTCGCGAGCCCCACTGTCCAATTTCTGTCAACTTATTGGCCGAAATTGAACAGTTGGGTTCACGTTTGTCTTTTGCTATACACGTATTGGCTGAGGTCTGTTTTCCGCCAACTAAATTGGCAAATTGTTTATTTTTTTTAATTTAAATAAATTTATTTATTTATATTAATTTAATATAAATTAATTTTGTTACAGTAATTTATTTTTATTTTCTCTCGGAAAGATTCCACAATCATGCTCTCTCTCTCTCTCTCTCTCTCTCTCTCTCTCTTCGGTGCTAGAGGCGGATGATGGTTCGGACACGCCTCCATCGACTCTGGCCGCCGCCGACGAAGTCATGCCTCCACCAAATCTGGCCGACAGCGAGGCGGATGAGGTCTTCGCCAAGATCCGGCTCATCCCCGTACGAGCTGACGCGTGCTGCTCGACCGGTGTTTGAGCATTCCAATTACTGCTCTGTCTCCCGGCACGGTCGCCTCACCCTTCCTTCCTCACTAGCTCTTGCTTTTCCTCACTGGCGTTCACCGCTCCGTGGGCGACCGTTAGGTCGCCTTTGCTTTCCACAAAATCGGACTTGGAATGGTTGAGACATTGATCGGCTGATGACCCCTTTCCTCTCTTCCCTGCTCGAGTAGGACCTTCGATCACGAGAGATTTTGATTGTGTTTGATGTGGATGACCGATAAGGATCAACACTTTGCTTTGAGAGGCCGTGATCTTCCCTTCCGGATGTCCCTGACCTATCCACGTGGTAGCTGGCTTTGGTCAACGTCACTAGGGAGTCTAAAATCTCTTGTTCAAAAGGGAATGTCAGATCCAATTTCACTGGGGGTTAGGCGCGGATTATCCGCCTGCTTTCGCGTATTGAACTACCTCCCACAGGGAGGGGAGAAGAACATCTTGAAGGACCAACCATAGACAGAGGTTACTGTAGTGGCATAGCCAGCACTAGGGCCTGTTCCGTAGTAGGTAGCGTAGCATTCTTCCCTTTCCGAGAGCCATACCCCGCAGCTTCCCTTCGCTCGGTTCCAGTCCGATATAGAGCTTCTTCTACTATATCAACTACAACTACTCTCCCGCTTCTTTATTTTGAGCTCAACTCTGACGGTTGAGGTTTAGTAGGAGCAAGTTCTTGAATCGATTTCGCTGCTTTCTTTCTTAGCAAGTGAGCTCTCTTTGCTCTTTCGGTGCAAGCTAGCTCAGTTTGATTGATCCTATCACGGGTAAGAAAATCACAGATCATGGAAGTGAGACCTTCATTCAGTCCCACTCACCATTCTTGGAAGAAGTGGCCCAGCCCCAAAGGAAAATCCCATTGAATTGAAAAAACCCTATCGGTCAAATGAATTAGACAGTGACTTGGAGTCCAGTCTCGAGAGATAGCACCATTGAGTCGTCAAGCCAGCCCTTTGAATCCAACTCTTTGTGGAAGTCGTCTTCTGTCCTGCCTGCGTGGAACCCTTCCTTGATGAAAGCTTCCTCTGTCTTTACCTCCCTATCGGTCACCTCACTTCCTCCCTTCTCACTGCCTATTATATTAGCTCCCTCTGTAGTAGGGCGCCTTCGGTCGCCTCACTTCGACTCACTTCGCTCGCCTTTGTTTCCTCCTTTTGTTTTATCCTTCATTTCGGCCTCTCATCTTTCTCTCTTGTCAACAGGGGCAGATGGAATGGAAACAGAGATTTTCAACGATGATACCTTCTCCATCTCCAGCCGAAGAGATTCAACCATACACTGGTATGGGGACTCACTGGGATGCGTATTTATCTGTAGCTTTCTTCAGTACTCCAGGCTTTATTTGCCCTTCTTGGTTTTCAGAAGCACCAGAGAGAACTCCTCCAGGGACTTGTTTAGGAGGAACATCTTCACATATCCAGGTTTCCAACATTCTCCTTATCTTTACATTTCCCCTGGACCAACTCAATGTATTGAGAATCTCTTTGCAGGAGAATCTTAGTAGCGTTGAACCCGCGCAGACGCCGGCCAACAACGTAGATCCACCTCCGGAAGACAACGAGGATTTCCCAGATCTGGATACCGTGGACTATTCTGATTCTGAACTTCCTGTCATGCTTTATCCATTAGATCCGGCTTTAGCCTCTTTAAGTCCCGTCTTCCCCTTTTTCTTTATTAAAGAGGCCCCCCATCTTTATATTGATACTCTTATCTTTTCGACATTTTACCAGGGGCTGCCATGGATAGCACTGGTGATATATCTGTCCCTAGCAGGCGGCGGCCGTTAGCTCTAATAGTTCTGTTCCAAGCAAGCGAGATTTCCATAGGTAGGCTTACGGTCCAATATTTCAATAGGCTTAGCCAGGTCCAAGCGGAGAAGCCAAGGGGAAAGGGTGATTCGCTCGTAAGCCCAACTCAAACTCATTCAGAAAGCCAGAGCTAGTCTAACAACTACCGATTCTTCTCACCCTGGGGGCACTGAACGAACCTACCTTAACCTAGGAAAGTGACTTCGATAGGCCTCCTTCCCCCTTTGCTGCTTGAAACTAAGGGTCTGGCAGACAAAGCGTCATGTACGATTTTGAGGTCCCAGGACCCCTTGCTTATGAATACCTGCTTCTTTCACTCTTAAAGACTGTCGGATGGTACTTGGTTGTTCCCTAAAGCATTTCCCGTTCTCCCCTTGGCTTCGTTCAATCAAAAAATGGATCGCGGGATCGAGCCGTCGGTATTAAGTCATAGATGCGCCTTTCGACTGGCATTCACTCCTCCAACACCAACTGCTGAAATAGCAGCGCTTATACCCCCCAATCAATGTCACTTGGGATCGGATCCTTCCGTCATTCATTTCCCCTGGAGCTGGTCCCTCCGAAATCGATGATTCTTGGCTACTTGATTAGGCATTTCCATCTCTCAAACTAGAAAGCGCTTTAGCTTAGGAACTTACTTCTTTTTATACCGCGAGTGACGAACTATAGCCATTCGCGGTCACCGCTGTCCTACTTGAATTATTAAACCTCACCCAACCGTACGAGCTGACGCGACGACAGCTTGCTCATGACTCCATCTTCTGGCCTTCATCACTGACCTCCCCACGAACACCTCTCTCCGTATATTCATCAATAACACTTCCAGGAAGTGTTTAGCGCCTTCATCACTGGCCTCCCTGCTAGTGTTGTACCAGTTTCATCTCCTAGGCCACTACTACTCCTAGGTCACTACTACTTTGACTGCAAATGATGATGGAAAATCTCCTTTTTATTCCTCTTCTACTAAGAAAAATAATGACGGCTTACAGAGAGGTTTGTTTAAAGAGACCTTTTAGTGGGACGTGGTTTGGTAAAAGACCCCTGCTGTTGCCATTGCCTCTTCGGACGGAACTGAACCGACAGAAAACCGAAATGTTTTAATTCGGTTTGGTTCATTTTTTACGCATACGGTTTGATTTTTGGTTTTGTAAATTTTGATTTTCGGTTTATTCGGATTTTGTAAAATCGGTTCGATTTGAACCCAATCGAATCGAAAAAATATTTGATAGCATTGACAACAGAAAAATCGTTGTACAAAAAATATTTTTAAATAAATTACTTAAAACGAAAGTATTTCAGAAATTTTTGAAGTTATGTAAGCTTTCGCCATCACATATGGAAAAAATATGAATTTTTTTTAATATTTTTGCCAACTCGGTTGGCAAAAATATGACTATAGGTATTTTTTGGTTTTTTCTGTTGGTTTTCTTGTTTTGGGTTGTTTTTTTTTGTGTGTGTTCTTTTTTGGGATAGTTTCGTTTGATTTTTGGTGTGTTGGTTTTGAGGGATTTTATTATTCTATTTATGAAAACCTTCGATTGTTTAAAAATTTTAAATTATTTTATTTTATTTATTCTTGTAAAAAAAATTTTCAGAACAGCTTGTTACCAAGCATAGATTGGATTGGTTTAAAAGTCGCTACTTAAAATCATTCAAAATCGAACCCGTCATAACCGTTCATAATCGGTACTTTAAAAACACCTCATAACCGCTACTCCCACAATTGTCAAAAAGACCCTTAAAGTTTCTACCGTAATTGAAAGTTAAATCGATCTTATTACGATTAGTAAATTATTTTATAAATAGAGAATTTTATCGTTAAAAAATAAAATATATATTCTCGTCCTATTTTTAATCATCTTCACACCGATATATTATATGACAACTTGCGAGGGTCCAAAGACACCAATTTTTACTCGTTAATATCGAATTACTGAAAAAAATTCGAAATTTTTTTTATCCAAAGTAAAATTTGGAGATAGAAACATCGGTTTTTTTTTTACGATTCTAAAATTTTTCGAAGACCTTCAAACGGTAAAAACAGTTTATCCCATAGTACTTTTTGCTACGGTCATTTTGGCACAAGCTAGGCCTCGTTTCGATCTCTCAGTCAAAAATTATGATACTTTAAAGTTTTTAATTTTATACTTTTGCCCGTAACATTTTCGTTTTCTTTCGGATGAAATTTTTATTCTACACGAATTGTTTTACTCTCGTCGAAAACATACAAATTGACCTATTGTTTGACGCAAAACGATTTTCGAACAAATAGTTATGGCCGTTCGAACTCAGTTCGATCGGCAGACGTAATTTTCTTACGGTAGAATTTTTCTAAATTTTTTGATGTTCAATGATAGCATATTTATTTTGAATATTAAATTTTATTTTTTTCTAATTTATTTTAAAAAATTATTGTTATAATAATATTTTTTAAAAGAACTAAATCTAAATAAAAATAAACCAAACCACTATTTTTCAAAAAATAAAATAATAATAATTAAAAAAAAAATCAACACTCACCCAAACATTAAAACTGAACCAACCCTCACCCACCCACCCACCCGTGGGTCAAAGTGCGCTAACTGGGTTGGCAAAAATTTAACATTCTCGATTTTCGTCATTCTAGATGGCGATATCTATCGTCAGTTCAAATTTTTCAAAAATAGTATCGTTATAGTTCATTTATTTAAAAATATTTTCTGTACAATAAATTTTCTGCATTGGCAATGAAATAATTATGAGTATGAAACAATTGTAATTTGATATTTATATATTATTATGTATATATTTGAATATTTGAATATATTAATTAGATTTTGGGTTATAGAAATATTCTAAAAATAGTCCCGAAGAGATGCAATGTAATAGTTGGGTACTTAGATGACTGTCCATGGATGTATGCTGGTGATGACGAGAAAGGAAGCATAAGAACACCAAACTACCAAGGAGCGGATGGTTTATATGATGTTAATTCTTAGGAAGAATAGACTCCTTTCTTCTTCTTCTTCTTCTTCTTCTTCTTCATCATCACTCTATTTCCTTCCTAGAAATAGAATCAGCAGCACTTCCCCATATTTTCCTCCCTTCTCCTCCGTCGCCGCCGCAACTACTGAAACCCCACATCCAGAAGCATCCAGTTTCATAGTAGACTACTTGATAAACTCGTGTGGCTTCTCCCGACAAAGAGCAGCCGCCGCCTCCAAGCGCATCTCCCACCTCACCTCTCCCACACAGCCCGACTCTGTCACGCATTTCCTCAAACACCACGGCTTCGACGACGCCCAAGTACGCACCCTCATCTACCGCTACCCTCGCATCCTCTGCACCAATGCCGGCCGCACCGTCGAGCCCAAACTCGCCGCCTTCCGCGAGATGGGCCTCGCGGAGGACGAGCTCCGGAGGTTCGTCCTCTGCAACCCCAAGGCCCTTCTCCTCCGCTCCGCCGTCCCCCGTATCGAGTTCTGGAGGACCTTCCTGAACGGCGACACGAAGAAGCTCTTGTTGGCCTTCACCAGGAACCTAGGGCTTATCAATCTGGACGTGCACAGGAGCGTCTCCCCCAAGATCGCTCTCTTGAAGGACTACGGCCTCTCCGAGTCCGATATCCGGTTGCTCGTGGTCAGGGGCCAGTGTTTCATCACCAGGAGCACCGCCACCATCAAGTCGTTGCTGAAGCGGGCGGAAGACTTCGGGTTCCCTCGCGGGTCTCCGATGTTTCTGTTCAGCTTGACGTGCTTCAGTGGTATCAGGAGCGACACGCTCGAGGCCAAGATGGAGATTTACAGGAGCTTCGGGTGGTCTCAGGAGGATCTGGTCTCCGCACTGCTGAAAGCTCCGCTGATCGTCCGGTTCTCCGAGGAGAACATTCGGGCCAAGGTGGAGTTCTTGGTGGAAACGGCTGGGTGCACCCAGAAGTACATTGTTCTTCACCCGACTCTTCTGGGCTACAGCTTGGAGAAGAGGTTGATTCCTAGGCATCAACTGATGAAGATTTTGAAATCAAAAGGATTGTTTCCGAGAAAGCAGGATCTCCTTTCAATCATTTGCCTCGCAGAGAAATGTTTTCTGGACAGCATTGTTCAGCCGTACAAGGGTACGGAGCCAGCGCTGTTTGAGACCTACTTTGCTGCTTGTGCCGGAAAGTTGGTCGACTGGACTGCGAGGAGAGTGGTTTCATGAACATATACTTGATACTCCTAAACTGAATATCGTCTTCTTCTCTTGTGCTCCGTACTAATGTGAGTGAGTCAATACTTGCATTTTCTTTTGTGATGCTCTAAGTTCCTTTGATTAACATTTGACAATGTTTAGGCTTCTAATTATTGTTGGAAATTGTTGTTATTGTTGTATTTGACCGCCACAAACGCATTCTAAAAACTATTTCGCATAAGATATTTACTACAATTAAGTCATGAATCTTGTTATGAAACATTCATCAAGTGCAGCTGAAAGATGACTCAAAATGCCCCCCTCCTAGGAAGCGGGAATGTCCTAAAGTTGGTGACGTGTCCGTAACGATTCTTGTCAGATAACTACAAGACTACACACCAAAATACACTAGGAAACAATAAAATCAATGATGTACCCTTGTCTCCGTGTCCGTATCATGTCGTGTCGTACTCGTGTCCCTGCAACATAGACCCTTCTATCGTAGTTCAGCCACTTGTAATCTTGTTCATATCAACAAGGCCAACCACTCTCTCTTATCTACCTTGGTTTGAGGAATCAGACTAACCAAACCGCAAAATTCGGTTCAGTTTATTTCAAGAACAAGGCCAAACGCTTATTTCATTCAAGATTGCTGGATTAATATTTAGGTCCAGTTTGGGGGAAATGTTTGCTAAACTGGCTGTTCCTGAAATATTAAACTATTAATTTTTGTTCTTCTCTAAGCAGAAGATGAACACCGTAAATTGTAGTTATCAGGTTTTTTTTTCATTATTTGATCAACCTTTTAGACACTTCACTCCTTAGCCAAAGCTATGAATGCGGCTTTTCATTCAGTGGTCTTTCACGTCATTGAGTAGTGTTTACGAACCGACCGCTTCCTCTCCCCATTGAACCGAACCGATCGAAAACCGAACCGTTTTAATTCGGTTCGGTTTAGTTCGGTTTTTTCAAATACGGTTCGGTTTTCGGTTTTTAACAAATGTGGTTCGGTTTTAACGAATACGGTTCGGTTTGACCCGAACCGAACCGATGCTCACCTCAAAGTCTGTACATAGACCTCGAATAATCTCTTATGGCAGTGATTCGTACATGACTTTCCCAAAGACCGGTAACACTAAACCTTGTTATCTTTGTTTACATGAATCAAAGGAAAATTTCTAACAATCTAAGAGATTATTTGTTTAAAACTTTATCGTTTTTTTCTATTATTCTGTTTAAAATATACATAATTCTGTTCTTTAACTTGAAATACTGTTAAAGAAAACTACTTGCTGTTATAATTTGTTGTTTGGAAAAAGTATGTGTTGCTTAAGGAATTTTTGTTCCAGTAGGAAGATTGGAACTCTATAGGAAGGAAGTAATCACTACTTGGAAAAAATTACTTGCTGTTTAAAACATGGACATACGCTAAAGTAAATCACTCGTAAGTCCAGCATTCATCAATTGAAGTTCAAGGGACTGTGGACCTATTCTTGAAATATATTTGTTGCTACTTTTCTTGAATGTCTTGATGGTACTGAATAAATGGTTTAAAGTCGTTGATAAATAGAAAGAATTATTAAATTTTATTCAAAAGGCAACTGATAATCGTATGCTCTATATGAATTCATTTGCGTGAGAGTTGAGACACAGACACTTCACATGTAAAAGTTAATTTGTCTCTGATACATAGTACTATTTGGAGACTTGTTTCTGTTAACTATTTGGCAATTTGTTTCTGATACATAGTATTATTTGTTTATATATATATATATATATATATATATACTAGTTGAAGATCATGCTTACAAGTCGTCCAAAATGGCAGGCTCGTTAGATATGTAAAGTGTAGTCTTCCCGGATGCTAGCAATGTTTCTCACTTATTATGACCTTTGGCAGAATCATGACATAGCCAGCCTTGTCACACATGACTTCTAAATATCTAGTTTTGACAAACCTCATGAATTTCTTGAGCATAACATCATAATTTCCTTTCCATGCTTATATGTGCTTCTTATCCAGATGAGAAGTTGATAACAGCATCTACACATATTTTTCTTGCTATAATTTCATACATATCTAGACATTTGTTTATGCCACAATCTAGGTTAAATTGGAATAGATTAAAGTCCATCTAAGGCCTGGCCTTAAACCAGGAGGCTGCCCATACTTCTAAATACTGTTATCTTAACATAGTTCCAGTTTTCATTTCCTCGCGTGAAATGAAGAATTATTTCCTCTATTTGTTGGATATGCTCTTGTTATTTTATTCACACCGAGCATCTAGCATTATAAGACCATCTTCTGATGTATATGAAAGGAAGTGGTCGGTACAGTTCTTCGCCGTCATTTCTCCATTTGTGGAAGAAAAATGGATATGCTTTAAATCATTTCTAGGCATTGCTTACTAAGCCAGTCTGAATTATCTTTAATTCTTTATACTACTATCTATGCCTTATTTTTTTCAGGATGTACTAAGTGAACCTAATCATATCTCATACATCACATAATATGGAAATACACGCGGCCATAGATTTAAGCTTTTCTCCTATTGTAAAATTCCTAGTTATCAGCTTGAGCAATTTTGATGATCGTCTTATTTAGAGTAATATAACTATTTTTGTGAATAGTGGAGTCATTCTCATGGTTGGTACAAAATTTGTGGCCAAGATGTAACTCATGGTTTGAAGTGTATACTGCTTGCTGTAAATTGAATATTATAGAAAGATAATTGCCCATCCTTGGTATTTATTTTTATTAGTATAAACATTTTGAAGGATATAAATATTGTCAACTATCCATATATTATTATATTTTTGTGCTATTTCTTATGACATTTGTGGCAATTTAATGTTGTAATTAACTTGTGTCTTATATACATAAAGGCTGATAATATTCGGTTTATGGCACCTCTATGTGGAGTATGGTTATATTTGGTTTTATTGTCTCTTATGGAATTAATTGATATCTTATGTTTTTTGACACTATCAATTAGAATGTATAAATATGTTATTGTTTTACTCGACAAGGAAATGCAGTGTGTTTATTATTTGGGAAGGAAGCATTAAATGTGTGTACACCATGGAATATACCATTTGTATGGTATAATATACCAAGGAAATCTATTCTACTATATAATGCCAAAAGTAGGTTTCACGGTGAAAGTTTTCTTTCCAAAATGTCCTTTATTATATTTACTAACTAAAGTGATTAATTTTATCTAGGTAAATACAAGAGTTATCATTTGGTATTCTTAATCACGACATTTCTTAAATGTATTGAATATCTAAAATTGAGGTATTAAAAAATGGAGGTTTTTTAGCATCATTCATTCATTAGAGAATGAACAAATTTTGACTACAAGCGACTTTTAATCTTCCTAATAATAAATACGTGCAACACACGTGCCTATATGCTAGTAGATATTTAAGTGGAAATCAATGTTGGTGCTTTATAACTAGTCTACAGTTATAGAGATTATAACTAGCCTACAGTAATAGAGATCAGAGTATAGTATAGTATGTAGGAATAAACAACTTCCTTGATTACCAACAACAACAACAACAACAATAATAATAATAATAATAATTAGCCTACAGTTATAGTGATTATTATTATCATTATTATTATGCGTAGCGGTGTTCGTGCACGTCATGACATTTACTAAGTTCTTATAAATATTCAGGAATTATAGTACCCTAGAAAACAAAGCTATCTTATGGAGTCTAGAGTTCCCAATAAATATATTTATGATGATGAGCTCCATAAATCTTCTTCCTATTAATTCAGAATTTTTTAGTCCTTGTCAATTCTTTGACATTCCAGTTTCTCTCGTTCTGATACTAATTTTGTTAAGCTTCCTACATTTTGGACTGATATTAGACATTTCTTGATCATTAGAGGGCTATATTCTTTTCTGTCATTATTATAGAAATGTTATAAATGATTTATATGATTTTTTGTGGGATTGAGTTGTAAGCTTTTGATATATAATTTGTCTTTTATTATTGAACAATTTCAGAATACAAAAATAAAAATTAAACAATGTTACCGGCCTCTGGGGAAGTCGTGCACGAAGCACTGCCCTAAGAGTTTATTCGGGATCTGTGTGCAGACGTTCCCGACGCTCCTAGTGGTAAAACTCCCGCACTACCGGTATCTCGTCGCCGCACACGACTTGGAGAGAACGACCAGGACTTAGCTCTGCCCAGAGCTTGGAGATGAGGACGAAGAACAAAATGTTGACAGAGTTTGGAGTAAGAAGTTTTTCGGAATCATTTTACAAAGAAATTAGCACGTATATATAAACTGTTTGTGTAACGGTCAGAATTAATTCTCTATTAATTCAGACGTTACACAAGAGAATAAATAACGAACCTGGACACAAAATCGGTTCAGAAACATTTGTAACGTTCAGAATTTAATTTTCTAACGTTTAGAAAATTAAATAAAAAATGAAGAGGAGCAAAAAGATTTTAGGGTCCCAGCCCGAACCCGAAGAGGAAATCGGATCGGCATTCGGCGCCCGCAGATGTGGACGCGTACCCGCACCCGTTACGCGCCGAACCGAACCGAACCGAACCGAGCCGGGCCGGGCGGCGGCGGCGGCGCGCGCGTGTGGCCCAAGGGGTTCCCCACACAACAACTTAATAGAGCAAAGGAAAGAAACTAATATATGTACACAAGGGGGCTATGGTGCACCCGATGTGGGACTAAAGAAAGAAAGAGGAATTGAGCTTTTGCAAGAAAAGTAAAAGCAAAACCAACAATCCCCCCCCCAAAAGGTCAAGTTCCGAAACAGAGATAAGAGTGAAGTAAATAGAGAGAGAGAGCATCTGGGCAGTAAAATACTATGCATAGATGAGATGGACTACAGCCTTGAATCTCACGTAGTGACTATTGTCTTAATCTGAAGAAGTGCTTGATGGACTATGCCTTGAATCAGACTTCTTGAATCAGATTTAGAAAATAACACACATAGTACGCTAGAGGTCCTTGGTCTATCGGGTGGCGCTTTTAAATGGCCATGCGCACTTTCCACATTCATGAGAGTTGTCTGGGATCGCCCTGTCCCATAGTCGCGGCCTTCACGACCTCTCATATAGGTAAGTCCTTAATGGTTGGTGATATGAATCAACCTAGCATTACAGCTTGGACCTATTAAGAGTTTAAACTCATCCTAACCATATCACACAGGAACACTGTCACCATAGGGATGGGGAGTTATTGTACACATGTACAGCCGCTTGGGCTTTATTTTAATGAGACTTTTAATCTCGAGTCAGTGTTCCATAAAGTCACCTAAGTTCAGCTTGTTTCTACCCATTGAACCGGCTTCTTGGGATCTCCAGTCAGACTCGGTTGGGTTGCCACTGCTGGTGACTAACTTATGGGCTTAACCCCATCTCCCTCGATGATTCTAGGATCAAAGTCCTAGACAGATCCTTCGTCAAGTGATCTGCAAGGTTCTTTTCTGACTTTATATAGTCAAGAACCACATATTTGCCTAGTAGGCTCTTTATTGACTTGAAGCGCAGCTGCAGGTGCCTGTTCATCTTAGCATTCACAGAATCATGCTTTAGTAGTTCAATAACAGATTTATTATCACAATTTATAGAAATTGCAGGAACAGGACTAAGAGAAACAGGTATATGCATAATAAGATTTTTAAGCCATTCAGCTTCTGTACAAGTTGTATCTAAAGCTATCATTTCAGAGTCCATTGTACTCCTAGCTATGATAGTTTGCTTACAAGAGCTCCAGGAGATTGCAGCTCCTCCTAGAGTAAATACATATCCAGTAGTAGATTTTATATCATGTGAGTCGGTTACCCAGTTTGCATCTGAATAACCTTCTATGATATCAGGGTGCCTAGTAAAATGAAGTTTGTAATCTAGGGTGCCCTTGAGATATCTAAATACCCTATCCAAGGCAGTCCAATGTGACTGATTTGGGTTACTGGTATATCTGCTTAGTCTCCCAATAGCAAATGCAATATCAGGTCTTGTCCTGTTTGTTATATACATAAGGGAGCCTATCATCTGGGAATATTTATGTTGTTCCAAAGGTGGTCCTTCATTCTTTTTCAGTACAATACTGCTGTCATAAGGAGTAAGGACAGGTTTCTTATCAAATAACTCAAATCTTTTTAGCATTTTTTTAATTGAATGTGCTAAAGATAGAGTATAACCCTCTTTGCCTTTGGTCACTTGCATTCCTAAAATTAGGTTGGCTTCTCCTAGGTCTTTCATATCAAACTGGCTAGATAAATAGTTCTTTGTAATATTTATCAATTCCAGTGATGATCCTAGGATAAGGATGTCATCTACATACAAGCATAAAATGACACAATTTTTACATGTACCTTTAGAGTATATGCATTTGTCATACTCATTTGACAAGAAACCATATTCATAAATTACTTTGTCAAATTTATTGTGCCATTGTTTGGGAGCTTGTTTCAAGCCATAGAGGGATTTTACTAGTCTGCAGACTTTCTTTTCTTGACCTTTAGCAATGAAACCTTCAGGTTGGTCCATATAAAATTCTTCCTCTAGATCTCCATTCAAAAATGCTGTCTTTACATCCATTTGATGGATTAGCATATCATGAATGGATGCTAAGGCCAAGAGAGTTCTAATGGATGTGATCCTAGCTACAGGAGAGTAGGTATCAAAATAATCTAACCCTTTCTTCTGGGTAAAACCCTTAGCAACTAATCTAGCTTTGTATTTCTCTATAGTACCATCGGCTCTGAGTTTCTTCTTGAAAATCCACTTACAACCTATTGGTTTGTTGCCTAAAGGTAGATCGGTCAGAAACCAAGTGTTATTCTCCATGATGGAGTTGTATTCACTGTTAATGGCTTCCTTCCAGAAGGGAGCATCAGGAGACGACATTGCTTCTTCATAAGTTGAGGGATCATCCTCTATCAAAAATGTGAAGAATCCTTCTCCTAAATTTTTCTCAATCCTATTCCTTTTACTCCGTCTTGGTTCTAAGTCTTGTTCAGATTGAAAGCTAGGTATTTGGACTTGAGAACTAGTAGAGGGTATGGAGGAAGAGATTGAAACTCTATCCTTAAAAGGAAATATGTTTTCAAAGTAAACTGCATCTCTTGCTTCTATAATGGTATTGTTAGAGATTTTATTTACTTCTGAGTGAGTCACTAGAAATCTATTGGCATAGCTGTCTAAGGCATATCCTATGAAAACAGCGTCTACAGTCTTGGGACCAATCTTCCTCTTTTTAGGTTCGGGAATTCCGACTTTAGCAAGGCATCCCCAAACTCTAAGGTAATTAATCCTAGGTGCTCTACCTTTCCACAGCTCATAGGGAGTCTTATCTTTTGTCTTACTAGGAATCCTATTAAGAATGTAACAGGCAGTTAAAAGGGCTTCTCCCCACAAGTTATCAGGAGCACCAGAGCTGAGAAGCATGGCATTCACCATATCTAACAGAGTGCGGTTCTTGCGTTCAGCAACTCCATTAGACTGAGGTGAATAAGGAGCTGTTACCTCATGAATTATTCCATGTTCTTCACAGAAGTTAGTCATTTCGTTTGAGGTATATTCTCCACCACGATCAGATCTAAGGATCTTAATCTTCCTTTCTAATTGGTTCTCAGCTTCAGATTTGTAGACCTTAAATCTATCTAGAACTTCATCTTTGGTTTTGAGAAGGTAGATATAACAATACTTTGAATAATCATCTATAAATGTAACAAAGAATTTTCTACCGCCTCTGGTCAAAATCCTATTTGAGTCACATACATCACTATGGATAAGTTCTAGAAGGTCAGAATTTCTTTCTACATATTTGAAAGGTAATCTAGTGTGTTTGGCTTGAACACAAATCTCACATTTGTGTTTGTCATCTATTGGAGTCTTGGGAATAAGATCTAAGGTTATCATCCTTTTAATAGAACCTAGGTTCACATGACCTAGTCTGCCATGCCAAACATTTGAAGATTCTATATTAGAGACAATGAGAGAACTATCAGACATTTTATTCATTGTACTTAAAATAAAGAGACCGTCTTTTACAAAACCTTTCCCTATAAAAGAGTCATGCTTAGAAAAAACTACTTTATTTGCCTCCATTACAATTTTGTATCCTGAGGCTACAAGAAGGGATCCACTAACTAGGTTTCTCCTGACAGACGGCACATGAAGAACATCATGAAGAGTTAAGATTTTTCCTGATGTCATTTTCAGGTTAACTTTTCCTCTTCCAATTATTTGTGTCGTTGAGCCATCTCCTAGGGTCACACCTCCTCCACTTGATTCCTGATAGTTTGAAAAACAGGAGCGATCAAACGAAACGTGAACATTTGCTCCAGAATCCAACCACCAATCATCAGAATGGTAAGAGAGGTTAATAAGGGGTTGAAAGCTTACAGACCTTAAGGAACTCGAAGAACCTTTGTGAAGCATGTTCGCTTCTGGTCTAACTGAGTCTGACTGAAGTTCTAGGTTTTTAGTTTTGGTGATGATGGTTGTGGTGGTTAGGCTGAAAGTTTTTTTTTCTTCTTCTTGAAGAAATTCTTTTTGGGTTTATACGGAAAATTAGACTTGGGTTTTCCTTGGCCTTCTACAAGATAATAGTTTAGGTGGTCTTTGCTAAACAATCTTAAAATCTTTAGTTTTTCAAGTGTTGATCAACTCAGATTAGCTGTAGGGGCCGGTTCCCAGCTAGCGGTGGTCCGAAGACTCTTAAATACCGTGTCGCTTAGGGTTATTTACACCCGGTTGACAGAAGGACCCTTTCGGCTTGTGCCCGAGTTTGTCTCTACTTTGAAACTTTAGATTTGAAGATTATATTTGCAATTTTCTTTTTACTAAACTATTTTCTTTTGGTCCAAAATTGCTTTCAAAATACTAAGTGATTACAAATGAAGCAAATTGTATGTTACAACTGAAAGAAATTTTTTTTTTTGATCAAAAATTACAATTGACAAAGTTATGAAATGTGCTAATCAAATTGTTAGAAGAAATCAACTTGTTAAATTGTAACAGTTGTATAGGAATTTCTCGTTTTCAGAATAAACTCTTAGATTGATATATAATTTGTCTTTTATTATTGAACAATTTCAGAATACAAAAATAAAAATTAAACAATGTTACCGGCCTCTGGGGAAGTCGTGCACGAAGCACTGCCCTAAGAGTTTATTCGGGATCTGTGTACAGACGTTCCCGACGCTCCTAGTGGTAAAACTCCCGCACTACCGGTATCTCGTCGCCGCACACGACTTGGAGAGAACGACCAGGACTTAGCTCTGCCCAGAGCTTGGAGATGAGGACGAAGAACAAAATGTTGACAGAGTTTGGAGTAAGAAGTTTTTCGGAATCATTTTACAAAGAAATTAGCACGTATATATAAACTGTTTGTGTAACGGTCAGAATTAATTCTCTATTAATTCAGACGTTACACAAGAGAATAAATAACGAACCTGGACACAAAATCGGTTCAGAAACATTTGTAACGTTCAGAATTTAATTTTCTAACGTTTAGAAAATTAAATAAAAAATGAAGAGGAGCAAAAAGATTTTAGGGTCCCAGCCCGAAGAGGAAATCGGATCGGCATTCGGCGCCCGCAGATGTGGGCGCGTACCCGCACCCGTTACGCGCCGAACCGAACCGGGCCGGACGGCGGCGGCGTCGCGCGCGTGTGGCCCAAGGGGTTTCCCACACAACAACTTAATAGAGCAAAGGAAAGAAACTAATATATGTACACAAGGGGGCTATGGTGCACCCGATGTGGGACTAAAGAAAGAAAGAGGAATTGAGCTTTTGCAAGAAAAGTAAAAGCAAAACCAACAGCTTTTTCAATAGATACTATTTTTGCATACCAATACAAAGGCTCGAAAAATTTGTGACATTCAAAACAATTTAAGTAAAGAAAATAGTTGTGATATTGTAGATCCTTTCGAATCTAAGTTTTAAAGTGAATATTAGTTTAGTTGGTATAAGTCAAAAGGGCATTTCTGAAAAAAAAAGGTTTAAATAGTTCAAAGTGACAAGGTGTAGTCAATTTCACCTATTACTTAATATAAATTTGACCAAAAATTCTCCACTTTTATTCTTATAAGTATTGCCATCTCTGCATTCGGAATTTGTTTTTTTTTTTTGGGGTGGAGATTGTTGTATGCTTTCATTGAACTAACCAACTTCCTTTCACTTTATTTATCCCACATCCGATAGGCCAACATCCCTTAGTCTTTATATTACTTCTCTTCCTATGCTCGCTTGTATGTTGTTGCGGGCTAGTCTTGTGGGCCACGCGCGGCCGCGCGAACGAGCTGTTACTGCCATTTGGCCCGGCTCGATTCGGTTCGACGTCGTGCGTTATGTGTGTGGGTACGCACCCACATCTGTGGACACCGAATGTCGGTCTGAATTTTACTACTGGGTTGGGATTGAGACCCTAAAAATTTTTTGTTGTTCATCATTTTTTTGACCGTATTTTCTCCTTTAATTCTCTGAATGTTGGATACTAATTAACCTTTTAATTCCAAACGGTAATAATTTTTATGAGTCAATTTATCACCATTAAATTCTATTAATCCTTTGGGTTGGTGTTGGCTATGTACGCAGTCTCCTTTTCAGTCTTTGTTGGTCGGTCTGGACAACATAACACACTGCCTTCTTCTTCATCATTCTACAATCTACATTACATTTCTTAAAGTTTTTTTTTTTTTTTTTCAATTTTCTACTGGTCAAAAGCTAAGTTCGGATCACTCTTTCGAAATTGTGTGCACGGACGAGAAGTCAGTATTATAAAAAATTTACCTCTAGGAAGATTTAAGAACAAGTCTGCACATAAACCTCGAATAATCTCTTAGTACAGCGTTTCGTACACGACTTTTCCAAAGATCGATAACTAAACTTTGCTATCTTTGTTTATAGGAATCAAAGAAAATTTTATATATATATATAATATTTTTCAGAAATTTGATAAGAGAAGAAAGGAAAATAAGTGTTACCGGCCTCCGGGGAAGTCGTGTACGGATCATTGTCCTAAAAGTTGATCCGAGGTCTATGTGCAGACGTTTTTCGGAAGCTCCTAGTGGTAAAACTTTCTGACTACGGGTTCTCTTCGTTGCACACAACTCGGAGAGAGAGACCAAACTTAGCTCTGTCCAGAGTAAGGATTTAGAGAACAGAATGTGGTTCGAGAGAAGAATGAGAGAGATTTCACGTAGGAAAAATTTTCTGTAGAAAAGAATTGAGATGAGAATCTCAACAAATATATAGCGAGAGAACCAAGCCTTCACTATAGACAAAAGAAGAAATGCTATTAATCCAGATGTTTAATGAGTAATGTAAAAGAAAAATTGTAGGAGAGAATTTTGGCATGTAAACGGAACTGTCACATGTTTAAAAGGTGAAAAATGAACCTGGACATAGGGAGTAAACGTTCAAAATTTGAATGAGTCAAATCGGTTCAAAAAATAAAGGGGAGCAAAAAGATTTTTGGATCCCAGCCCAAAGAGTAAATTTGATCGGCATTGCCCGCATCTGTTACGCGCGTCGAACCGAGCCGGGCGGCGGCGCGCGCGTGTGGCCCAAGAAATTTTTCACACAACATTTTAAGAGAGCAATGAAGAAGAACTAATATATATACATACAAAGAAAAAGAGATCCAACCGATGTGGGACTAAAGTAAAAGGAAAAAGTTGAACTTTTGTTCACATGTATATGAAAATATATACACAGCCAACAGTGCCTACAATAGAATTGTTGTAGCGAAGATACATAAGCTACTAACACATTTTTTGTGTCAGTGGTGTAAATTATGTAGCTTTGTACTAACCACCAAGTATACCAACTTCTTCCCAAAATGTTAAAATTGGTTTTGCAATCGAGTGTACACCTTTATCAATACCTGGATCTCCTATGACATTAAAAATTGGGTAGTTCAAAATGTAGGCATCTGCATCTCCTGCTTCTTTGTCCCCCCTTTCGCTGGTGTAGGCATTCAGATTAATAAGAATCTACTCGCATCCCAGACATCTCCTTTTGTCTCTAACTAGTCTCCTGTGATGTAGTTCCTGTATAGTATAACTGGTCACATACATGTTCTATACTTTTATTCCTGGCGATTTTAGTTTCTCTCTCCAATCAAAGGTGCCAGTAGATCGCAGCTGCCATTATATACGAGATCATGCAAATGGATTTTTTTTTTTTTTTTTCCCTCCCTATTCTCTCTGATGTGTCATTGAAATTTGATGGTCCTATTTTCTTTTGATAAGAATTGTCTCATGTTATATTGCATTTTTACATATAGAAGTTGTGGTTCGGCTTTACTATACACACACACACCAAAGACATTACCCCAGTGATAATGTGGTGGGCCGTCTTGAAGTAGACCAAAGTTCGAATCCCTCCTCCGCCGCTAGCTGGGTGGCTCTTATAGCCACGAGTATACATTCTAGTATATGTGTACGTACGTTGCACATATTTCATACGCATGTTTTGATTATATATATATATATTTTGCTTGATGCACAAAAAGATAACAGAAAATATTTTTTGGCATCCGGGAGCACGTCGTCCACATGCATCCGGGTGCCGGAGATGGCCATGGAGGCTGCCGGAGACGTTGGAGTGCGTAGGAAGAGGAGAGGGAGGGCCGGAGAGGAGAGTATTGTGCCTCCCCCTCCTCCTTAGCCTCCGCCATCTCCTCCTCCGCTCTCCTTCCCTCCTCTACTCCGTCGTTGGAGCCTCCCTCCCACCTCCTGCTCCCGTTCCTGCCGCAGCCGTCCCCCTCCCTCCGGCATCGCCGTCACTCCCTCCTGCACCACCGCACCTGTCCCCTCCCTCCTGTATAGTTTTTGGCCTTTCTTGCCCTCTCTGCAGCCGCGGGTGCACGGAAGGGACCGTGTATCCGGTTACCAAATAGCAGGATTGAATGAGAACATAGATCACACTCTATTCAGAAAGTTGGGTTTTTCTTATCTAAACAGAAAGAAGACTTGTGGTGACAATAATAAAAACATCAAACATTACAGTACTAAAGTATCAAACTGATTACACTAATTATTGCATGCAACACCAGGGTGACCATCAATATACAATAGGATATGCAATTGCCTGGCCTGTCCTATCTCAACATTCTTGCTTCACATTATTATGTACTGTCAGAAACATCTGCAACAGTGCCCCCCTCTCTCTCTCTCTCTTTCTATATATATATATATATATATATATATATATATATATATATATATATATATATATACCAACGGTAGTAACACTGTCTACACCAGAACGGCCGTGGTATCCAACGATGTCACTTTGAGTTTTGAAGCATGCAGAAGGAAGGTCGACATGCAGCGAAAATATTTAGCACCATATGGGCCGTAGGTACCAGAACATGTAACAATCTTAAGAGAGAATATACTTATATACAAAGACGGACCCATACAGAAAATGGGTGGACTGAAAACAAGGGTGGCGATGATATGGCACAATTCAACCACACAAAAGAGGGAAGGGATTAAGTACAATTTGTCAATTATGAAATATGTGGCTGGAATTGTGCCACGTCACCATCACCCTTGTTTTGAGAGTGATGTGCCATCTCACCTCCCGTATTCTCTATATATATAGAGAGAGAGAATACGGGAGGTGAGGTGGCACCTCACTCTCAAAACAAGGATGGCGGTGACGTGGCACAATTACAGCCATACATTTTATATTTTGGAAAAAATTGTCAAATTGTACTTAATTCTCTCACCTCGTTTGTGTGGTTGGGATTCTGCCATGTCACCGTCATCCTTGTTTTGAGAATGAGGTGCCACATCACCTCCTTTATTCTCTCTCTCTCTCTCTCTCTCTCTCTCTATATATATATATATATATATATATATATATATATATAAACACACAAGAGGGTGTGCATTGCGACCCCTCAGGAACATGTAGGTACGCAAATTATTAGTCCCTAGCGCTTGCAGTGAAACTCTAGAACTGTGATCATGATTGAGGATTATATATTTAATATATCCTTGCGCGTCGAAGCTCATTTTTGGACACAAACTAGAGATGATAATGGATCGGGACGGACAATACCCTAACCCAACCCTAATATATTTCGGACTGAGGACTCCTTGTGAGTGTTATTTGATATTTCTATCCATGAAGAACGGGATGAAATCAAGAAATAATCGCTCACGATGGGGAACTATAGAAGATTCTTTTTAAAATCAAACAAACTTTTGGTTCGGCCTGAATATCTACAGTGGAAGAGATTTTAAGTGTGACACTTAAAAGCTGTAATAGACACTTGTGCATACTTAAAAATTGTTAGAAAGCTAGAAATCACTCCAGATTTGGAGTGTATTTTATTTCCTCTATATTAATTGATGGATTCATCAAAAGTAACCAAACAGAAAATAAACATAAGGAGAGAAAAAAAAAAAAAAATCAAATAAAGAATAAAATAAAAATAAAAAAGGAGATTAATTTGGAGTGTTTATTTAGAGTGTACAATTTATACTAATATCACGAGAACATTCTAAGAGTAATAATTTACATAAATTTTAATAATTTAAAATATGTGTTTGGAGTGTCTCTACTGTTGTCGCAACAATTCTACAAATTAAGTCCTAATCTGACACTTCAGATTTTGGGTCGGCTCGTGGACTTTCCGAGCCAGCTCAACATGATAACATATTACATATTCGAGCAAAGCTATAAAATATGATAAAATAAGTAAATTTGACTACTGTTCTTTATTAATTAATATATGTGTCAATCGTACTCATTATTGCTTGACCATTGATGATAGTGCTGAGGAAGTGAGGATGTTGAAGGGGAGTGGAATTCAAGAGTTAAAAGTACAATTTTAGGGGAATACTAACTATTTTTCCAATATGTTTTCCGAAGCCGACCCATCATTTTATATATGATTAGGTAAATAAAGTACAATGTTTCCCAGTTCTGGGTCGAGCCGACTATGTCCGTACCCGAACCAAAAATATAATTGACCAAAAAAAAATGATTTTTCACACTTGGGTTACGGTGGGGTCAAATTTTTGTGTGCCAGCCCATGGGCCATTTGGCAAGCCCAAGCCCATTATCATTCCTAGATAAGAGCTGAAATAAGGCAGCAGTATTTTTTTTATTATTATTATGTTTAAAATGTCGGTCAACTAATACCATATTAAAAATCTGTCACTTACATTAAAACTCTAAAGATAATACAATGATAGTTAAGGATATATATTTATATTCTAACAGAAATAATTTTGTTCTAAAAAATGATGAACAGAGGGTTGTGGACATGAGAAGATGAAGACTATTTTGCCACTAACAGTCATAATTACTTCTTCTTTTATAAAATAAAAAAAATCAAATGTCAAAAAATATTTAAAAAGTCTAACCTCGACCCGCCTAAAAAAAATTCAGTTTTTATTTTAATTATTTTGATAAAGACGTTTTTTTTGTCTTTTTATAGCGTAACACTTGCTAGGAACCCAATATTTTAAGATATTTAGTTACTAATAAAAAAAGTTCATAATATTTAGTCACAAAAAAACTGAATGTTTAAGATATGTAGCTGCAGAAGACGTCATTAATATTAGACTTGGCCAAGATATATATAAGAAATCCTTGGTCAATATAACCCATATCAAGAGATGCTAATAACACTAATATCAAATGTATTTCAATACTTCAAATGTATGTTACTAGGAGCACTTATAGGAAGCTCTATGATAAATCCAAGTTTCTAGCAACACTGATATCAAATTTCTCAGGATGTAGATGCTTGTAAACGCATATTAGATTAACATATAAACCTTTATGGTCAAACATTGATAATAAAACTCATTAGCAAATTAAGAAGCACAAAGAATAGAACAACTATTTTCTCAAAAAAAGAATAGAACTTTTTTCTTATTTTTTTTTCCTCTTGATAAGATGACAAAGGCAAGGTGCTGAATAATAATTGCAAGAGACATATATCTCAAGTACAAGAAGGAGCATTCTGAGAGCCAAACATAAATTAGACAATAAAATGCCTGAACCTACAAATCCTTGATCATAAACATCAAGCTTGTCTCCACAATAAATTGTTTTTTCTTCGCTATATTTCTGTTTGAATTTCCTTTGCTTACAAGATTTAACTCCGTGAATTTCGAAAGCGTAGCTCCCCCAATTAAACATTTGCATGATATCGAGTGTGATGGACTTCAGCCAGTAGCCAACATGTAGATCCGTGTATTCATCCACCAGTTAAATCTTTGGATCCTAGCATATGAATGTTAAGAACATGATTTTTTTTTTTCCTAAAGAAGATTAAGAAGCAAAGTAAAGGCGTCTCAGTACAACATGATTGAAGCAAAATATATATTGCCAACTGAAGAAACTTCTGCTTCATGTACAAAAAAAACCTTTACCAACTTCAATGTGCTATATGGGTACTCTTTAAGGATTTGATTGTCAATATAGAATGTTATATGACTCACGATGGGGTAATATAGTCACTCGCATATACTTTTTGGTTAACTTGAACGAATCCTCTTTAAGGATTATATATATATATATATATATATATATATATATATATATATATATATACAATTTTCTTACATTCCAAATCTTAGAATCCAGTAAATAAATAGGCAAGTTTAGATATCACCAAGTAAGCTGGCATTTCACCTGAGAATTTAATCAAATTCAAGATAGCTGGAAATATTTGTCCAATCTGAGGGTTGAAACTAGGGGTGCAACTCGGACGGTTAAACCCGAGCCCGATCGGGTAAACCCGATAATGGGTTGGGTTAGGGTTGACGATACTCGGGTTCGGGTTCGGATTAAAAAATTTGAATTCGATCAAAAATCGGGTTGGGCTCGGGTTCATGTGTCGGGTTACCCAGAGAATCTGAAACCCGAAGTACATATAATTTAGGGCTAATTAGAGTTTATACCCTGGATTTTATACAGCTTAGAGTTTGAGTCCTGACTTGTCCAATTGTAGAGTTTAGACCCTGAATTTTTATTATTTAATTTATTTTTTCCTTTATACCCTCCATCCCATGCAAACAGTAAAACCATCATATATAGGCTAGGGAGGGTAAAATGGTAAAAAGAAACAAAAAAATAAAAACTCAGGGTCTAAACCAAGGTTTAAAGTATCGGCCGATACCGATACGTATCGGTCGTATCGGGTCGGGTTTGACCACTGCCGATTCGATACAACCCAAAATAATCGGTATCAGCCGATTCGTGACGAAATTTTTTGGTATCGATCTGTATCGGCCGATACGGACCCGATACAGACCGATACAGCCGATATTGTCGATACCAAAAATTATTTTGTCTATTTTTTTACTAATTTATTAATAATTATTTAAATATTGCCGATACAGTCGATTCCAAAAAATTCGATACTCCGATCCGATACCGCCGATACTGTCGATACTGCCAATACGGATACTCATACAAACTGTCCGATACCGATACCGATACCGAGTTTTGAACCTTGGTCTAAACTCTCCAATTGGACATGTCAGGGCTCAAACTCTAAGCTAGTATAAAATTCAGGATCTAAACTCTAATTAGCCCTATAATTTATATATATATATATATATATATATATAGATATATATATATTGTTCCATACTTCTTAAATAAAAAAGTTTAAATCCTAAATTTTTTCATCCAAACTCTCCAACTCCTTATCTTAAATCTCATTTTAGTTTGTATTTTATAATGATTGAGACTTGATTGCTATTTGATTATGTGTTTAATATTACTCTTGTTTAAAATGATTTCAAATATTATATTAGAGCCTAATAAAACCGATGGACCCGACCCAACCCGATCCTCCGAACTTGGTCTTGGACTACATATGTTGAACCCGAGGTCAGGTCGAACTTGGGCTCGGACTAGACTTATGATTCATCGGGTTGGACTCGGATTGAGCTCAAGCCTGACTCAATCCGCCCGAGTTGCACCCCTAGTTGAAACATTAAAGATAGTGCCTCATGCCTCTTGACTTTTATACAGTCAAGCAATACCAATAGCAATAGCAATATCAATGCAATGCAATGTAAATTGTTCGTTCAGTTACCAAACCAAAATACTTAAAGAGGGACGGAAAGGTTTCTATGCCAATCGAAAGAAATACACCTACTAGGCTACAATTATATTAAAATGTCGAAGAGCTATAAATTTCAGAATAGTATCAAATTTTCATGTCTCCACATATTCTTTAGATGTGATCTCGTAGTTTATGATATTTAAAAAAATTCTACGAGAAAACCTTTTATATAGCGTTTATGTTTGTCTTTATATTAGAAGAAAAGAGTGCAAAAAAGTGATATATTATAGGCTAATTTGCATCTAAATACGCTAAACTATTCCCAATTTGCAACTTGCTACCATAAAGTATTTTAACAAGTAAATATCCTGAATTTTAAAGTTTTTGCAAGTTAATACCCTTCGTTAGATGGACATCCAACTTAGTGGCTATTATGAACATTTTTGCCCTTCAAACAAAAAAGAGAAGTTACATATTATCGCTTCTTGTCTATACTTAACCCTAATACTAAATCTAAAACTAATCCTAAAAGCTAACTTAACTGAGGATGGAGATGCTCGAAATGGAGTCATCCAAGGTAGAGGGGTCGTTAGGAGGTTGGCCGGCGAGGATGGTGGTTGACAAAGTGGGGTGGGTGGCTATAGGGGTTGTGTAGGAGTTGATAAAGATAAGGATAGGGCTCAACAAGGATGAGGGTGAGAAAAGGTGGTTAGCCTGGAGGGCAGGTCGATCAAGGAGGGATGGTTGGGAACCCAAAGGGGAGGGAAGGAGGTTGGTTGGTTGGTTTATGATTATGACATGAGGAAGAATACAAATGATAAAATAGTAATTTAATTTATTTAGTTTAACAATGTAGGGTAGCAAGTTGCAAAAATCTTACAAGTTCAAGGTATTTAAATGCCAATTTGGAAGTTTAGGGTAAAGTTATCAATGTTGATACTTTAGGGTATCAGGTTGCAACTCTAGGATAGTTCAGAATATTTAGTTGCAAATTATCATATATATATATATATATATATATATATATATATATAATTTCAAAGAAGATAAATAAACCGAGACCGCTCCCACTGGGATTCGAACTCCGCCCCCATGCGGGTCTTAGTGCCTCCACACTAGCCACCAGCACTAGAGGTCTTTGGCTATATATATATATAGCCAAAGATGAATCACAAATTCTATCTGTAAAAATGCCAATATACCATGAGACAAGTCTTATGAAAAGAAAATAGGACCATTAAATTTCAATGACGCGTCAAAGAGAATAGGGGACAAAAACATTCCATTTGCATGATGTGGGATATCATGGCAGCTGCAATATTCGACTGTCACATTTGATTGGAGAGACACTAAAATCATTAGGAATAAAACTATAGAACCTAAAACGGATGATCAGTTATACTATACAAGAACTAAATCACAGGAGAGTTGTCAGAGACAAGGGAGGTGCTTGGGATGCGTGCATAGTGCCTTCTTGTTGATCTGAATGTCTTTACTACGACAGTGAAAGGGGACACAGAAGTAGGAGATGGAGATGCAGATGACTACATCCTGGACTGACCACATTTTGATGTTATAGGAGATCCAGGTCTTGATAATGGTGTACACTCGATTGAAAGAACCAATTTTAACATTTTGGGTGAAAATTGATATACTTGGTAGTTAGTACAAAGCTACATAATTTACACCACTAACACAAAAAATGGGTTAGTAGCTTATGTATCTTCGCTACAACAATTCTACTGAAGGCACTGCAAGAAGGATACACCATCCAGGTTGTTATAAACAACGAATCTACAACCTCGTGGATTCGTCAGCATTTGCTGTCAAAAACCGATAACTTTGGAGCACCAAGTAAAATTCTTCACTGTATAAAAAATTCTGTTATTATGTGCATAATGCAACACCAATTGACCGGTGCCCTATAGGTGGTGCATGCAACTCCTTTCAAATAAACCTAGTTAGTTATAGAACTTGCTAAGGTCAAAGTAAAAAAAAAAAAAAATACTTCAACTTTTGATATTTAGACTAGCTTTACATGCAAGTGTCCTCTCCCAACTGAGAGAAGAGGGTCATAATGTGACGTATTCATGAGAGACTTTCTAATTTACAGAAGACCTGGGTTTGATGAACAAACACTTGCCTATTTCAAATTTGAGAAGGTGCAGTCACGGTATTGTCAGCAGAAACTAGATCATATATCAGGACTCAATACCTGTAGAAATAGATAAGTAGAACTATAGAAGAGGGCAAGGTAAGAGCATTTCAACAAAATGAACAACTTACTCTTACCAAGGTATCAAGGTTCAGATGAAGCAAACCACATAAGATAAGCTTTAGAGATAAGATGTTTGGCCAGATCACACAACTCCCGAGCCCTCAAACCCAATAAATAAATAAATAAGTAATAAATAGACTAGTATGTGGTTTGGTTAGTCTGATTCCTCAAACCATGGTAGATAAGAGGGAATGGTTGGTCTTGTTGATATGAGCAAGATTACAAGTGGCTGAACTACGATAGAAAGGTCTATGTTGCACGGACATGAATACGACACAACATCATGCGGACACGGAGACATGGGTACATCATTGATTTTGTTGTTTCCTACTGTATTTTGGTGTGTAGTCTTGTAGTTATCTGACATGAATCGGTACGGATACGTCACCAACGTTAGGACATTCACGCTTCCTAGGAGGGGGTATTTTGAGTCACCTTTCAGCTGCACGCCTGCACTTGATGAATGTTTCATGACAAGATTCATGACTTAATTGTAGTAAATATCTTATGCGAAATAGTTTTTAGAATGTGTTTGCAATCACATTAATGCCGGTGGCGGTCAAATAGATCAAATACAACAATAACAACAATTTCCAAAAATAATTAGAGCCTAAACATTGTCAAATGTTAATCAAAAGAACTTCAGAAAGAAAAAGAAAAAAAAAGCCATCACAAAAGAAAATGCAAGTATTGAATCACTCACATTAGTATGGAGCAGAAGAGAACAGGATGTTCAATTTAGGAGTATCAAGTATATGTTCATGAAATCACTCTCCTCGCAGTCCAGTCGACCAACTTTCCGGCACAAGCAGCAAAGTAAGTCTCAAACAGCGCTGGCTCCGAATCTCTGTACGGCTGAGCAATGCTGTCCAGAAAATCTTTCTCGGTGAGGCAAATTATTGTATAGAGATCCAGCTTTCTCGGAAACAATCCTTTCGACTTCAAAATCTTCATCAGTTGATGCCTAGGAATCAACCTCTTCTCCAAGCTGTATCCCAGAAGAGTCGGGTGAAGAGCAATGTACTTCTGGGTGCACCCTGCCGTTTCCACCAAGAACTCCACCTTTGCCCGAATGCTCTTCTCGGAAAACCGGACGATCAGCGGAGCTTTCAGCATTGCGGAGACCAGATCCTCCTGAGACCACCCGAAGCTCCTGTAAATCCCCATCTTGGCCTCGAGCATGTCGCTACCGATACCACTGAAGGACGACAAGCTGAACAGAAACATCCGAGACCCGCGAGGGAACCCGAAGTCTTCCACCCGCTTCAGCAACGACTTGATGGTGGCGGTGTTCCTGTTGATGAAACACTGGCCCCTGACCACGAGCAACCCGATATCGGATTCGGAGAGGCCGTAGTCCTTCAAGAGAGCGATCTTGGGGGAGACGCTCTTGTGCACGTCCACATTGATAAGCCCTAGGTTCCTGGTAAAGGCCAACAAGAGCTTCTTCGTGTCGCCGTTCAGGAAGGTCCTCCAGAACTCGAGACGAGGGGCGGTGGCGCTGAGGTGGAGGGCCTGGGGGTTGCAGAGGACGAGCCTCCGGAGCTCCTCCTCCGCGAGGCCCACCTCGCGGAGGGCGGCGAGGTTGGCCTCGACGGTGCGGCCGGCGTCGGCGCAGAGGATGCGAGGGTAGCGGTAGATGATGGTGCGTACTTGGGCGTCGTCGAAGCCGTGGTGTTTGAGGAAATGCGTGACCGAGTCGGGCTGAGTGGGGGAGGTGAGGTGGGAGATGCGCTTGGAGGCGGTGGCTGCTCTTTGTCGGGAGAAGCCACATGAGTTTACCAAGTAGTCTACTATGAAACTGGATGCTTCTGGATGTGAGGTTTCAGCTGCGGCGGCGGCAGAGGAGAAGTGAGGAAAATATGGGGAAGTGCTGCTGATTCTATTTCTAGGAAGGAAATAGAGTGAGGAGGAGGAGGAAGAAGAAGAAAAGAGAATATTCTTCCTAAGAATTAACATCATATAAACCATCCGCTCCTTTGTTGTTTCGTTTGTTTAATGTGTTCTTATGCTTCCTTTTTCTTTTTCTTTTTTTGAGAACAAAATGAAAAGACTTTATTCAACGCTGGGGTTAACAGTACACATATCCTGCCGGATATTAACAAGGATACACATTGGAGTATGAAAAATGTAACTTAGTTACAGGGAAATCAGAGGAAGAGAGGGTGCTTGTAGCCAGCGAATGGAAATTCCCCGCGATGATCGAAGTAAAGCACTGACTTTATGCACAATACGTTCCGTGCCTTTTGGATCTACTGTTCTTTTGGATCTACTGTCTCCAATTTTACACACACACCTCCCACGCGGTTCCATTCCGAGATCGTCCGTTTTTTTGCTGTCCACAAGAGCCACCTGAGTTCGGTAAGACTAATAAGATTTAGATATCAAATTACAATTGTGTTGCTACTCATAATGACTTCATTATCAATGCTATCAAACACTTTTTTCTTCAATGCATACAACTAAATTGTCTAACATTTAATGCAATACTAGAAGATGTATAACTAAAGTATTTCTTTAAAAAAAAATGAGTGGTGATAATTGTCCCAACAGCCATGGTTATCTCCGTCCTTGCATATTAAAGCTATGATTTCATATTGTTGCTGTAAAAAAATATAAATTTTAAAATTATGAAATTGTTAGCTTTGAGGACTGTTTCTCAAGAAAATAAATACCACGAATAAGCAATTGCAAACCCATACTATGTATATATATATATATATATATATATATATATATATATATATATATATATATATATATATATATATCAAATTTTGTTCCAATTTTTAGGCCGGGCTACAGCCCACCCATACCTTTTATGGGCTCCGCCTCTGGTAGTAGCGAGCCAGCGCAGCAACGTGACAACGTGGCAGCAAGGCAACGCAAGAATTAAACGTAGGTCTTCTGTTGAGCGCTCTGTGCGGACGCTGCACGAGAGCGCTCCGCACGGACGATGCGCGTGTAAGTTGTGAGCAATCATAGCGTGAATTGTACTGATTATGCAAATTTTGTGGATATTCAGTTTAAACCACTCATTATCTTTTTGTATTCGGTTTAAATTATTCCTTATATTTTAAATTTTGGAGAGCGACAACTGATTAGGATTTGAGATGATGGTTTCATATTATGGAACCATCCGATGTTACATGGGTTGGATTTGGATTTGATGGTTAGGATTAAAAGGTGGTTGGGGTCCCACCTGGGTGGTTTCATATTATGAATCCACCCTATGTTACATGGGTTGGATTTGGATTGGGTGGTTGAGATAAAAGGTGTAAACCCCACCACCTTTTAATCTCAACCACACAATCCACACATGGGTGGTTCTATAGCACTCATATATATATATATATATATATATATATATATATATATATATATATAAACGGGATATGAGATAGTGCTCATATTCATACATGAGTCCAATAGAAATAGAGTGTACTAGTGCACATGTGCATGGCTCATATTCCGTTTACCCTATATATATATATATATATATATATATATATTCATGAGGATTTTTGCAGCAGCCACCACAAGTCCATGAAGTTATGTTCATCCACAGAAGTGACAGGAAGCATTCCAGATGTTCATCCATTGAACTTGCTGGCTCCTGGAAGCAGATCGTCAACAAGGCACGAATCTTATTTTGAGCAACGGTGATCATCATCACCATAACATGGATTTATATTATGTGTTTTTCTACTTCTAGTTTTTTTTAGGGTCGTGCTACATAGATCGCGCGCGAGCCAGCCCGCACACCACGCGTCGACAGCGGATTGGAGGGGAGGCCCAGATTCCGCGGGGGTGGGCCCCGAAGGGTTAGGGGGGGGGGGGGCGCGAATGGGGGGGGGGGGGTGACACGTCGGCCGCGGGCCAATCTATGATCACCCCCCGCGGTCCATTTATCATTTCCGTTTTTTTTAATCCGTTATGTCTCGGTGTAGCAAATGCGGTTGAAAAAAGAAGGACATATCTTTGTTTCTATTATTTCTTAGTTGTAGGTTTCTTGAGTCAGTTTATAAAAACATCTTTGGTTCTAAATGAAGTCGGATCCAGTCAGTTTATAAAAACATCTTTGGTTCTAAATGGAAGTAATAAAGTCTTCTTGGGTTTGAGGAAACAGTCAATTTGTGATTTTCAAGAGGCTTCTTCAATGCAACTCTATCCCCGGGTTCATCGTAACCACAAAAGCCAATCCTTGAAGGAAAAAAAAAATGTAATGTGATCGATTGATGCCACCAAATGAAGACAATAGTCAACTTGAGTTTGAATACATTAAGTAGCCAAAGAATGTTCAATGTCTTGCGATTGCTTCAAAAGATCTAGTCAACCCGCACACATTTGTTACACGTACTAGTGTGGTATCCAATATTATGCCCGTTCAACTTCATTTTCTTTCTCCAAATTTTAAATTCCTCTTCAACAAAGAAATCGCGACCTCTTTGGCCATTATGATTGGCTTTAAAAAGATAACAATACAAACAATAAATGGCATATAATGTAATCTATTTTCTAACTACTTAGGGTGCACTTTAAACCACGAAGGCTGAAATCGATGCTTCTCATTTGCACAAGAATACCAAGAAAAGTTGTGATCATTAGGTATAATTTTTTTTAATTATGTTTAAATTGCCAGTCAACTAATACCATATTAAAAATATGTGTCACTTAAGCTAAAACTCTAAAGATAATATAATGATAGTTAAGAATTATATATTTATATTTTAACAACAAAATCTGCTTTAAAAAGATAAAGGAGGATCATACAACGTGGGTCAGAACAAAGGGTTGTGAACATAAGAAGACGTAGGAGGATATGAAACTATTTTGCCTTGACGCTACCTCTTTCTATGGTTAGGGTAATTTTTTTCAATTTTTATTTTGTTTTGTTTAATTTGTTAAAGACGTATTTTTGACTCTCTTTTTTTTTACACTTAACCCTATTTCAAGATATTTAGTTACTAATAAAAAAATATCATAATATTTAGTCACAAAAAACTGAAAGTTTAAGATATGCAGCTGCAAAAGACGTCATTAATATTAGACTTGGACAAGATATATATAAGAAATCCTTGGTCACTATAACACATATCAAGAGATGCTAATAACACTTTGTATCAAATGCATTTCAATACTTAAATATATGTTACTAGGAGCATTTAATAGGAAGCTCTATGATCAAAACTAAGTTTCTAGCAATACTGATATCAAATTTCTTAGGATGTAGATGCATGTTAGACGAACATTATATTAACATATAAACTTTTCTGGTCAAACATTGATAATAAAACCCATTAGCAAATTAAGAAGCACAAAGAATAGAACTATTTTCTAAAAAAAATAATAGAACTTTTTGCTTTTTTTCTCTCTCTTGATGAGATGAAAAAGGCAAGGTGCTGAATAATAATTGGAAGAGACATGTATCTCAAGTACATGAAGGAGCATTCTGAGAGACAAACATAAATTAGACAAAATAAAATGCCTGAACCTACAAATTCTTTATCATAAAGATCAAGCTTGTCTCCATAATAAATTGTTTTTTCTTCGCTATATCTCTGTTTGAATTTCCTTTGCTTACAAGATTTAACTCCTTTCGAGAGCCTAGCTTCCCCAATTAAACATTTGCTTGATATTGAGTGTGATGGACTGCAGTCAGTAGCCAACATGCAGATCCATGTATCCATCCACCAGTTCAATCTTTGGATCCTAGCATATGATATAGGAAGAAAGGTGAATGTTAAGAACATGATTTTTATTTTCTAAAGAAGACTAAGAAGCAAAATAATGGTGTCTCAGTATGTAAATTGATTGAAGTTGGATATCTACTTTGAACTTGTAACCAAAACAAACTATTAATTAGAAAACAACATGATTTAAGCAAAATATATAGTGCCAACTGAAGAAAATTCTGCTTCTTGTGCAAACACCTTAACAACTTCAATGTCCTATATGGGTACTATTAAGGATTTGATTGTCAATATAGAATGTTATATGACTCGTGATGGGGTAATATAGACAATCACATATACTTTTTGGTTAACTTGAACAAATACTAGACAAAGGAGACATAACAATTTACTATTATATTAAAAAAAACAATGGCAAGATAACTTACATAAAAAAATAACTTTTACATAAAAAAATAACTTAGACAATTTTCTTAGATTCCAAATCTTAGAATCCGATAAATAAATAGGCAAATTTAGATATCACCAAGTAAACTGGCATTTACCCTCTGAATTTAATCAAAAAACAAAATAGCTGGAAATATCTGTCCAATCTGATTATCTGAGGGTTGAAACCTTAAAGATAGTGCTCATGCCTGTTGGCTTTTATACAGTCAAAGCAATAGCAATAGCAATAGCAAAGCAAAGCAATGCAATGCAATGCAATGTAAATTGATCGTTCAGTAACTAAGCCACAATACTTACGAGGGACGGAAAGGTTTCTATGCCAATTGAAAGAAATATACATACTAGGCTACTGTTGAAATTAGTTGATTATTTTATCGATTGCCTCATTGGCATTATATAGCCTTATAGTCATTAATACAATGATCTCAATCATTATGACAATAATCTCATGATGGAATATCCTGTGACATATTCTGGCATCCCAAATATGTCCTCAGGATATTTTCATGTGCTTATACTATACTTAAATATGACACCCAACATACCATATCAACACTCCCCCTCAATATGGGTGAAAGATATTCACTAAGCTCATCTTGTCACATCCTCTAATCATGCTCACTGAGGCGAGTCCCTTGGTTAGTCCATCTGCTACTTGATCCCTGGTTGGAACATGGCCAAGCTCCAGTAATCCACTATCCAAATTCTCTTTGATGAAGAATCTATCAATCTCGATGTGTTTGGTCCTGTCATGCTGTACTGGATTGTTGGCGATACTAATAGCTGACTGATTGTCACACCACAGCTTCATCTTGGCTCCTTGATCCAGTTTCAGCTCCACCAGCATATTCTTCAACCATAGCAGCTCTGCAACTCCCAAGGCCATAGCTCTGTACTCTGCTTCAGCTGTCGATCTGGCCACCACAGACTGCTTCTTACTCCTCCAGGAGACCAAGTTACCTCCTACAAATATGCAATATCCTGAGGTAGACCTCCTGTCATTAGCACAACTAGCCCAGTCAGAATCACAGTAGCCCTCGATGCTCACGTGATTGTTCTTCCTGAATATTAGTCCCTTCCCGGGAGCATCTTTCAAGTACCTCAGAATCTGGTACACTGCATCCATATGACCCTTCCGTGGGTCATGCATGTAGCGGCTCACCACACTTACTGCAAAGCAGATATCAGGACGTGTGTGGCTCAAATAGATCAACTTGCCAACCAGTCTCTGGTATCTGTCCCGATCAACTGGTTCTCCAGCCTCAGCATCAATCTTGAACCTCTGATCTATTGGTGTCGCTGCAGGTTTGCACCCCAACATCCCAGTTTCTGTGAGAAGGTCCAGTGCATACTTCCTTTGAGAGAGAACAATTCCCTCTGCTTCTCGAGCAATCTCAATCCCAAGGAAGTACCGAAGAAGGCCGAGATCCTTCACCTCGAATTCCTTGCCAAGCTTTCCTTTGAGTTGGGCGATCTCCTGCTCATCATCTCCTGTGATAATCATATCGTCCACATACACCGCAAGCATGGTGATGTGGCCTCCACTCCGACGGAAGAACACAGTATGATCAGCATTGATCTGCTGATATCCCATCCCTATCATCGTCCTTCTGAATCTGTCAAACCACGCTCGAGGAGACTGCTTCAGTCCATAGAGGGACTTCTTCAACCTGCAGACCCTGCCTACTGTCTGATTGGTGCCAAATCCTGGTAGTATCTCTATGTACACCTCCTCTACTAGATCTCCGTGAAGAAACGCATTCTTCACATCCAGTTGGTATAGCTTCCATCCACCATTCGCTGCCAGAGAAATCAGAGTCCTGACAGTGCTCATCTTTGCAACTGGTGCAAAGGTCTCGTCATAGTCGATGCCGTACGTCTGACTGTATCCTTTGGCTACTAGTCGAGCTTTGTAGCGCTCAACCTGTCCATCTGGGTTCTGCTTCACGGTAAAGACCCACTTGCATCCAACTGCTCTCTTCCTCTCTAGCAGTCTCACAAGCTCCCAAGTATGGTTCTTCTCCAGAGCTCCCAACTCCTCGTGCATTGCCGCTTTCCACTTTGGATCGTTCTTGGCAACCTGCCAATTGTTAGGTACAGTAATACTATCCAAAGATGCTATAAATGCTCCATGAGAAGAAGGGATATGGTCATAAGAAACAAACTGAGCAATATCCCAACCATATCTGTTTGGAGGATTTCCTGCATTGCTGCGAGTGGTCCTCCGTACAGATAGTGGTGTGGGAGGAGCAGAAGTAGGAGGAATGATATCTTGTGAAGGAGGGGGTATCACATGAAGGGGGGTTGGTGTCGGTGCCTCAGGAGTTGGGACGAACGCAGGCAAGGGACTTGGCACTGGCACTGTCGGTACTGGTCCTGCAATTTGCTTCTCTCTCCTACTGTAGGTAAGTAACTCTCCCTGAGCCGTAGGCCTAACACCTTCACCTTCTTGTCCCTTCTCCGTGCCTCCATGCCAAACTTCTAAATCGGTTACCACCAAGTTCTCCATCTCCCCCTCTCGCCTAATACTGGCAGTATTAGGCGTGTTGTGTGAAGTTCCGTCCTGGCGGTAGTATGGCTCATGCTCCCGAAAGTGGACATCCATACTGACAAACTTCTTCTTCTCTACTGGACTCCAGCACACATACTCCTTCTGGGTCGCCGAGTAGCCTACGAAGATGCATTTGACCGCTCTATGGTCAAGTTTTCCAACTGATGGCCTGTTGTCCTTCACAGAACACACACACCCAAACACCTTCAGTAGGAGTATCCCACTATTATTGCCTTGCAATACCTCACATGGGGACTTCCATCCGAGGACCTTCGAGGGCATCCTGTTGATGAGTTGAGCTGCTGTCAACACTGCATGCCCCCACAGACTCTGTGGGACATTCATGTCGATCATCATACTTCTTGCGACCTCCAGAAGGTGTCTGTTTTTCCTTTTTGCAACTCCATTTTATGCTAGTGTGCATGCACAGGTGGTCTGATGCTGTATTTCGTGTGCTGACAGGTATTCTGCAAGCGTCCTGTTGGTATACTTCGTTCCATTGTCAGACCTCAGTACCTTCACAACTGCTTTGTACTGAGTCTGGACATGCTTATGGAAATCCCAAAAACAAGCAGGTACATCATTCTTATTTTTCATCAAATATAACCAGGTAACACGAGAGGCACACTCAATAAAAGAAACAAAGTACTTATAACCATTCATAGTGTTAGTAGCACATGGAACCCAGACATCAGAATGTACTACCTCAAAAGCAAAAGTGCTCCTATGACCCGTGCCAACATATGAGCTCCTAGTAAGTTTTCCTAACTCGCACGCATCACATACTAATTTCTCTTTATTTGTTTTTGCATATATCTCTGGATACAACTTACTTAGAGTATCTAAGGAAGAATGTCCCATCCTCTGATGATGGAGTATCAAGGTATCCTCAGTCCTCTGTTGCAGTCCTTCCATGCCAGCCTTCTCTACCATAGATACAAATCCTTAGTCCAGTCCTTCTCGATCTAGGTACCACAGTCCCTAATGCCAAGTGCCAGTCCCTAGTCTTCGTCTTGTCCCTTTCTCCTGGAATGTCACCTTAGAAATATCAAAAGAAACAATGCATTTAAGTTGGAGGATTATAGAACTAATGGACAAGAGACTGACTGGAAATGATGGAGCATGTAAAACATTGAATAATCTTACTAAACCTGTACAATTAACAGTACCCTAACCGACCACTGGCTGGAAAGTGCCATCAGCTGCCTGAATGCCGTCTGCTGATGCTAGGTGAGTGTAGGAAGAAAACTCACTAGCATTCTCCGTCACATGCCGAGATGCTCCCGAGTCGATAATCCAGTCTGATGATTTAAGGGAAGAGATAGACGCAAGGGCAAGTGATTCGTCAATACCTTCTGATGGATGGACATACATGGCAGCGTTGTCCCTAACAAAGAATGAGGTGGACGCCTCCTCTGTTCTACTCCTCATGTCTCCCAGTGCCTGGTCCTCCACAGTAAAGGTGCCATCAGCTTCTCCGTTCCCTTCTGATATCAGGAGGTTCGCCCGATAACCTCCTCGGCCGCCTCGTCTACCCCCTCGACCACGACCACGTCCTCCATTATATCCCCATCCGCCGAACGGTTCTCGTCCACCACCTGAATCTCCCTCCCTAGGTGGTTTGGTACAAGCATACCGATGATGACCCATCTCCCCACAATTGTAGCACCGCCGGTTATGCTGTCAAGGCTCTCCCTTAGATCCTGTGTTACCTGAGCTGGTGATCGCTAGTGCTGACTTTGCTTCGGGGGGACCACCTGTCCCGGCTTGCAGCCTGATGCGTGTCTCCTCCTGGATCATGGCTGAGATAGCCTCCTCAAGGCTAGGGATCTTTGGTTGGGCTAGAAGTAGGGCCGTCCTCTGTGCGAAAGCTGCAGTCAGCCCTTTGAGGAACTGCATCGTCCTCTCCTGCAGACACACCTGTCTCTCCTTACACTTAGGGTCCCCGCAGCTCGTCCGATCTGAGGAGTGATCATAATCCAACCACAGACGCTCCAACTCCGTGGCATACTCATGCACCGTCTTCTCTCCCTGTACGGTGTCATCAATCTCCCCCTTTATCTGGAAGACCCGTAAGTTGTTCCCCACACCATCATAGGTCCTTCTCAACTTCTCCCACACATCTTTCACCATCTCAATACCGTCTACTGTGGCGGCAATAGACTGGACTAAGGAGTTGAGAAGCCAGATGTAGATCACCATATGAGTGGACTTCCACTCATCGCGTCCTGTCGAGCCCTCGTCCGGCTCTGTCGCCTCGCCCGTCAGGAACCACTCCATGTTTTTTCCTGCGAGGGTTCTTCTCACCCGCCGTGACCAACTCAGATAGGTGGCTGGTCCATCTAATTTCAGATCGATGGAAGGAAGCTTCAACTCCGGCGACGTTCGTGTCGTGTTCTCACCAGCCGACATCGTCAACAACTTCATCAACGTCGCCACCTCTGCAGAATCTAGCTTCTTAATGATCTCCTCCATCGATGCGTCGTCTATCCAATCACGTCACGTCCGCTCCACGACTCACGTTCGTCCTCGTCGTCCGCTCCTAGATCCGAACATGTCCCCCCTTTTTCCAGATCTAGGCATCCCTATTAGGCGTTGTCTCGTGCTGGTGCGGAGGAGGCGGCAGCACGCATGTCACAGCCGCCGTCGCAGCAGCAGCAGCAGTCGCAGCAGCCGCAGCAGCAGTAGTAGCCGCAGCAGTAGCGGGACGGGGCAGCAACAGCGAAGGGCGGCCTGCGAAGGGCGGAGAAGGGAAGAAGGGGGGGCGTGGAAGAGTTCGGTGGAGGAGATCTAGGAAATCCTCCTGTGGGTTTGTGGAAGCTTGGTGACGGCTAGGGTTTGTGGAAACTTGGCTCTAATACCATGTTGAAATTAGTTGATTATTTTATTGATTGTCTCATTGGCATTATATAGCCTTACAGTCATTAATACAATGATCTCAATCATTATGACAATAATCTCATAATGGAATATCTTGTGACATATTCTGGCATCCCAAATATGTCCTCAGGATATTCCCATGTGCTTATACTATACTTAAATATGACACCCAACATATCATATCAACAGAATGAGTTTGCAATCACATTAATGCCGGTGGCGGTCAAATAGATCAAATACAGCAATAACAACAATTTCCAACAATAATTAGAGTTTAAACATTGTCAAATGTTAATCAAAGGAACTTCAGAAAAAAGATGATCACAAAAGAAAATGCAAGTATTGAATCACTCACATTAGTACGGAGCAAAAAACAGGATATTCAGTTTAGGAGTATCAAGTATATGTTCATTAAATCACTCTCCTCGCAGTCCAGTCGACCAATTTTCCGGCACAAGCAGCAAAGTAAGTCTCAAACAGCGCCGGCTCTGTGAGCTTGTATGGCTGAACAATGCTGTCCAGAAAATCTTTCTCGGTGAGGTGAATGATTGAATAGAGATCCTGCTTTCTCGGAAACAATCCTTTCGACTTCAAAATCTTCATCAGTTGAAGCCTAGGAATCAGCCTCTTCTCCAAGCTGTATCCCAGAAGAGTCGGGTGAAGAGCAATGTACTTCTGGGTGCACCCTGCCGTTTCAACCAAGAACTCCACCTTGGCCCGAATGCTCTCCTCGGAAAACCGGACGATCAGCGGAGCTTTCAGCACTGCGGAGACCAGATCCTCCTGAGACCACCCGAAGCTCCTGTAAATCTCCATCTTGGCCTTGAGCGTGTCGCTGCTGATACCACTGAAGGACGTCAAGCTGAACACAAACATCGGAGACCCGCGAGGGAACCCGAAGTCTTCGACCTGCTTCATCAACGACTTGATGGCGGCAGTGTTCCTATTGATGAAACACTGGCCCCTGACCACGAGCAACCCGATATCGGACTCGGAGAGGCCGTAGTCTTTCAAGAGAGCGATCCTGGGGAAGACTCTCTTGTGCACGTCCAGATTGATAAGCCCTCGGTTCCTGGTAAAGGCCAACAAGAGCTTCTTCGTGTCGCCGTTCAGGAAGGTCCTCCAGAACTCGATACGGGGGACGGCGGAGCGGATGAGGAGGGCCTGGGGGTTGCAGAGGACGAGCCTCCGGAGCTCGTCGTCCGCGAGGCCCATCTGGCGGAGGGCGGCGAGGTTGGGCTCGACGGTGCGGCCGGCGTCGGTGCAGAGGATGGGAGGGTAGCGGGAGACGAGGGTGCGGACTTGGGCGTCGTCGAAGCCGTGGTGTTTGAGGAAATGCGTGACAGAGTCGGGCTGGGTCGGGGAGGTGAGGTGGGAGATGCGCTTGGAGGCGGTGGCTGCTCTTTGTCGGGAGAAGCCACATGAGTTTATCAAGTAGTCTACTATGAAACTGGATGGTTGCGAATGTGGGGTTTCAGTTGCGGCGGCGGCAGAGGAGGAGAAAGGAAAAAATGGGGAAGTGCTGCTGATTCTATTTCTAGGAAGGAAATAGAGTGATGACGAAGAAGAAGAAAGGAAACTATTTTTCCTAAGAATCAACATCATATAAACCATCCGCTCCTGCTGCTTGGTAGTTCGGTTTAATGTGTTCCTGTGCTTCCTTTATCGTCAACACCATCACCGTTATACATCCATGCTAAGAGCATCTCCGACCCTATTGTGACTTTGGGGAATAAAAGAAAAAGACGTGTGATAAAGGCACTACAAAGGACACTCTGAGCTGTCCATAATTTTATTCCTAAAAATTATAAGTTTGTCATTTCTCAAATTTATTTAGAGCTGTCCATATCAATCTATATAAGTAAAAATTATTTCTTTTCTTTCTTTTTCACCTTCAAATGAAGAAATTCCTTATTCTCTCAAGTCCTAAAACCTAAACCTAACTTTGAAATTTGATAGTTGTAGTCCCAAGTGGAAGAAAATTTTGATTTGGTGATTCTCCAACGAATATTCTTTCGATGTGTCTTCGATAACATACGATCGACTATTGTAGTAGATATGCATGAAATTCTCTTCGATGAAGAAGTCGGATCATGCAATCCATTAAATATGCACTCCGCTCCTTCCGAAGAACATGTCGGTTGTTCCGAAACACCTACGGTACTTAAAATGACAACCCTATTTCGATAGTCAACAGTCATCGTGTAAGGACTGTATAAACTACGACAGTCCTATATAAATATAGGACTGTCATAAATTCGACAGTCCTATATAAAGATAGGACTGTCATAATTTCGACAATCCTATAGACTATGTGGACTGTCAAAATACTGACAGTCCTGAAGATAAAATGCTGACCAACGTATTATCTTCAAGACTGTAAAAAATTTGACAGTCTACTCAATACATTAATCTGTACAAATTGTGTCAGTCCTAATTTGGACTGCCAATTATTTGAAGTTATTAATTTTTATATTATTTTATATTGGTTATAGGACCAACCTTATACAGATGCTGTGGTACATCCTTCTATTGGGGTTGATGTGGAGAATGTATTCTCAACGGATATTCGATTTACATCCGACGAAGAAGCATTAGATTGGTGCAGAGAAGTTGGAAGACGATATAACATAGTCATTGTCATTGCAAGATCGATCAGATCTCGGCCGGGCCGGAAATATTTAGAGCTGGGCTGCGAAAGAGGAGGTGTGTTCAGGCAGCATCGGAAAAAAAATTGTTGTTGAAAAAAAATCCATAAAAAAAATATTGGAACGAGAAAATATGGTTGTTCATTTAAGGTGTTGATTGCAAAAGTAGAAGATGTGAAGTGGATAGTCGAAGTTAACAATGGAATACACAATCATCCTATTCCAGAGACACTTACGGGTCATGCCTACGTGGCACGGTTGAACAAGGATAAGAGAAAGTTGGTTGAAGAATTGTTCCTTTCCGGAGTTGCACCCAAACAAATTTATTCTGCCATAAGACAAAAAGAAGATGAGAACAAGTCAACCATGAGGATGATCTATAATACTTTAACGAGAGCGAAATGTAATAGTATGAAAGAAAGAATGGCGATGCAGCAAGTTTTGAAGTTGTTTGGGGAGCATCATTATGTAGAGTACCATAGAAGACATCCACAAAATGATGAACTACTTTCATTGTTTTGGGCTCATCCAGATTGCACACACTTTGCTAGGTCCTTCGCAGACGTATTGGCACTTGATTGTACATATAAGACTAACAAGCTCAAGATGCCTCTTTTTCACATTGTTGGGTTTACGTCTACGGGAAAAATATTTTTAGTCATTTTTTATTTTATGAAGAGTGAGACAGTTAATGATTACACTTGGGCGTTGAGGAAACTACAATCCCTTTACACATGATACAAAGAGCCCTCTGTTTTTGTTACCGACAGAGAATATGCGCTGATAAATGCTATAGATATTGTATTTTCTCATGTGCATAGACTACTATGCACTTGGCATATAAATCAAAATATCCAAGCTCAATGAAAGAGAAAATTTGAAAATATGGACGGTAAAATCGACAAGCTTCGCTTCGAAGAATTCTATAGTGATTGGAGTCTTGTATGGCAAGCAAGTACTAAAGACAGCTACGACACAACATGGTACATGTTCAAACAAAAATGGGAGACGAGTAACCCGACATGTATTTCTTATATCAAAGATACTTAGCTAGAACCATATAAAGAACAATTTGTCTTAGCATGGACGAACATGGTGAAGCATTATGGCACAATCTGGGTCGAAGGATCACACTCAAGTTTAAAAAGATATCTACGGTCATCGATCGATAATTTTTTCTCCGTTTGGCAATCGATTCATTTGATGATTATTTTCACGGTGAACGAGATTGTAGCATCATTTGAGACGAGCTTCAATATTGCAAAGCATGAATACAAGCATGAACATCTCTTGGATGCTTTAATCCATGTAATATCTCACAAGGCCTTGGACTTATTATTTGAGGAGATTGGCAGGTCGAAGTTCGTTGGTTATGATCCTGAGGTTTCCGGTTGTTCATTTCGACATTCACTCGGTCTTCCTTGTGCACATGAGATTAATGAATATCGTCGTCAATCTATACCTATTACAATAGATGTTGTTGATCAACGTTGGAGATAGTTGTCGATCATGCCGACGGTGAAAGTTCACAATGATTTATTTTCTTTGCCACAAGTGAAACTCCTTCACGCAAGGTGGTGTGTCGCATCAGAACCGGAAAGAAAATCCATTGAGGTTAAAATCCAAGAAATTGTAGTCCCGGTAATAACTTGATTGCAAGAGCCATATGTTGTTCGAACTCCAAAGGGAAGACTACACTCAAGAATCAGTAGAGCACAAAAAAAAGGAGATGGAGTCAACTAAAAGAGACCCATCCTTGTTTGAACATATTGAACGCAATTTAGAGCAAGTTGAGTCAAAGTCGGTTATCAAAATTGTGGTAATTTCTAAGAGAAAGAGTAAGCTTACTATTCGAAGGGGGAAGAAACAGAAAATGAACGATGCAGTCACGGCCGAGGGTTTAGATAACTTCTCTGATTCATACAGTCTATACATTCAAAAATTCCTACATGAGATACGGGATTTCATTTGGTCTATTGTTGATGTTCCTAAGGATGGCCATTGTGGATTTCATGTACTCGTAAGACATCTTAGCTATTCAGTTGAAGCAGGATGGAGACAGGTTAGGGAAGAGCTGTACGAGGAGTTGGAGTCTCGTCTACCCTTCTATAGGCAGATACTCGGCGAAGAAATTGTTGAAGATTTGTTGGCAAGCATACCTTGTACTGACACAGTTACCGAACCAGACCATTACATGGATGTCCCGCCTGCTGCATACGTATTCTCTAATAGGTATAAGATACCTATTGTAATTATCTCAGAAGGCATTAACAATACTTTCTTTCCAATGTGAAATCCCCTGACCGAACACAGACTATCCAATCTATATTCAATAGGACTTGTCGGACAATACTTTATCATCCCAAGATTGATCGATCATTCTCCTATTCCTCCACCTTCTATGCTTTGGTATAAACACACACCAGAGGAAGCGATCGCATGGACGATACCCTACATGGATGCAATTGCTGGCTATAAGAAGATGATGAAGATGGAGGATCCCAAAATTTTGCCTAATGACTACTTTGATATTCTAATTGATTGATACATCTTATACTTTTGTATCATTTTATAATTTTGTATGCAATAGAAATGAAATATAACATCTTGTACTTTTGTAGCATGATAGTGCAATAGATGAAAGAAATAAAATGAAGTACTGTATGTTGTGCAATGAGTCATGTATGTTGAGCTTTTGTATCTTTTCCAACTTTTTTATATATATATATATATATATATATATATATATATATATATATATATATGTTGAAAGTCAAAAATTTTATTAGAAAAATCTAGAATTTCAAGATTATGGCAATCCCATTAGCTATTAGGACTGTCATAATCTTGACAGTCCTAGTTTTAAAACTAGGACTGTCAAGATTATGGCAGTCTCATTAGCTATTAGGATTGTCATAATCTTGACAGTCCTAGTTTTAATCTCCTATCTTTGTACATATATATAAAACTAGGATTGTCAGGATTTTGACAGTCCCATTAGCTATTAGGACTGTCAAAATCTTGACAGTCCTAGTTTTAATCCCATGTTTTTGTTCATATATATAAAACTAGGACTGTCAGGATTTTGGCAGTCCCATTAGCTATTAGGACTGTCAAATTTTTGACAGTCCTAGTTTTAATCCCATGTCTCTGCACATATATATAAAACTAGAACTGTCAGCATTTTGGCAGTCCCATTAGCTATTAGGACTGTTAAAATCTTGACAGTCCTAGTTTTAATTCCTTGTCTCTACACACACACACACACACACACACACACACACACACACACATATATATATATATATATATATATATATATATATATAACTAGGACTGTCAGTATTTTGACAGTCCCATTAGCTATTAGGACTGTCAAAATTTTGACAGTCCTAGTTTTAATCCCATGTCTCTGCACATATATATAAAACTGTCAAGTTCAAAGTTAAACAAAAATAACCAGTCAAAACTAGTCGAAACTAGGACAGCCAACTTAAACAAAATATATGTCACGCCCCAGTCCCAAAATACGTAGGACTAGGAATACGTAAGCATGCCAACCGTATGTATATGGCAACTCCAATATATGGAAACCATATCACATACATACGTTGTATTATGAATAATAATTCACAAGTGGTATAGATTTATGTCATAAGTCACAGGGCATAACTAGATCTCATCCATAAAATCAAATAACCAATCAACTATATAACTGAATCAAGTATAAAATGCTTGATAAGAACAAGTAGTTGGGTAGAGACAAATCTACTACCAACTAGAATATAAGAGAAACCACATAAGTACATCTAATGATCAATGAGGCTCGAAGAAAAGACCTCCTCGAAAGAGAGATAAGTAGCAAGTCCTGATCCGTGCTCCTGCGAATAGTCAAGATCGTCTACACCTGGAAAGGGACCAGGTCCTCAGAGGGACGTAACAGATACATAGAAGCATGCCAATTGAATACAGTAAAACATGCATGATAGACAAAAAATATATAAGTACGCTGTAATAGGCAATCTATATGAAATGCATAATGAGGACAATTATTTCGACGTATGGGTAGGTGTAGGATACTCTATCTATCTCACAACTCACACACACGTCCATGAACATCATTAGCCGTCATACCGCGAGGATAGCGACCATCGTGACACCATCAATCGATATACCGTGAGGGTAGCGACCATCGTGACACAACTACCGTAGTGCGTACTAGTTACTATAGTTTACCAGAGTAGGTAGCCCATACGCCTACTGATTGTTCTCCCCTCCCATTATACTATGTGTCAAGTGTGTGTCAACATATATAGTACATAATTATGACTGGAAAAAAATACATATATAATGAATATACAAAAATATGATAAGCATACAAAGTACTATAAGCAATTTGGCAAGGTATCTTGCCTGACAAGAAAGCTACGAAGTGTAAGCGTCCAGACGTCAAGCACAAGGGATCAGAACTATGGCATCAGAATGAACATCTCCGGATGCTGAAATAAATATCACCAACATTTCCAGAATAAGCGAGATAGCTATAAAATACTACCCTTTCGTCCAATTTGGACACAGGGACAAAACGATAATTTTGGGTCAAAGCGGGGTCCACATGTGGGCTACCTTGCACCAAAATGCGTGCCAGAGATAAAGGTCTCTAAATGGGACAAATTATAGGTCAAATAAATTTTAAACGTCGATATGAAATCAACGGTATATCCAATTTTGTATTCCGGTGAGCCGATCATAAATTTGTCCTTCAAGTCAACTCGTGGGGCCAGCGAATAGGTGACTTGGTCAACTGTCTCAGAATTGCGTGAAACTTGGGTCACAGGACCAACGTGATACCACGAATCCAATGGCGTAAGTTTTGTCGTATTCTGACGAACGTACACAAAGTGGATGGTATTTTGTAAAAGTCGCGATATGGGGACTTTTTACGGATACGGGTTGATTTTGACGCGCACACACGTCCGAATATACTTCCACAAAAGCCTATACATCAGGATATATCATACGCGTCTTTTGGTGCAATTGGTATACAATGAAGTGGTCTTGTTTGGCTGGACGCACTCCGTATCACAATTTTTTAGTTTTAAAATAACAAGTTTTTTGTCGTTTAGGAGGTCGAATAATTTAACGAATGAAACGAATTAATAAAAAGTAAAAGAACAGTTAAATTCTCGATTATATAGAGAAGAAAACCCTTCAATTAGATTTTGAAAATATTAAACAGGTTGATGGCAAATTAGTCATGAACATGGAGGTTTGGTGTTGAAATTCTGGATTATTTTTGGTTGGTTTTTCGGCCAACTTTCGGTCGAATTTTCGACCAATCTAGGGCACAAAAACTTGTCCCGTTTGAAGAAAATCCTAGAGGGTTAGGTTGTGAACGTACACGGATAAACCGCTCGAGAAAAGGACGAGAGATGAGAGAGATATCATACCGTGAAGATGGGACAACGGGGCTGCGAACACGCGCGTGCGCGGTCGGCCGCGGCGGTCGGCGGTCGGCCGGCGGCTGTGCGACGCAGGGCGGTGTCGAGGTGGCGGTCGGCCGGAGGTGGAGGCGGTCGCTGGGCTGGGGTAGGGTGATGGTTAGGGTCAGGGTTAGGGTTAGGATTTCGGTTAGGGTTTTTATGATATATATATATATATATATATATATATATATATATAAGGGGAGAGTGATGTAAACCCCCTCACTCAAAATTAGGTCTAATTTGCTTAGATAGTGAAACTAGGGCTAGTTTGAACCAATTTAAATTAGAACACGGTATTTATTTAATTATGCAATAATTTATATCGTGTAGCGCACCTTACCGTTGCTTCGATAATTGGAGCAACTTACTAGCCATTGCCTATCTACGAATTTCATAACCTCATCCTAGACATGCCCGCCTACTATTCTGACCCTTGTGTAACTTATAATATTACTCTCTTGTGCTACATTTTAGTCGCACAATAAACGTCGCGGACATTATTTATTAAATCCTGACTTTGTACCCTTCTGCATTCTAATCGAAATTAGAAACACAACCTTGACCGTTTTGTGCAACCCGAATTTTATTAATATTCTGTATTGTACCCTCTACGCCCCTGACACTTGTGTCCCGCCTAAATTTAATATCATATACTCCTAATTAATTCTAGAACACCATGCGAGATATTTTCGATTAATTAAAATCTAATTTTTGTCCCTTTGCAATTCTTTCAATTGTTGGGGGGCTTTTATGCAAAAATGCATTGAGGTGTCCCCACCTGTAAACCCCCTAGACCAAAAAATTTTATTTTAATTAATTTAGATAGCATGATTAGGGTTTTGGTTCTAATTAGAATTTATTATTTAGTATTAAATATTTATGCAGTGTTTGTTAGTTAAGACACCTTACCCTTGTCCCTATATTTAGGACCCTACCTTAGCTGTTGCCCTAAAACCAATTCCACGTATCTGACCTAGACACATAAACCCATCATATTAAATCAGGAACAAACCCCGGATACCGATTTTTGTGCCAGATTTTAGACGCACAAAAGTCGTTACAAACGTCCGCGCGCGAATTATTAAATTTGCGTAATTACGTTCGTTGTCCGTTCCAATCGAAATTGAGACCCAACCTCAGCCAGTTTTGACCAACCCAGACCACGATGACATTGTACACTGAGCCTATTACACCAAGGACCCTTGTCCAACCAAATTCAGACTTCCGGTTTTCAATTAAATTAGATTAGCAACGCCGTTACATTAATTATGAATTAATTAATGTGGCTACCCAACCTAATTTATATTGGACCCAAATCCAGCCTAAACCCACATCCATACCCACTAGCCTCATACAAAACACCAAACACCGTCATCGACCAATGGGGAACACCAAACATGGTGTTTGTTTGCATTAAATCCCCAATCCTAGATTTTGTGCAAATACCAATTTATTCAGGGGCTAAATTGCAAATTTGCAATGTGGTGTCCCCCCTCATTGGCCAAAACCATCATGGAGAAAAGCATGAAATGCCAAACCGTAGGCATTGGTTTTCCCCCCATTTTACATGTACTTGCACCCCCTTTTTGGGAACCAATCTTGGCCCTACATTTAATTTAGCCTATTCCTAGCCCTCCACCCATCATGATGAGCATCCTCACTCCCCAAAAAAATGCACCCAGCCGGCCCTAACCCCTAGGCAGCCCCCCCCCCTCACTCTCTCTCCTATTTATACACTATTTTTACACTACATGGTGGCACACAAACCTAGGCAACTAACTAAAACCCTAGCTTTCTAAACTAAATCCCAACCGAGCTCAACTCAGCCCCGACCCCAACTCCTTCACCCCGAGCTCCACCACCGCCACCAGCCACCACTAGCCACCGCCACCTTACCCCGACCCCTTCGCCGGACCCCCCTACCTCCAACCACCGTCACCCGCCGCCCCAACGCCGGCAGCCACCCCCCCCAACAGCCACACCAACCCGAGTTCCCCAGCCCGCGTTCACAGCCGACCCCCTCCCGCAGCTTCGTGCTCCGCCACCGACGCGTCTCCGGCCACCATACTTGGCTGACATCTCCCCCAGCCTGTCCTCCACCACCCCACCAAATTTCAACCAAAGTCGTCGACTCACCGGAGAGTAATCGAGGCCGCAGCGTCGACTGTCCCGGTCCGGCTGCTGTTGCCCGCGACGTCCCCGAGCCTCGCCGGAGCGCCGCCCGGCCACCCCCGCCGGCGACGACTGACCCGCTCGTCCCCCTCGACCTGTCGATCAACTAGGTATATTATTTTATGTGTAAATATTAGGATTTATACATGTAATTTTAAGTACAAGTTCAAATATACATAAATGTCGTATAGTTTCGTATTGTTTCGTATTTGAATATGTATTCTAATATATACTGTATATTATTTATTTAACCATACATATAATTATATTATCCCTGTAAAATTTTATAATATATATTTACATAATCTTTTAATGTATTTATATTATATATGTATATGTATGTATGTATGTACGTATGTATGTATATACATAAATATATATATGTATATATGAGTATATATACGTATGTATGTGTATTGTACAGTATATAAAACCAAAACAAATATATAAAATTTCTGTGATTAAATATAGAAAATAATACTATGTATTATATATTTTCATATTAAATATGCATGTATGTATGTATGTATGTATGTATTTATGTATGTATGTATGTAAGTGTATTTTTGTATATAAATTATTAAATGTATAAATACAAAATTATGTCTAAATACATTTCTGGTAATTAAATATATATATAATATTTTATATAAAATACTTATAAGTATTAAGTCTCTATGTGTATATGCATATATACATATAAATAAATATATATAGATATATATGTGTGTATATATATATATAAAAATATATGTATATACATTGTGTATTTTAGTATATTAGATTATTATATAAATATATGAATATATATGTAATTGTATATATATACTTGTGTATTAATATAATATATGTTAGTATATATTATATATGATTACTTTCTATTTATGTACATATAATTGTATATGTATGCTATATATATATACTTGTTATATATATGGTACTATTATATATATATAAATACTTATATAAATATATGTAGATATATTATATGGAAATATGTATATATACATATTTATTGGTTCATTATTAGAGTATGTCTATAAAAGCTAGTTTAATGTGTAATATTAAACATACATATTTTTATTATTACTTTAAATATGTATTAGGGTACATAAGTATATATGTTATTAAACTATTTAATATAGATACATGTATAGGAGTGATGTATGTATGCCTGCTCTATGTTAACATAGATAATTAAGCATAGTGTAAATTAGTGATTTATATTTATTTGTTATCTGTTCGTAGGCATCCGAGACGGTGCTACCTTGACTGCTGGTTCCGGAGCATTGCTTGTGCACACCAGAGTTCCAGGCAAGTATACCTTGCCTTGTTATGGCTGTCTAAATTCAGATATTTATCTAGTTGCTCATCTTGTTAAACTGTGCGCGTCCGAGGAGACTCGGGTGCAGTCAACGAAGGCGTTGACGTTAGGACTTGTGTCTGACTTAGTGTCTAGTGGACCCACCTAAAGTTGAGGAGTTGTCAATATGACTTCTCAGGCCTTGACACGTATCTTAACACGTCACAGAGTGAGTTCATGTAGGGACGCGTGTTTCATGATCGACTGGCCATCAGCATGAGCAGCACGTGTGACGGCTTTTAGTTTAGTTGTTTATTTCTGTAGCGACTTGCATCATAATATAAGGTGTCCACGTCGCAATTGCGACTTGTACATTGACATTGGGCGGGGAAGACAATTAGTAGGCGTATGGGACAGACAATTGGTCGCCGTAGTTTCAGAGTAAACTGCGGGGCCGTGAGCCTCAGGGTTACCCGATTGTGGGCCAGTGTTACCCGATTATGGGCCAGTGTTACCCGATTATGGGCGTATATGCTTGTCGATACATCCGGCAGAGGTTACTAGCTGCGCGCTATCATGATCGGCGATGTAGTCAGTATATATTCCTGGCGTTCAGTTTACAGCTAATGCCAGGTACTTAGCCTCTGGCTCGACGCTATGCTTTATACCTTTCACCTACCCATACGTACCAGGGTTGTCTTCAAAGTGCATTTCACTTAGCTGGTTAGATTACCCTTGAGTTTACACAGTATTTACTTTATGGCATGCATTTCTGTATACTTGTTACGTCCCTCTGAGGACCTGGTTCTCTTCCAGATCCGGACGAGCACTTGTACCCTACCATCTACGGAGCAGGAGTAGAGACAGGATTCCTGATTGAGGACTACGAGGCATATTCCGGAGAGTTCCCGTGATCTGAGTTCGCAGCTACATCGGTCTAGAGTTTCATAACTAGTTGATACTCTAGACTAGTTATCTTACTCTTTCTGCACTGTTATTTCCATTCTTGTATTTCAGTGGGTTTGTCCCCATTCAGACTATTTCAGATGTATTATGGATATTCAGACTCTTGTACCTTATTTTACCAGCATTTTATTTCAGTCTTTTCGATATTGTTTTCTGTGGATGAGATTAGATATTGCCTGCTATGTATTAGCATATTAGACTTGTTAGTATTTTAGGACAGCGTAGCACGCTTCATTAGGATCCATTAAATTGGGATATCCTTCGGAGTCGTGTCAGCTGGCCAATGCCACGTGGCCTAGTCCCAGATATTTTGGGACTGGGACGTGACATGGTTTTAGTGGTGGCCCATGCAGGTCATGTTAATCGCTTGTGGTATGGTATCATGCCCAGCGAGCCTGCAATAGGATAGAAGTTAATAGATCTCATCCACTTTCCGCCTTTGAACCTCCTTCGCATTGATTTAATTAGATATCTGCATCTTGCTTGTAATTCTATACTCTTCTAAATATCGTTCTATCTCTTACAGCGAGATGAACCTTCGGAGCCGACGTGAGATACTTGGTACCATAGTGCCACCTGCAGCACCGAGAGAGGATACGACTCGGGGACCACCCAGAGAGCAGCCTCAGCCAGAGGCAGAGGTGATCCCTCAGGCCCAGATGATGCACTGGCACCAGGTCTCTCCTGACGAGGAGACGCAGCAGCCAGAGGGACAGGCATCACAGACGATTCCGAGGCAGTACTTCGAGGGGCAGACCTCGAGGGCGACACCGATGCCGCAGTACGAGAGGCCGACACCCGAGGAGACACCGAGGAGGCAGCCAGAGATACCGCTACCACCACCTCCACCGTTTCCACCGCAGATGCCACCAGCAGGAGAACAGCCCCAGATGATGCAGTTCTTTCAAATGATGATGCAGGCTCAGATGCAGCAGACGGAGGCCCTTAGACAGGGATTGATGGCAGTATTGGAGAGGGCACCTGCCCAAGCAGCAGCACCAGCACCGGCACCTGTCCAGCGAACAGGCACTGTAAAAGGCTTCCGCCAGATGGAACCAAGAACCTTCTCGGGCAAGGAGACAGCTGAGGAGATCTCAGACTGGGTCTCCAATACTGAGATGCTGCTAGAGGGTTCGCAGCTACACCCCGATCTCTGGATGACCGCGGTGAGGGCCCAACTCACAGGCAACGCCCATCACTGGTGGGACTCTATGGAGCGCAGCATTGGCCGACAACAGACTTGGGAGGAGTTTCTAGAACACTTCAACACGAAGTACTTCCCAGCTACAGTGAGGAACGCCCTGTACTCTCAGTTCCTGCACCTGGAGCAAGGGAACCTGACAGTGGACGCCTACGACGGAGAGTTCAGCAGACTCAGCCGATTCGGTGCAGCCCTGATCCCCAACGACCTGGAGAAGGCTAGGAGATTCCACCATGGCCTCTCTCAAGAGCTGCAGAGGTACACTACTACCCATGCAAGGATCTCATACGAGGAAGTCCTATCGGAGGCGAGAATCCAGGAGGCTATAGGAGGAGGAGCGAGACGTTCCAGCGCGAATGTACCAGCTAGAGCCCAACACGGAGCAGGAGGACCGATTCGCCATCCCGGAGTGCAACCACAACAGAAGGTTGTGCCATATCAGCAGAGGGAGCTACGGACGTGTCACTTTTGCAAAAAGCAGGGACATGTCCATAAAGATTGCAGAAAAAGACTAGGACTGTGCCTGAGGTGCGGATCAACCCAACATCAAGCTCAGGAGTGTACCCAGTATAGTGATAGAGCCCGACAGATGGTACAAACACCAGCCCCACCAACCCTAGGTATGTCCGTAGCATTACTTGATTATTGCTTATTGTGTGTTATTTTAATTTCGAGGACGAAATTCTTATAAGTTGGGTAGATTGTAAACCCCCTAGACCAAAAAATTTTATTTTAATTAATTTAGATAGCATGATTAGGGTTTTGGTTCTAATTAGAATTTATTATTTAGTATTAAATATTTATGCAGTGTTTGTTAGTTAAGACACCTTACCCTTGTCCCTATATTTAGGACCCTACCTTAGCTGTTGCCCTAAAACCAATTCCACGTATCTGACCTGGACAAATAAACCCATCATATTAAATCAGGAACAAACCCCGGATACCGATTTTTGTGCCAGATTTTAGACGCACAAAAGTCGTTACAAACGTCCGCGCGCGAATTATTAAATTTGCGTAATTACGTTCGTTGTCCGTTCCAATCGAAATTGAGACCCAACCTCAGCCAGTTTTGACCAACCCAGACCACGATGACATTGTACACTGAGCCTATTACACCAAGGACCCTTGTCCAACCAAATTCAGACTTCCGGTTTTCAATTAAATTAGATTAGCAACGCCGTTACATTAATTATGAATTAATTAATGTGGCTACCCAACCTAATTTATATTGGACCCAAATCCAACCTAAACCCACATCCATACCCACTAGCCTCATACAAAACACCAAACACCGTCATCGACCAATGGGGAACACCAAACATGGTGTTTGTTTGCATTAAATCCCCAATCCTAGATTTTGTGCAAATACCAATTTATTCAGGGGCTAAATTGCAAATTTGCAATGTGGTGTCCCCCCCTCATTGGCCAAAACCATCATGGAGAAAAGCATGAAATGCCAAACCGTAGGCATTGGTTTTCCCCCCATTTTACATGTACTTGCACCCCCTTTTTGGGAACCAATCTTGGCCCTACATTTAATTTAGCCTATTCCTAGCCCTCCATCCATCATGATGAGCATCCCCACTCCCCAAAAAAATGCACCCAGCCGGCCCTAACCCCTAGGCAGCCCCCCCCTCACTCTCTCTCCTATTTATACACTATTTTTACACTACATGGTGGCACACAAACCTAGGCAACTAACTAAAACCCTAGCTTTCTAAACTAAATCCCAACCGAGCTCAACTCAGCCCCGACCCCAACTCCTTCACCCCGAGCTCCACCACCGCCACCAGCCACCACTAGCCACCGCCACCTTACCCCGACCCCTTCGCCGGACCCCCCCTACCTCCAACCACCGTCACCCGCCGCCCCAACGCCGGCAGCCACCCCCCCCAACAGCCACACCAACCCGAGTTCCCCAGCCCGCGTTCACAGCCGACCCCCCCCGCAGCTTCGTGCTCCGCCACCGACGCGTCTCCGGCCACCATACTTGGCTGACATCTCCCCCAGCCTGTCCTCCACCACCCCACCAAATTTCAACCAAAGTCGTCGACTCACCGGAGAGTAATCGAGGCCGCAGCGTCGACTGTCCCGGTCCGGCTGTTGTTGCCCGCGACGTCCCCGAGCCTCGCCGGAGCGCCGCCCGGCCACCCCCGCCGGCGACGACTGACCCGCTCGTCCCCCTCGACCTGTCGATCAACTAGGTATATTATTTTATGTGTAAATATTAGGATTTATACATGTAATTTTAAGTACAAGTTCAAATATACATAAATGTCGTATAGTTTCGTATTGTTTCGTATTTGAATATGTATTCTAATATATACTGTATATTATTTATTTAACCATACATATAATTATATTATCCCTGTAAAATTTTATAATATATATTTACATAATCTTTTAATGTATTTATATTATATATGTATATGTATGTATGTATGTACGTATGTATGTATATACATAAATATATATATGTATATATGAGTATATATACGTATGTATGTGTATTGTACAGTATATAAAACCAAAACAAATATATAAAATTTCTGTGATTAAATATAGAAAATAATACTATGTATTATATATTTTCATATTAAATATGCATGTATGTATGTATGTATGTATGTATTTATGTATGTATGTATGTAAGTGTATTTTTGTATATAAATTATTAAATGTATAAATACAAAATTATGTCTAAATACATTTCTGGTAATTAAATATATATATAATATTTTATATAAAATACTTATAAGTATTAAGTCTCTATGTGTATATGCATATATACATATAAATAAATATATATAGATATATATGTGTGTATATATATATATAAAAATATATGTATATACATTGTGTATTTTAGTATATTAGATTATTATATAAATATATGAATATATATGTAATTGTATATATATACTTGTGTATTAATATAATATATGTTAGTATATATTATATATGATTACTTTCTATTTATGTACATATAATTGTATATGTATGCTATATATATATACTTGTTATATATATGGTACTATTATATATATATAAATACTTATATAAATATATGTAGATATATTATATGGAAATATGTATATATACATATTTATTGGTTCATTATTAGAGTATGTCTATAAAAGCTAGTTTAATGTGTATTATTAAACATACATATTTTTATTATTACTTTAAATATGTATTAGGGTACATAAGTATATATGTTATTAAACTATTTAATATAGATACATGTATAGGAGTGATGTATGTATGCCTGCTCTATGTTAACATAGATAATTAAGCATAGTGTAAATTAGTGATTTATATTTATTTGTTATCTGTTCGTAGGCATCCGAGACGGTGCTACCTTGACTGCTGGTTCCGGAGCATTGCTTGTGCACACCAGAGTTCCAGGCAAGTATACCTTGCCTTGTTATGGCTGTCTAAATTCAGATATTTATCTAGTTGCTCATCTTGTTAAACTGTGCGCGTCCGAGGAGACTCGGATGCAGTCAACGAAGGCGTTGACGTTAGGACTTGTGTCTGACTTAGTGTCTAGTGGACCCACCTAAAGTTGAGGAGTTGTCAATATGACTTCTCAGGCCTTGACACGTATCTTAACACGTCACAGAGTGAGTTCATGTAGGGACGCGTGTTTCATGATCGACTGGCCATCAGCATGAGCAGCACGTGTGACGGCTTTTAGTTTAGTTGTTTATTTCTGTAGCGACTTGCATCATAATATAAGGTGTCCACGTCGCAATTGCGACTTGTACATTGACATTGGGCGGGGAAGACAATTAGTAGGCGTATGGGACAGACAATTGGTCGCCGTAGTTTCAGAGTAAACTGCGGGGCCGTGAGCCTCAGGGTTACCCGATTGTGGGCCAGTGTTACCCGATTATGGGCCAGTGTTACCCGATTATGGGCGTATATGCTTGTCGATACATCCGGCAGAGGTTACTAGCTGCGCGCTATCATGATCGGCGATGTAGTCAGTATATATTCCTGGCGTTCAGTTTACAGCTAATGCCAGGTACTTAGCCTCTGGCTCGACGCTATGCTTTATACCTTTCACCTACCCATACGTACCAGGGTTGTCTTCAAAGTGCATTTCACTTAGCTGGTTAGATTACCCTTGAGTTTACACAGTATTTACTTTATGGCATGCATTTCTGTATACTTGTTACGTCCCTCTGAGGACCTGGTTCTCTTCCAGATCCGGACTAGCACTTGTACCCTACCATCTACGGAGCAGGAGTAGAGACAGGATTCCTGATTGAGGACTACGAGGCATATTCCGGAGAGTTCCCGTGATCTGAGTTCGCAGCTACATCGGTCTAGAGTTTCATAACTAGTTGATACTCTAGACTAGTTATCTTACTCTTTCTGCACTGTTATTTCCATTCCTGTATTTCAGTGGGTTTGTCCCCATTCAGACTATTTCAGATGTATTATGGATATTCAGACTCTTGTACCTTATTTTACCAGCATTTTATTTCAGTCTTTTCGATATTGTTTTCTGTGGATGAGATTAGATATTGCCTGCTATGTATTAGCATATTAGACTTGTTAGTATTTTAGGACAGCGTAGCATGCTTCGTTATGATCCATTAAATTGGGATATCCTTCGGAGTCGTGTCAGCTGGCCAATGCCACGTGGCCTAGTCCCAGATATTTTGGGACTGGGGCGTGACACCACCATTGGACAATTCATGAAGAAACCCAATTTTTCCCTTCACATGAATTTTTTCGTAATTTATCGGAATGTGCAACGCACAAACATCGCCCCATTTAAATATATCCTTGTATTTTAAACCATGTAAATCCTGGACCTTCAAACATCCTCATGCAAGCCCAAGGCCCAAGCCAAAGAGTGTTGACCAAGTCCATTGACCTAGGTCAAACCCCCAAACCCTAGCTCACAAGTATTTATATACAAATTTCCTCCCTTTTTTCTATTGGAAACCCAAACCTATCTTCTTCCCACAGCCGACTCCCCTGAGCACCCCTCATCCCTGCCATCCCCGCCGGCCTTCTCGCCAAAAAAGCCCCCAGCCACCGTGGCCTTCCACCTTCGGCACGTCACATCGGATCCCTACTCTACGAGCCGCCGGACTCCAGCAACCTCACCATGGTCAACCCCCATGGCCGGAGACCCGTCCCTTCTCCTCCATCGACTCGGCCATCGATCTCGACGGTACAGCGCATGCGACCCCCGCCGGCGGAGTCGACAGCACCCCACCACCATTAAACGACTGCACTCCTCCGCGAGCCCACGTCGAACTGACCCGCATCCCCCTCCTCTTCCTGTTCTTCTTCCTCCTCCACTTCCTGGCCGGAGCCCCGACCACCGGAGCAACGTCCCCTTCCCTCGTCATCGTCCTCATCGACACCGTCCTCATCAACCTCTCCTCGACCGCCTACGCCGGAGGCAACCACCACCAGCGTCACCATCGACCTCTCCCTGCACTTCTTCTTCTCCGGGAAACCACTCACCACCACCACAGCCTGCTGAACCCGCCGTGCTCCTCCCATATCGACGACGTCTCCACCTCCACCTCCTCTTCCTGTTCTTCTTCTTCTTCCTCCTCTTCTCAGTACAGGAGCCCGGAGCAGCCTCGCCGGAGCCCGACGAGCCAACCTCCCATTCCCTGCGACCAGGCACTTCCCTGATCCTCCTCCTGCTCCCTGTCCTCCTCCTTCCCATTGCCGGATCTCTCATTCCTGGCCTCCATTTTCACCTCCCTGTGTCCCTGTCAACCTCCTTCTTCCTTCTTGGCCGGAGCTCCCCTGACCGGGCCTTCTCCGGGCGACACCATCACCACCATGGACATTGTCATCATTTTCATCATCCCCATGACTCGCCGGAGAAGCCCCCTGGCCGGACTCCGGCAATCCACCACTCACCACCACCACCACCATCATCATCTCGATTCATCATCATCATTCCATCATCATTAGCATCATCGTCAAACACCATCGTTCACATCTCCATCCTCGTCGTCGTCCTCGTCAAACACCATCGTCCTCGTCATCATCATCGGCATCATATCATTGTCATCTCACCATCAATCCATCATCATCGCATCATCACCCCATCATCAGCATCGCATCGTCGTCATCTCTTTGTCGTTATTTTAATAACTCACCCTCGTCATCACCATTAGAATCATCATAATCACCACCATTACAATCACCATCATCGTCACCAATACCTTAACCTAATCACCCTCATCCTCCTTCTCATCATCGTCGTTATAATCATCATCATCACCTCATCGTATCAGCTGTAGAAGCATGAAAAATACGCTGGGAGGATCTACGCAGCCTCTTGATGCAGAGCAGCGTAAACAGAGGCCTTCAGAGCTATCAAGCATACAACAGAGATTTTTCCGCTAAAATACAGCGTGAAGAATAAACTCAAAGGACCATCCGCGTAAGTACAGTACGTCCAGGCCGCTCTAGCGTAAACAGGGTTCTTCATCGCCTCCATGGCGTAAAACTCATCCGCTCTCAAAGCAGCGTTAAAGCGTACGAGGAACGCTTCGTCTTCCCCGAAATAAACCTGTCAAGTCACGCAGTGAATCTGACCTCTGACTCCTGACAAAAAGTGCTGCACAGCTACCCAGACGACGGCTGGAAACGATGGCAGACCTCTCGGGACGCGCCCCACAGTATGATGGCGGATCTTTGCATTTAATGCAGAGGATTTGGTTAAAACATCACCGAACCGTCATTTACTAAAGTCCCTTCAGTGTAAACCGCTCTTTTGCGTACTAGGAAATACGCTGCCTTATTTTACACAGGCAAGCATGAGCTATTTTACGCTCCGCAGTAGACAAACCGCCTGCCACGTCAAAAGCTGCACTTCGTACGGGACTCGAGGCACGTCTCCAAGTCTAATTGCACAGAGCGGTGACAGTTTCTCTCAAGGCACGTCTCTGCGATGGATGCACAGAAGGGCTGCAGACCTTCAAAATACGGCTCCGCATTTAATGCATAAGATGGTGGCAAATCTCTGCAAGAGATTTGATTATATCTTCAAAAGCCGTAATTCCGGCTAAGACATCCACATCAGCACTCTGGCACGGTACGCAGCGGCTTCTACGCCCATTCAGGATCTGTGCTCGCGCGGCTTCTACGCCCACTCAGTCTCTACGACCACTCGGCCTCTACGACCATTCGGCTTCTATGCCTATTCGGCTTCTATGCCTATTTGGCTTCTACGCCTGTTCGGCTTCTATTCCTGTTCGGCTTCTATGCCTGTTCGACTTCTATGCCTACTTGGCTTCTACGCCAGGGTGACAGTCATTTGGATTCTACGCCAACCTCTTCTACACAAGGGATACCTACCTACGTGGCTTCTACGCCGTGATCTTCGCAGCAAATATACGCATTTTGTCCCCTTAGTTGGACACGCGTCACATGCTCACTCAAAAGGTCATATATACGCAGGCATTGGTTATCTTAACCGTTGTGTAAAGGGGTATTGTACTTTCCACTCCTCGGTTTTTACACCGACGGAGTGGTCACTGTCACCAAAACTCTATAAATAGAGACCCCTATCAATGGGGAACACGGGGGGGAAACGAACAAGGTCGACAAATTGGAGGGTCAGAAACTTGGTCAAAAAAACCAATACCAAATCAAAAGGTCAAGAGAGAGAGAGAGAGAGAGAGAGACCGGAGCTCAGGCAAAGAGCAGGGATCGACGACTTTGGCATCGTGCATCCACCCTCTCCTGCAACCTTTGAAGCTGTTACCTGTCTTCCACGGCACTTCTTCAACATCGTGTGGTCCAAGGGCTAAAGTGATCGACTGCAGATCAGACACCTATAGCAATTTATACCCAGATTAAATAAATTGTACTCCCACATCCTCGTATAGGATTATATTGTACAAGTTTGTTTGTAAACCAAAGGGCGCGGGTTTCGCATAAACCCTGTCATTGAAATACACTTTCATTCTTTCGTTTAATACCACAAATAAGATGGCGACTCTGCTGGGGACATCTTTCTCTTCTGATGAGGAAGCAATTGCTCAACACGATGCGGTATCCGTGGGATCCGTGAAGAAGACACTGGTCGTCCAATTCGACCAGTCTGCCTACGAAGACATGCTTCGAACCGGGGGTAGCTCTCACTCTCTCTCCGTCCAAGACGACAGAAAGCTGCGCAAAGTGTGGATGCCCAAGACATCCTCTACCATTCCTGTGGACTCTCCGATCTCTCCGATCTCTCCGACCAATGAGGTGGTAGCATTGCTCCCTCCGTGCCCTGCACGTAAAACTCAGTCTCCCGCTACGCGCGGTACAGACAAAACTTCGGGCAAAGCCTCAGCGCTGACCAAGAAGTATCCATTGTGCTCTATGCATAGGAATCAGTCTCCCGCTACGCGCGGTACAGATAAAACTTCGGGCAAAGCCTCAGCGCTGACCAAGAAGTATCCACTGCGCTCTACGCGTAGGAATCAGTCTCCCGCTACGCGCGGTACAGACAAAACTTCGGGCAAAGCCTCAGCGCTAACCCAGAAGTATCTACTGCGTTTTACGCACAGAAATCAGTCTCCCGCTACGTGCGGTACAGACAAAACTTCCGATGGTGCCTCAACGCCAAATCGGAGGTACAGATCATGCTCCACGTGCAAGACAACATCTGACCTCTACGGTAAACCAGATGAGCATTGTGATCTCCGCGAGGGGAAGCAAGCAGGCGAATACTCAGCTACTCGGCCTTTATGCCAGCAAGAAAATAATCTGCCTACCCTCCGGATTATGCGAGAAGCCGATGGCCGACTGAGGGCCTCTCCAGCTTTACGCCAGACTGAGCGAATCTCCAATTTACGCCAGGCACAGTCCCTCGGCGCAAAACAAGCTCAGATTGCAGAAAGGTATCCCTCCAGGGGATTATCTGCCACTCAGATGGCCAATCTGTTGTACACAGGTGGCGTAGGGAAGACCATGGTGTCCAATCTCCGCATGCCCACTGATGGGAACAGAAGAAACAAGCCTTCGTCTTCTTCCTCTACTCCTCCTGACTTGCGCGCATATCTAATCCAGAAGCGTAAGAAAAGAGGACCTTCCAACATGTCTATTACGCCCCCTAGCGAGCAATGTTGTAATAGTCATAAAATTGTGATTGACTGCTGCTGTTCTAAAGCAAAACGGTCGGTTTTCGACCGATTGAGCTACTCTCAGTCTTTCCAGGAAGAGGAACCCGCGCATGCATCTGTGAACATGGCTTCACACATACGTAGAGGAGGGTCGAGCTCAAGACGTCATCCCTCCCGGCCCCCGAGCCGAAGGAGGTTTAGTGAGCTCCTCAGGAACGCTGAAGCCGGGGTGTTCCAAAACACTCGCGCAAGGTCACCACAACCAGCTTCGTCCTCTTCTAATTCTGACGCTGGGTATCGCCAAGCCCCCGAATCAAAGACAGAAAGTGTAGAGTCGACTTCTACAGCGACCTATACTAATCCTTCAATAACACCCAGGGAGATGGGAGTTTACGCCATTGAAGATGAATGCGAGGAAGCTTCGCCGTCAGGGAACGCGGAACAACGCATCACTATACTGGAGACATCTCTGAAACAAATATAATCCATGATGGAGAACATGTACCAGATGATGCTAACTCAGCACGCGACTGCCATGGCTCAAGCATCAGTCCCGCCAACTCAGATACGTGTGGGGGTGGACTTACCACCATCCAACCCGAGCCAAGAGCCTGCGCTAGATCAAGAGTCAGCAGTTCCTCCGCTTCCTCACTCAGAGAATGTCTTACCTCCCGCTGGAGTTACGATACAACCAACTCCGCACCACTCCGTGGCCCCGCTTCTGACTGAAAATCCGATGCAGGCAGTACGGGAGTTGAAAGCCCAGTTTGACGCCTTGAAGCACAAAGATCAGCTCAAGAAACTGGGAATCAACCAGCCCTATCCAGCTATCTGGGAGGAGGTCCCTTTCCCGCCGAGGTACAAACCTCAGACTATGGCCCTGTTCGAGGGAAAAATATCACCAAGCCAGTACATGAACTATTTCAGTATGATGACGGTGTTGCTACAAGGGAACGATGCCCTCCTCACTCGGGTGTTCAAAGGCTGTCTCTCAGGAGTAGCCTATCAGTGGTATCGTAGCTTGGCGGACAACTGCATTACTTTCTTCGAGGACTTTAGAGCTTTATTCTTCACACGATTCTACGAGGGAGGAATGGACATGTCTATGTCCTCTCTCATCGAAGTCAAGCAGAAGGAAAAGGAGGACGTTCGCATCTTCATCGAACATTTTCGTCAGGCCACCTTACAGATGCCTCCAGGAGTTCCCGACTCTGCATTGGTAGACATTTGCAGGAAGAACCTCCTTTTCGTGGTCTCGGTGTTCACAGGACCATATCAGTTCCATGATTGGCCCTCGTTCATCATCTCGGCAGTAGCCGTCGAAGACAACGGTCGCAAGGCGCGCGACAATGGCATCATGATCTCTGCCTCTGACAGAGGCAAGAGGTCATCTCCTAGCAGCGACCATCCTCGTGGTCCCAAAGGGAAAGAAGCCATGGCAATCAATACGGCCAGACCAAAGATTGCGGCAACCACGCAAACGAAACCCGGGACTTCCAGGCCCGTCGAAGTCTACTCTTTCGATGACGACGATATCCCAAGTATATTCGAGTGTCTCGTCAAAAGCGGCAAAATCACCCTTCCAGAGCTAAGGCGGCCCCAGGAAGTCAGCAATACTAACGACCCCAAATACTGCGTCTTCCATAGATACGTACACCACCCAACAAAGGTGTGTTACATACTGAAAAGGAAGATCCAGGGGTTAATCGATGCTAAGGCCATCACTCTGCACAACACCGAGAAGACGGTCACGGCCAACATGATCTCTCTGCAGTTTGGCAATCTGCCTCCCCAAGAGATCCCGGACGACGTTGCACCTATCTCCCGGACAATAATGAACATCGTCAATCTCCCTCCAGCTAGGGATCAAAATCACGACCTGGTACCCCTGACTACCCGGCAAGGCGAGATTATGTGGGTTCATCCAGACCTGGTGTCAGAGCTCAAGGAAGAAACTAAGGCTACTAAGCCTACATCCAAAAAGAGCTCCAAATACAGGCCCTGCCATATGATCGCGACTTCCTCGGCATCGGACGAAGACGAGGTATTTGCTGCAACCCGTTCAGGAAAAGCCTACCTCAACGACTACGGAGCAAGTCAGGAAGGTGCACCGACGGACGCTCCAGCAATCAAACCTTCAGAGCAAGGTCCCGTCGTACCAGATATCAGTCCTTCAAAACCAACCCCGGCGGAGAAGGGGAAGCAAAAAGAAGTACGCTTTGATAAACCTGTGAAAATATTCCAAGCAAAGGTTTAGAGAAGCCATACAACTTCGACATCCTGGCCCAACTAGCCAATACGCCAGCCAGGTTGTCCATCTTTGAGCTACTCAGGCTCTCCCAAGACACTCGTCTAGCCCTGAGTGAAGCGCTGATGTAGGCGGAGGCATACTTGACCCAGCTCAAGTCCCCCGACGAAGAACCAGTGGCGTGTCCTTAATGCCACAGTGTGATGGAGGTGGTCCCAAATATCACTTTCACCCAAGATGACATGCTGTTAAAATATAACAAGCATGATAGGCCCATCTATTACACCGGGTACGTCGGTTCCATGGAGGTCGATCGGATTCACATAGATCCGGGATCGTCGATCAGCATCATCCCTCATAGTCTGCTCAGACCGCTGAGAATTCCTACCAGCGAATTGGCTTACACCACCACTATAATCGTGGGTTTCAACGCCGGAAGAAGTAAGCCATTGGGAAAAATTCGCCTGAGGATCCAGATCGGCAACCTTAGATCGGTGGCCACATGTTACGTCATCGATTCAGAGGTATCCTACAACATTTTGCTGGGGAGACCGTGGATCCACGACCACAACATAGTTCCTTCAACCCTACATCAATGCCTTAAATATGTAGACGCACAAGGAACGGTACAAACGGAGGTGGCTGACCTAAACCCGTTCAAAGGAATAGAATCCTACTATTCCGATGCCGTGTTATACTCCCAAGACCACACGGAAGAAGTGTCAGGCGACGCAGAGAAGGGATCCCACCGGGAGCCAGGAGAACCCTCTGCCGCACTACCGCTGTCAATCAGAGTGAAATGACGAACCACTCGTCCAAAAGCCATAGAGCCCATGGCTATCCACCTGAACAAGACCAGGTCAGGAGAAGGGAGTGATCCTCTCGTGATCACTTTGAACCGAAAGCCCCCACCCTTTGTCATCAACCTTCGGCGCGACAGGCAGCCGACTGATGTAAATGCAACCAGGAACGGAGTTTCAGATGATAATAAACATCCCCTTTTCCAGTATATGGACGCTCAAATGCCGAAACTGGAATCCACTCCCCGTGACGAGGTAGAACCCATAGCACAAAAATTCTTGGAAGCTATAAACTCCTACCGTCCGTATATCTGGGAAGTAGCGTCATCATCCAACGTCATCACAATGTATGGACCCCATGAGGATTCTATCTTCATTGTCCCGCCTACCTGCAGCAGTCAGCGTCCAATATTCTTCGGCCGCATGCGCAATCAACCGGCTAACCAGGAAGATTCTTTCAATGACGATACTGGGAAAATGCAAGTTCACCGATACAGCCCGCAAGCGCTGAAGATCATGCAAAACATGGACTACGACTTGAAGCGGAAGCCAGGCCTCAACTACGGAAGAGGCAGACGAACGCCGCCGCACGGCGACCCCCGCTATCGACAAACTCGTTTCGGGTTAGGGTATGCCACCTCCCTTACGACTTCCAAGTCAGACGAGGACATCTTTTCCTCCTCCCAGAACGGCTCGTCGCCCCCCGACTCACCTGATGCTCTCGAACAAACACTATCAGTAAATATGGTGGTGACAGATCCCTCAGGAGCAGATGAACAGGATTCTGAGCCATTTGAGAATGACTCTTGGGCTCAACAAATGGATACGCAGTGGAAATTCCGCTTCGAGCAAAGAGAACCTCTCACCAAAGACGAAGTTATCCAAATCGATGTTGGAGGTGAACTTTCGCCAAAGTCGATATTTATCAGTGTCAATCTTCCCCCAGCCGAAAGGGAAGAAATCATACAGCTGATAAAGGAATACGTCGACGTCTTTGCATGGGATTATGGGGACATGCCGGGCTAGACCCGAAGATGGCTACTCACAAACTCAACATATTGACCGACTCAAAGCCCGTGAAGCAGCACTAACGTCGGTTCCGCCCGGACATGATGGACGCCATTGAAGCTGAAGTCAATAAGCTGATAGCCTGTGGTTTCATCCGGGAAGAACAACATCTCGACTGGGTCGCCAACGTTATCCCAGTCATAAAAAAAAATGGAAAGATACGTATCTGCATCGACTACCGAGATCTAAATGCAGCCTGCCCCAAGAATGAATTCCCTCTTCCTATCATGGACATCATGATCGACAACACCTGTGGCTTTGAACGCATGTCTTTCATGGACAAATTCTCAGGATACAATCAGATCAAGATGCATCCTGAAGAAGAGAAGCACACTGCCTTCCGGACACCATTGGGGGTATATTGCTATACGGTCATGCCCTTCGGATTTAAGAATGCCGGGGCTACATACCAACGGGCTATGAGTAACATATTCCATGAGCATTTACGCAAAACAGTGGAATATTACGTAGACGACATAGCCGTCAAGAGTCGCCTCAAGGGTGATCACATTCAAGACTTGAGGACAGTATTCGAGTTAATATGCCAATATCAACTCAAGATGAACCCTACAAAGTCCTTTCTGGGTGTATCCAGTAGCAAGTTCCTGGGATTTGTCATCACCGCCAAAGGCATCCAGGTGGACCCCGACAAAGTCCAGGCAATCGTAGAAATGCGACCGCCCCGTAATCTGAGGGAACTCCGGGGATTTCAAGGCCGTCTGGCTTACATCCGGCGATTTATATCCAACCTCTCGGGAAGATGTCAGCCCTTTTCTCATCTCATGAAGAAAGGTGTATCCTTCGTATGGGACGAAGCCTGTCAGCAAGCGTTCGGAGATATCAAGCACTACCTCACCAGTCCGCCAGTTCTGGTGCCTCCCGTCATGGGGAGACCATTCTTGCTGTACGTTCGAGCGATGGATCATTCACTAGGAGCTCTTCTCGCACAGAAGAACGACATGGGTCATGAACAGGCTATCTACTACCTCAGCAGGATGATGGTCGGAGCCGAACACCGGTACAACCCAGTGGAGAAGGAATGCTTGGCTCTGATGTTCGCTATCCAGAAGACGCGGCACTATATCGCCAGCCAGACTATTCATATCATCTCCAGAATCAACCCTCTTCGAGTACTGATGAGCAAGCCTAGTGCTCTTAATTCCTGACTCGCGACTTGGGCGATGCTATTAACACCATATGACATGGTGTACGTACCGCAGAAGTCCATCAAGGGCCAAGCGCTGGCTGACTTCCTAGCTGCTTATCCGATCCCAGAGGCCTCCAAATTATACGAGGACATTCCCGACGAAGTTGCAGAATGTAATTCCGCGATGGAAAGTGACGCGTGGCAACTCTTCTTCGATGGTGCCTCCAGAACCGATCCTAGGGGAAACGTCATTTTAGGAGTAGGAGTCGTCCTGGTCACTCCTGATCAGCTCGTCATCTACCGAGCATATTCTCTTAGCGAACCCTGCTCCAACAATGTGGCAGAGTACAACGCTCTGCTAATCGGGCTCCAAGTCGCCAAAGAGCTGGGGGTCGAGTCCCTGGAAGCATTCGGTGATTCTTTGCTTATCGTCAATCAAGTCAAAGGAATATATGAAGTCCGGAATCCAGACCTCATCCCCTATCACCGAGCGACGGTCGAGATAGCCATGACATTCAAAGGGTTCTTCCTAGAGCATGTACCTCGATCTCAGAATCTAGAAGCTGATGCCCTAGCCAGTCTAGCTGCAGATTTAGCCATCCCTATAAGAAGGCAGGATTCGGTAATCCTTCTTAACAGAGATTTATTCTGTGTGAAGAATAACTTTCACATAGAATGCAGCCATGCTGTGAACGCAGATCCCTCCAGAAGAGACTGGAGAAGTCCCTTCATGGATTTCGTCGCATACGGAATCTTGCCGAAGGACCCCAAAGAAGCAGTATCCGTCAAAAGGCGATCATTACGCTTCTACTACGATGCATCTTCACAATGCCTATATCGTCGGACCTATAACGGACTGCTATTAAGATGTCTATCTGAAGACGAAGCACAGCAGATTATCCGGGAAGCTCACGACGGCGTATGCGGAGCGCATCAACCCGGTCCTAAGCTACAGGATCGCATCAGGAGAATGGGCTTTTACTGGCCTACTATGATCGCAGATGCAATACGGTATGCAAGACAATGCAGAGCCTGTCAGGTTCATGCAGACTTCATACATCAACCGTCTGAATATCTACATCCTACGGTTGTGTCCTGGCCTTTCGAAGCATGGGGTATGGATATCATTGGTCCTATTCACCCGTCTTCTTCCAGCGGTCACCAGTTCATACTGGCCATCACGGATTACTTCTCCAAATGGGCAGAGGCGATCCCCCTCGCTGAGGTGAAGGCGTCTAATGTGATCAGCTTCATCAAACATCATGTTATTTATCGCTTCGGGGTACCACGGAGGATAATTCACGACAATGGACCTCAGTTCATCAGCCAAGCGTTTCATCGATTTTGCGATAAAAATCGGATACACAATATTGCCTCTATGGCATATTATCCAGCTGCTAATGGTTTGGCGGAAGTTTTCAACAAAACCATTATTAAAATCTTGAAGAAATTCGTCTCTTCAAACAAGAGAGATTGGAATGAGAAGCTGGGCGAATGTCTCTGGGCATACCGCACAACGGTACGAACACCGACAGGTTGTACCCCATTCTCGCTGGTCTACGGGAGCGAAGCAGTTCTTCCCATTGAAATCCAGATCCCGTCACTCAGGATAGCCGTGACTAGCAAGCTGACTCGAGAAAAGAATGACCTGTTGAGGCTCCAAGAGCTAGAAGGATTAGACGAGAAATGCCTACAAGCTCAGCAGTGCATCGCGCTCTACCAAGCACGCATTTCCAAAACCTTCAATCATAAAGTGAAGGAAAGAGTGTTCAAAATCGGCGAGCTAGTTCTAGCCGTAAGAAGGCCGATGATTCTTACTCACAGAAGTAAAGGCAAATTCCAGCCCAAGTGGGAAGGCCCTTATGTGATCGAGACAACATTCTTGAACGGTGCCTACAGGATAGCCCAGCCTAATGGAGACCTGTTAGTGGCTCCTATCAACGGCAAATTCCTGAAAAGGTACTATGCTTAATCTCCCCTGCTCAAGTGGAATATAGCGAGGATCGTAATTCTGACAAAACTACTTCCAGAACGCAATTAGTTGGGTTATATTCTATCATGTTCGTATGACCTCTGAACAGATATGTCCTGCTAAAAGTTTATCGAGAGTTTATCATCAGATATCACTCTCGCCTAAAAAACTATCATTTATATTTCGAAATGATGGGTCCATAAAAGTCAGAAAAGAGTCATTTTTATTTATTCCCAAAAGAGAGCAGAATTACATCTGGGGAAGCAGAAAGAGAAAGGATACATCATGATGGCGGAGTAGTCAGATTGCGAATCAGCCGCTCCAATGCAGCTATCCTCTCATTCCTAAGAACCAAGGCATCGGCACGAGCCCGCTCCAGCCGTGCCTCGGGGGTATTCATACAGGACAGCTCAGCCCTTGCCCGAAGGCAGCCCGCGCGGGCAGCTTCCGCACGGTCCAAATCCCGTCGCGCCGCGCTCAATCGCCCAGTCGCTACGTCTAGACCTGCCAACGATTGAGAAGCCCACTCCTCTGCCCGAGCGAGTTTTTTCCTCAGCCTGGAGGCCCTCGCTGCATTCCCGTCATGCTCGGATCGGTACTTCGTCTCAAGAGCGAGAGCCTCTGCCACGACAGCTTTTCTTTTATCCATCTCCAGCTCATGTGTCTTGATGGAGTTGTCTAGGCTTTCCAGCTTGGTAGTGAGCCGCGCAGTCATGTGGTCGTACCTGGTCTGGACCTCAGCATCGAAGCTGCCCCGAGTCAGCTGCAAGTATTCGTTAATGGGTTCTCTAAACCATTAACCACCGCCTCCAGGGCGTCAGCTACCCCAGGATCGCCGAGCTCCCTGATGGCCCCGATCGAAAACTGAGAAGTCTTCTTCAGGCGCTCGAAATCTAGACTCTTCGCCAACACCATTGATATCATCATTTTCAAACCGGTGTAAAAGAGGCTGGTATGTTGCTCGGTCAACGCAACTAGATCCGACTGAACGCCAGGAGTGGCCGCGATATCAGCAAGTCCCTCTCCAAGGATAACTGCAGACGAGGTAGCCACAGCCGCTGCCTCGACACGTGGCGCGACCGAAGAAGGTACGACGATAACGATCGAAGTCATCGGCATACTCGCAAGGGGCGAGGTCACGATGACGGGTTCGTCCTCCTCTTGAGACGACGAAACCACTCTGGACGAGCTAGCCCCCGAGGATATTTCCTCCTCGAAGTCAGGCGCCTCCACATCATCGCCAGGAGCCAGAGCAGAGCCAGAAGGTGCTTCAACGCTGTGCTCTCCATGGACGCCATCCCCTGAGAAAAGGACAAGAGAGTTGATATCAGTATGATGGTAATCTTTCTAAAGGGAGACATAAAGACGACATTTACCTGGAGCCAACGGCATATACGACGCATCTACAGCCGATGTAGCTAAACCACGCCTTAATGACACAATGCGAACTGTCATACCTGGAGAAGGAGGTGGACCGACCGACATCGCCAAGAGTTCTGTCAAGCCTTCACCAAGACGCGGTCGAGGTTCATCAGCTGAAATCTCGCCAGACGTGCTCACTGACACGGCGAGAGTTTTACCCGCTGTTGACCTCGGAAAAGATTCTCCCATCTGCCCCGGCCACACAGGCAATCTCGCTCCGCTTCCTGGAGCAGTAGCCACGACAGCAACCTCTAGCGAGGATTCTCCGGCGCCGCCGGCCGGAACTGTAGAAGGTCCCTCTCTAAAAGGCGAGGAACCTCCAGCCAAAGAATCATCCCTGATATAGGAAGATGCAGGCTCACTCCCGGGAGCCTCAACACCAAGAATGCGGAGAGGACGAGCAACCGTCTCCTTCCTCCTCTTACGAAGAGAAGCTTCCTTCGGAACAGAAGCCCGTCGCTTCCCAGAAGAGACTACCAAAGCCCCCGCAGGCGGAGGCACTTCACACCTCGGCACCGACACCAGAGGCTCATCCGGAGTACCAGACTCCTCACCCTCGTCCGAAGAAATCGAGGGGACTTCGACTCTTCCCCCAGGCTTGCGAGAAGGCACCCTGAAGCTTCCACGCATGTCAAAATCGCGATGGAAGGTGTTAATCGCCACATAGAATTGGGCGTAAGAATGAAGGATGTACAGCTCCGTAGAGGTTGTAACGACCGACACGATAAAGGTTGCCCCCGTGCAACCCATGATGAAATATCGTCACCCTCTAGCTCCATCAATGAGTCCGCCCCTGGACCTGAAGCTGGTGATGGCGTTGCCCACGTGCAACTGATCGTACCCGAACTGCCTGGCAAACTGACTAGGCAGGTAGGGCTCGAAGAAGCAATGGTCTTCGCTCCTGTACAGCAGATGGGAGGGCCTAATGCAGACCAACCAATTAAAAGCTTCCGGAGAAAGATCGGTCTTCTCTCCACCTGAATCCTCAAGCCTCGTCCCTGATTGATTGCGATGTACAGGAGGGGGAGTACAGAGGAGCTTCCAGCCGTGGCTGAGGTTCAACACCAACCGACAGTCTAAAACTGTGCTCACATTCCAGGGAGAGTCCTTGCAATTCAGCAAGAATATACCCCCCGAGCTGCTACCGGAGCCAGGAGACATCACCCGGGGATTGTGGAGAATTAACCATCCTATCAAATACAGGTATGGTAATTCCACCCGGGGAAAACTCTCACGCCGAGCTTCATCGACGAGCAACCCATCAGTCATGGCTCTCAGGCCAGCCTGTATACGGCACACCATGGCAGGAAGCAAGCCCAGTCTTGCCCCGAATACCAGGCGCACTGCCGGCCACAGGATATTCCGGTGAATGCGGTCCGCGAACGCAGTACCAGGCACTACTACTCGACGCAGCCATATCGAGAGGAAACCAGCCAGCTGGGCTTCCTTAGACAGAGGCCTGCGACAGCGCCTCAAGTAACTACAGGCCTTAATGCCGTTAGGGTACTTTCCTACCCCCTCGACGAGAATCTGATCCGGAGCTTTAGCCTCCTCGATAAGATCCTCCACGACCTGGGCACTAAGCACGCCCAAACAGTTCACGGGCTCATTCTTGCCCCCCGAGGCTTTCTCCGACTTGGCAGCCCTGGCTCGGTGGAAGAAGAGGTAGGACATCCACTTGGTGGTGTGAGCCAAATCAGAAGGCTCATTATAAAAAGCGGTGCACGCGAAGTATTGACACATCAGCTCCTGATACACTTCCGCCACCCGAGGTCCAAGGCCACCATCTCCCGGTTGGTGGGAACATACTCTTCATATGGGGTAACCCCCATCGACAGTCTCGAGACAACTGCCATCTCATGGAGGGCCAATCCCAGCTCCCCCAGTGGAGTGGCGAAGGTGCCAGTGAGCGAAATATATCGCTCCATCAGTGCCAAGAACAAATTAGGATTGGGAGGCAACCCGACGCTCGTCGCACTCACAGCGGCATACAGTCCAATGCCCTCCAGCTCTCTCCGGAAGTGTTCAAGGCCCAGTCAACTAGGCATGTCCATCGGAAGTTTGTTGGGGCGATCCACCCATTGCACCGAGGATTCTCCTTGGGATACACCCCGCCTCGTCCCATGAAGTCATTGCAGAAGGTCGGCAATTGGACCGACTGGATCACTGAGCTGTCTTCACTCGGGACACTACCCGGGCATAGTCCCCTGAACAACGTCACAACGCCGGAAGGACGACTGACAAACGACCCCTGGTCAGCTCCTTTCAGATGAAAGATCTTCCCTGGCTTGTCGTGAAGATCAGGAGTCAGCGTCTACGACATCTTCCTGGGATGCGTCGCGTGGAAGAAAGCCGAGATGGGATAATCCCTCGACATCGTTGGTAGGTACAAAACCAAATTCCCGGCAGGGAAGACCCAGGGCTCCCTCTTGGGCTTCGTCTGAGACTGTTTGTCAATCATGTCCCCAAAGAGGAAAGCCGACTTTATGTACTGCTCCCCGTCTACATATGTCAAGGACTCGCCATTGATCATGCTCAGCAGCGTCCGCTCGACCTGAGCCGATATCAAAAACTCCCTTCCCTCGGGATACTGGGGTCCGGAGATAGAAAATGCCACATGGAACAGATCCTCCAGGTAGTTCGAGTGCAGCATCCCGGCAGCGGAGCCCATCACCTCGACCAGTGGAGACTGACCCAAATCAACTGCAAAAGTACAAAGAAAATATGTTATTGCAAATCTTGCACAAACATACAGACCAAAAAAACGACAGTCTGTGCTCTACGCAGGATTGTACAAATTTGGTTATTTTACGCCGGAAGTCCCCTCCACAAGCGTAAAACTCAAATTTTACGATATACGCCAATTTTCGGTAGCCAGAGCTTTTACGCTCAGAACTATGAAAATATGGAGTCTTTACGCTGGCACATTAGAAATATGGGCGTAAAAGATGAAAACGTCTCCGTGCATCATCTTCCTCAAAAGAGACTATCAGCACAGAAGACGACCTAGCGCGGTCACGTTCAACGTGTGCGAAGGATTTTTTGTCGTTTTTTGTCGCCCCAAAGGCTCTACCTCTAAGACCGGGTGCGCTGCTCGTCGGCGGGATACTTCGCTCAGAAGGAAGTTTGCCTTGCCCGACCGAAGACTCCCTCGCTGGGGCAAAAGAATGAGAAGAAGAACCTATACTCTTTCCCTTAGCGGAGGGGGTTTGTTTCGGCGCCATTTCTGAAGACTCGAAGTGCTCGGAGAAGGAACGAAGAAAAACTCGGACAGTCGAAAGCTCTCTTTCGCAGAAGACAGATAAAAGGTTTTTCTCTCAAAAGCTTGGAATATATATAGAGTTCGGGTCGACTCCTCGAATCCTCGGACGGACTCCTCGAGACCCTAACCAAATCTCGCAATTAATAGTGGGTTACGATTAGATGGTACGTCAGCCCACTACCCTTGAAAGACGGACAGTCAGCAAATTTGAAAAGTTTTTCGTGCAAGACGGTTCAGCAGGTTCTACGCTAAAGGAGCTTTCTACGCCCGACAGCAACAGATCTACGATTTTACGCTCGCAAGCTATAAGTCTATGGTTTTACGCCCGGATGCCTTTGTGCTCGGTAGCTTTTATGCTCGAGAGGCCACAAACCTACGACTTTACGCTCAGCAGATACCAAATCGATGATCTCACGCTCGGTGGCGCTCAGTTTACGCTCAGAAGCAACAGATCCGCAAACTTCACGCTCGAAGAAATTTTCTTTTCAGGAGCTACAGATATACAGTTCTACGCTAAGGGAGCTTTCTACGCTCGACAGCTACGAATCTACAGCTTTACGTTCGACAGCTATAAGTCTATGGTTTTATGCCCGGATGCCTTTGTGCTCGGTAGCTTTTATGCTCGAGAGGCTACAAACCTACGACTTCACGCTCAGGAACCACAAGTCTACGATTTTATGCTCGATGGTGTTCTACGCTCACAGGCTACAGATCTCCAGTCCTACGCTAAAGGAGCTTTCTACGCTCGACAGCTACGAATCTACAGCTTTACGTTCGACAGCTATAAGTCTATGGTTTTATGCCCGGATGCCTTTGTGCTCGGTAGCTTTTATGCTCGAGAGGCTACAAACCTACGACTTCACGCTCAGGAACCATAAGTCTACGATTTCACCCTCGATGGTGTTCTACGCTCATAGGCTACAGATCTCCAATCCTATGCTAAAGGAGCTTTCTACGCTCGACAGCTACGAATCTACAGCTTTACGTTCGACAGCTATAAGTCTATGGTTTTATGCCCGGATGCCTTTGTGCTCGGTAGCTTTTATGCTCGAGAGGCTACAAAACTACGACTTTACGCTCAGGAACCACAAGTCTACGATTTCACGCTCGATGGTGTTTTACGCCCAGAGGCTACAGACTGATGATTTCACGCTCCACGACTTTCCGCATATTCGAACAGTCCCCAAAGCGGTCAATTGCCAAGAGTTCACACAGAAGATACTCATTCTTGACCCAGAGCATCCCAAGTACCCGAAGCATACAGAGTTCAAACATTGAGAAATTACTCTTCTCGGGTCCAAAATTGGAGGTTCATTCAGACTCCAGTCTGAATATCTCATCTATCAAGATGGCAAAATCAGTTTGACAGCCAAAACCTCGATCCTGTTCCAAGGGAGTTTCGAAAGATCATTCTTGAAGACGAAGTCTGAACAAAATTTCTGCTCATCAGAAGCAGCAGTTCAGAGCTCTACACGGTCCCTCAGTCCTAGCAACAGGACAGTTCTAAATATTCAAAATGCTTAAACAGCGTTCTATGGACTATTCGTTATGCGTAAAGGACAGGGCCTAATACTCTTCTTATCAGAGTTGGCGTAAAGAATCAGACGTGTCGAAGCTACACATATTCAGACTTCACAGCAACGTATGGCAAGATGATTATATGAAGAAGAAGAAGACGATTTTATTAAAATCAAAGTCATGATTACATATGAGGGAAATCCAATCTATAAGAGTTTTTCTCTATTTTTCATGTTTACATCTGAGGGAAACTCCGTCTACGAAGGAGATACCCCCTCGTCGTCTGAAGGCCGCCCTCGGAATCTGTTCTGAGAGGTTCTCGCCTTGGTGATCTTCCTCTTCTTCCAAGAAGATGATCAGTGGCAGGAGGATACAAAAGTGGGCATATGACCCATCCTCCAACAGAAGGAAAGCAGGGTAATTCTGCTTTCCTACAGACCACCGCCACTCTAGCCGGTCTGTCTGCCTCTCATCACCAGAGGTAACTGGAGAAAGCGCCACTTACAAGCTGCGTGGTGAAATACGATTCTTCGTCTCTCCCGAAGAACCACCATACAAAGTTGTTGATTATCCCGAGCAAGGGAGGCTAAGATACCCTTCCATGATCCATCGTTGCAGTGGACACTTGCTCAAAGATGCCGTCTTTTTTGGCTCCCTACATGCTGGAAGAACATGATCTCCTTCTTCCTCAGGTCGACCCGACGAACTCCGGCGATCATCTCTGCATGGTGATGGGAATATGGGGAGAACAGGTTAACTCTCCCAGCCTTTTTATAGGCGAAAGAGATCACAGCGGTCCCCAATAAATCTGCCATAAAGTCAGCATCGACCGTTTCAACGCTCCATTCAGAAACGTTTCGAGTTACGAGGGGCCGTTCATGCTTCATTCAAAGCGTTTCAAATTCTGAGGAATTTAAAAGCTTTGAAGGGGGTCTTATAGAAGCATAAAAAATATGCTGGGAGGATCTACGCAGCCTCTTGATGCAGAGCAGCGTAAACAGAGGCCTTCAGAGCCATCAAGCGTACAACAGAGCTTTTTTTGCTAAAACACAGCGTGAAGAATAAACTCAAAGGACCATCCGCGTAAGTACAGTACGTCCAGGCTGCTCCAGCGTAAACAGAGTTCTTCATCGCCTCCATGGCGTAAAACTCATCCGCTCTCAAAGCAACGTTAAAGCGTACGAGGAACGCTTCGCCTTCCCCGAAATGAACCTGTCAAGTCACGCAGTGAATCTGACCTCTGACTCCTGACAAAAAGTGCTGCACTGCTACCCAGACGACGGCTAGAAACGATGGCAGACCCCTCGGGACGCGCCCCACAGTATAATGGCGGATCTTTGCATTTAATGCAGAGGATTTGGTTAAAACATCACCGAACCGTCATTTACTAAAGTCCCTTCAGTGTAAACCGCTCTTTTGCGTACAAGGGAATACGCTGCCTTGTTTTACACAGGCAAGCATGAGCTGTTTTACGCTCCGCAGTAGACAAACCGCCTGCCACGTCAAAAGTTGTACTTCGTACGGGACTCGAGGCACGTCTCCACGTCTAATTGCACAGAGCTGTGACAGTTTCTCTCAAGGCACGTCTCTACGATGGATGCACAGAAGGGCTGCAGACCTTCAAAACACGCCTCCGCATTTAATGCATAAGATGGTGGCAAATCTCTGCAAGAGATTTGATTAAATCTCCAAAAGCCGTAATTCCGGCTAAGACATCCACATCAGCACTCTGGCACGGTACGCAGCAGCTTCTACGCCCATTCAAGATCTGTGCTCGCACGGCTTCTACGCCCACTCAGTCTCTACGACCACTCGACCTCTATGACCATTCGGCTTCTATGCCTATTCGGCTTCTACGCCTGTTCGGCTTCTATGTCTGTTCGGCTTCTATGCCTACTTGGCTTCTACGCCAGGGTGACAGTCATTTGGCTTCTACGCCAACCTCTTCTACACAAGGGATACCTACCTACGTGGCTTCTACGCCGTGATCTTCGCAGCAAATATACGCATTTTGTCCCCTTAGTTGGACACGCGTCACATGCTCACTCAAAAGGTCATCTATACGCAGGCATTGGTTATCTTAACCGTTGTGTAAAGGGGTGTTGTACTTCCCACTCCTCGGTTTTTACACCGACGGAGTGGTCACTGTCACCAAAACTCTATAAATAGAGACCCCTATCAATGGAGAACACGGGGGGAAAATGAACAAGGTCGACAAATTGGAGGGTCGGAAACTTGGTCAAGAAAACCAATACCAGATCAAAAGGTCAAGAGAGAGAGAGAGAGAGAGATCGGAGCTCAGGCAAATAGCAGGGATCGACGACTTTGGCATCGTGCATCCACCCTCTCCTGCAACCTTCGAAGCTGCTACCTGTCTTCCACGGTACTTCTTCAACATCGTGTGGTCCAAGGGCTAAAGTGATCGACTGCAGATCAGACACCTATAGCAATTTATACCCAGATTAAATAAATTGTACTCCCACATCCTCGTATAGGATTACATTGTACAAGTTTGTAAACCAAAGGGCACGGGTTTCGCATAAACCCTGTCATTGAAATACACTTTCATTCTTTCGTTTAATACCACAAACATCAGCAGCCATCAGTCCATCATCATCACTTTCAATCATTAGAATCATCATCACACTACCGTCCACATCTCCATCCTCGCCATCGTCCTCGTCAAACACCATTGCCCTCGTCATCATCATCAGCATCACTTCATCGTCATCTCAGCATAGTCGTCACCATCATCATCGTCGTCGCCAACCTCACTGTCGTATCCGTGCACGTACTCCGAGGTATGAACCTGTCTGTCTGCTCCATTTATGTGTGCTTGTGTGTATGCCAGTAGGATATTAGTATTGCTTATTGACTGTTAGCTGATATCGGACCCTGATTCGGTGAACCCAGTGCTGCGTACATGAACTCGTACTCGTACACGTATAGCATTCAGTTTGATATATCTATATATATATTTAGTATATGCATAATATTCAACTTGGTATACGTATAATTATTGGATGATATATATGTACATATATATATATGGTATATATGTATATTATAATTAATTATATGCTAATAATAGTTAGGACTATATATATTCAGACTGTACGACCCTAGGACACCGTGGACTGTCCCGTACTTACCCTGACCATGTTGACCCTAAGAACTTGTGAATTGCCTGCCTTGCGTACATTTACGCACTGGCTTAGACACATGTCAGCTGACTGTCTGATTGTGTACAACACTTGAAGATGTGACCGTGTAATTCAACGCGTAATTGATCGTGTTAGATGACTAGTGTTACCCCTAGTATACCCCCTGAGTCCCGTATAAATATTGTTGTGTGTGCACTAGTGTAATGACTAATGAATTTATTGTATTATATCATATGTACATAGGATATTGGATTTGTTCTGCACGACTTCTGGAGCAGGTTATTGGTACATTACAGCTTTCTTGCCAGGCAAGTATACCTTGCCATTGTACTGTTATTTATATTCCATATATTGCATGCATCTTTATTTTCTGTCTTTAGTTCATATATTTTAACTGTTATATAAAATACACGCGACGGTGTCGTCGCGATATATTTTTATTTATGTATTGCATTGACCTTGTTCATGAGACTACCCCATTATCATGTAGCATATTTAGGTTCATTGGCCGTGACACAGTTGTTACACGAGTTGTGAGTCTCATATAGATCCCGGACTGGCGTGCAGGGTTTGGCCTCCTGTACGTGTGGGACGTGCGTTAGGAATAACTGCTGTTAGAAACTTTGCATGCTAGTAGACTTAGCAGTTATTAGAGGTCTATGGACATAGCTTATTGTAGTACGGTGGTCCCATCCTTGTCCTTGTTTGGTTGCAAGATTAGGCCAGGGTACTAAGAATAGGCTATAAACCAAATTGTGTCATGGATATGACATGCTTAGAGCATGGGGTGGGGAGAACAACAAGTACCGCATTTGAGCTCCTTTGCACTTTTTCTATTGTGCGTTCGGATTCTTCGCTGGAGATACGGGTGGTGATGACCGCTATATATTATATTATTATCAGGCGGGCCTCCGGCGTTCGAAAGACGACGTGCCTTTTTAGGCCCCTGGATCCCCAAAAGGGAACCATGCCAAATCCCAGTTTTCAGCCAGATAGCTCACTTGTGGGGAAAGTTGTTCTTAACTGCATTCACTTAGACGGTTAGGCGACCATTGGATATTTATTTCAGTACTTTATTGGCATACTTTTATGTATCTTGTTATGTCCCTCTGAGGACCTGGCCCTTCCAGGTGTATCTGTTCTTGAGTATTCGCAGGAGTGCAGATTCGGATGGTTACATATGATTCGAGGGTGTCTTCTTTTCGAGCCGTGATTGATAGCTGGTATTTTTATATTGTGTTTGTTGTGTTATCCTTATATTATATTTGCTCTTATATTCGAGTTGGTAGTGGATTTGTTTCCACCCAACTATCATCCGTAGATACTTCTTATTGAGATCTAGTTTCATAGATGTTGGTTATTTAATTATATTTGATTTTCGTGGATGAGATTTAGATTATACCCTGTGACTTGTGACATATGTTTTATACCACTTGTGGATTTGATATTCATATTACAGCGTACGTGTGGATTTGGTTTCCATATATTGGAGTTGCCATATCCATACGGCTGGCATGCTTACGTGTCCTAGTTCTACGTATTTTGGGACTGGGGCGTGACAAGTGAATTCGGGAGGGGGAGGGTTCTGGGCGCGGGGGGGAGGGGTGGGTGGGTTCTGGGAATAGTTTAGGGATTAGGTTTAAGAGTTAAATTAGTATTTAGATTAGGTTTTATTTAGTTATTATTATTATTATTATTATTATTATTATTATTATTATTATTATTATTATTATTTTCTTTTTCTTTTTCTTTCTTTTTCTTTTTTTTCCTTTTATTTATTTATTATTACTATTACTATTATTATTAGTATATTTAATAACTATATATTATTTACATATATATATAAGGTATAAATAAATAAAAACATTTGTACACCAAAAATAAATTCTAAATGAGTATTTATCTAGGTAATTAAATCAATAAAATATATTTTCTAATTAACTAAGAAATAATATAAATAAATTCAATAATTAATTATTTTAAATAATATTTAAAATTATGGGATTTTACATTCTACCCAACTTACAATAATTTTGTCCTCGAAATTAACACTAACCTATATTCGTAATAAATTACAATAGCTATTAACACTTCATTGCTAGCTTGCAGCGCTTCCTAAAAGGTTATGGTCAGCCATCCTAACACTTTCATCCCTTATTGTCTGTACACTATTCTTTTATCCTCTAACTCATCTACACTACCCAACTTACAAGAATTCTACTAGTAGTCAAAGTCTTTTGAGGCTATTGTATAGGTTGTAAGGCGGGTTTATTCATTGGGTCAAGAATTTTGGGATACTTGTCTGGAATCTCATAACCATGATTTTTTTCTGTAACCGTCAAGTATCGTAGTCTAATACTGCCATGCCACCTGGCCAGTATATCTGCAAATAATTCGACTACCCTACTATAATGGTCTAGCTGCAGCTATCGCTACCTCGCCAATGATTTGTCATAGTCATTAGTTTGTAACAAGTGCCTTCAACTCTTTCCTAAGCTTAGTCTAAGTTTTATGGCAACAATTAAGGTCTTGACTAACTTTATAAACTATTAGAAGTATGAACCATTTTAACAATCCAACTAATTCCTGTTAGACTAAAGGATGTTACTCATGGTTTAAAAATAATAAGAGAATACAGATATTGTTATAGTGCATATACATAAGGGTTATCATTATGAACTCATCTTTTTAGTTATTAATCATTACTAACCCGATTATTTTTTAACTAACAAAATAAAGGGTGAGGTTGAAGTAAATCAACAATTCATGATGGCACGAAAAGATGCAACTACGAAAGGAAGAATTAAGCGTGGGACAAGGAATGGATATGGAAGAGAAGATGAGCCACCCAAGGGGACGGGATGGTGATAGGAAGGAGAATACTACTACTGCTACTCGTGTCATCCATTAGCATCGTGGGTATGCCATCTAGTTAAAATATTAACATATCCTCAAAAAATTTAACACCAAATATATCACATGTGATATGCCCTTAATTACAAAATATAGTCACAAAGTAATGTTATTGGCCTATGGGGTATATCTAGTACTCTCCGTGTATCAAACTTATACCAAGCACGAACGTTTGTCTTTCCGAAATAGGGGAAGACGAAAAACAATAATAAAGAATTCAAGGAGGAGGTGATAGAATACAAGTACGGGGTTCAAGGCAATTTAAAGAATTCAAAAATAAGTTGTCAGGGCAGTTGTGGATTGAAGTCTTATTTTGGTAAATTTTTATTTGTATGCTCATATCAGTACAGTTATGTAACCAATACGATATGCTCGAACATGTCTAGAGGACAAGTATATTCGTCTAACAAGCTGAGTCAACTATATCTCAATCCACGTAAAGTAGTTATACGAAGAGCGAACCAAGTGTATTTAGGTTGATCAGACCGTAATACACTGATTCTGATTTAGACAATGTATTAGTAGGCATCCCCAATAACACATATGTCATGAACAAGCTCGATAAAAGAATAAGCTTGCAAAACTAGGCTATAAAATGGTAGCATAAGCGAAGGTAGTCCAGAAAATATAAGTACGCTGGATTATGATAGAGGAAGGTACAGAATAATTTAAGTTCACCAAAAAGATTGGTGTTGTGCCTCTACAGTTGCCATACTAACTTCTTGTCTAAGTCTAAAGTTAACCAAATGGGGGTATGGGCCTCTAAGTTATACAGTCTAGATAAACACTATCTTCTTATGCAAGCTTATAGTTGGTGTCATTCAATTACACTTCATTAATATATCAAAAGGGCTAGGTGATACTAGGTTATGAGGCATACTACCCAACTTACAGGAATTTAACTAATAGTGTTATTGAACAATATAGTGTATATACCTAGTACAAGTCACCTTCCTAACTCCAATCAAGCACGAGAGAAAATAAAAGATTGACGTTGGGAAAGGATCAAGTAAGATGCAAGGCAAGCAATCAAATAAGAATGTGAAATGAAATCAAGGGAGGTGATTAAATAAGTGGATGAGATCCTATACTCTAATCCTATGCGCAGGCTTGCTCGGTACAGTAACGTAACCGAGATAATATACTCTTGACCTGCATGGGCCACCACAAAAATATGTCACGCCCCAGTCCCAAAATACGTAGGACTAAGAATACGTAAGCATGTCAGTCGTATGTATATGGTAACTCCAATATATAGAAACCATATCACATACGTACGCTGTATTATGAATAATAATTCACAAGTGGTATAGATTTATGTCATAAGTCACAGGTCATATCTAGATCTCATCCACAGAATCAAATAACCAATCAACTATATAACTGAATCAAGTATAAAATGCTTGATAAGAACAAGTAGTTGGGTGGAGACAAATCCACTACCAACTAGAATATAAGAGAAACCACATAAGTACATCTAATGATCAATGAGGCTCGAAGAGAAGACCTCCTCGAAAGAGAGATAAGTAGCAAGTCTTGATTCGTGCTTTTGCGAATAGTCAAGATCGTCTACACCTGGAAAGGGACCAGGTCCTCAGAGGGACGTAACAAGATACATAGAAGCATGACAATTGAATACAGTAAAACATGCATAATAGACAAAAAATATATAAGTACACTGTACTAGACAATCTATATGAAATACATAATAAGGACAATCATTTCGACGTATGGGTAGGTGTAGGATACTCTATCTATCTCACAGCTCACACACACGTCCATGAACATCATCAGTCGTCATACCGCGAGGGTAGCGACCATCGTGACACCATCAATCGATATACCGCGAGGGTAGCGACCATCGCGACACAACTACCGTAGTGCGTGCTAGTTACTACGGTTTACCAGAGTGGGTAGCCCATACGCCTACTGATTGTCCTCCCCTCCCATGATACTATGTGTCAAGTGTGTGTCAACATATATAGTATATAATTATGACTGGAAAAAAACACATATATAATGAATATACAAAAATATGATAAGCATACAAAGTACTATAAGCAATTTGATAAGGTATCTTGTCTGGCAAGAAAGCTGCGAAGTATAAGCATCCAGACGTCAAGCACAAGGGATCAGAACTATGGCATCAAAATAAACATCTCCGGATACTGAAATAAATATTACCAATGTTCCCAGAATAAGCAAAATAGCTAGAAAATACTACCCTTTCATCCCATTTGGACACAGGGGCAAAACGATAATTTCGGATCAAAACAAGATCCACATGTGGACCACCTTGCACCGAAATACATGCCAGAGGTAAAGATCTCTAAATGGGATAAATTATAGGTTAAACAAATTCTAAACATCGATATGAACTCAACGGTATATCCAATTTTGAATTCCGGTGAGCCGATCACAAATTCGTCCTTCAAGTCAACCCGTGGGGCCCGTAAATAGGCGGCTTGGTCAACTGTCTCAGAATTACATGAAACTTGGGTCACAGGACCAACGTGATACAACGAATCCAATATCGCAAGTTTTGTCGCATTCTGACGAGCGTACACAAAGTGGGGTAGTATTTTATAAAAGTCACGATACATGGACTTTTTACGGATACGGGTTAATTCTGACGCGCACACACGTCCGAATCCACTTCCGCGAAAGCCCACATGTCAGGATATACCATACGCACCTTTTTGGTATAATTGGTATGCGATGAGGCGGTCCCATTTGCCGGAGCGCACTCTGTATCACAAAATTTTAGTTTTAAAATAATAAGTTTTTGGTCGTTTTGGAGGTCGAATAATTTAACGAATGAAACGAATTAATAAAATATAAAAGAACAGTTAAATTCTCGATTATATAGAGAAAAAAAACCCTTTAATTAGATTTTGAAAATATTAAACATATTGGTGGCAAATTAGGCATGAATATGGGGGTTTGGTGTTAAAATTCTGGACTGATTTTAGTCGATTTTTTGGCCAACTTTCGGTCGAATTTTTGACCAATCTAGGGCACAAAAACTCGTCCCGTTTGAAGGTAATCCTAGAGGGTTAGGTTGTGAACGTACATGAATAAACCACTCGAGAAAAGGACGAGAGATGAGAGAGATATCATACCATGAAGATGGGACGACGGGGCTACGTACACGCGCGTGCACGGCGGACCGCGGCGGCGGCGGTCGGCCGGCGGCTGTGCGGGGCGGGGCGGCGGCGGGGCGGCGATCGGCCGGAGGTGGAGGTGGTCGTCGGGCTGGGGTAGGGTGATGGTTAGGGTTAGGGTTAGGATTTCGGTTAGGGTTTTATGATATATATATATATATATAGAGAGAGAGATAGGGAGAGTGAATTCGGGAGGGGGAGGGTTCTGGGCCGCGGGGGGGGGGGGGGTTCTGGGAATAGTTTAGGGATTAGGTTTAAGAGTTAGATTAGTATTTAGATTAGGTTTTATTTAAGTTGTTATTATTATTATTTTTTCTTTTTTCTTTTCTTTTTCTTTTTCTTTTTTATTTATTTATTATTAATGTTACTATTATTATTAGTATTAGTATATTTAATAACTATATATTATTTACATATATATATAAGGTATAAATAAAAAAATATTTGTACACCAAAAATAAATTCTAAATGAGTATTTATCTAGGTAATTAAATTAATAAAATATATTTTCTAATTAACTAAGAAATAATATAAATAAATTTAATGATTAATTATTTTAAATATAATATTTAAAATTAGGGGGTTTTACAATATAACCAATCAAAAATTGAAACACAAAGTTACAGCCAACTTCAAAGTTTAACATGTCAAGATTACAACCCAAAAAAACTCGAAACACAAACTGTAGCAAAGTTTCATATCAATTAAAATATGGCATAAACTTTATGCTGCCTCTTTGTACGTTGCTCCATATTTTTCAAGAAAGGAAAATCTTCAGTATTGTCGATGTGCTGTAGCTCCTCATTGATTTTCATATAATTTGCACCCTAGCAACTGATGAGGCTTCTTCCCAACTTCTTCGCTTTTCTAGCCTATTGATAATAATTCAGAAAATTTGTTAGGTTATAAACATTTACATATCTTCAAACTTAAAGTTGGTTGCCTCACCATCTTGACCAATGCAGTATACAAGACAGATTTAGCGGAGAGATCTGATGGTACACGCACAATATCGCCTCCGTATTTGAACAACATAGGTAGTCCGACACCAGCGTAGTAGGCAAAGTAATCGCTACATTCCATCATATTTACTGGTGCTTGTCGTTCAGTTTCTCTAATAACGTGACGTCGCCACTCAATGAAGAAGTTCGAGACCCAGTTGAACGCCGCAGGAATATAGTTTAGGGGTTTTATATCTCTCGGTGCACTTATCATTTTCAATGTGCGCTTCGGGACTGTTTGTACGTAGCCAAACTGACGGAGCACTCTATCAGGCATATAAGGCTCCTCGATTTCATGATAACTTATCAGACCGTGATATAAAGCGACTGGTTCCAATGGATCACTACTCTATCGCAAACCACGATATGGATTCCAAACTATCTGCAACACATAAAATTTAGCATAATGTAATTTAGCATAAGATAATTTAGTAAATTATTACCAAACATAAAAAAATTAGGTCTCAATTCACCTCTTCTTTCGTCATATCTTCAAGTGCATTCCGTAGGACGGCCAATGTGTGTGGATGTTTGGCATCTTCCTTAGTTGGCTTCTATCTGCACATTCTAGGAAGGTGCTCGTCATACCCTCGGTTAAGTTTAGCCTACTTCAGGGTTGGAAAGTGCTCGTATATCCATGCTTTCACATAACCAAGTTAAAAAAATTATTCAAAAAATTTACAACAAAATTTTCTATTATGTATACAAGTTGACAAAGATATATCTTTATATGGAGTAGAGTCTGGCATCCAGATATTGTCTTAGAACCGACGTGGGATGCCGCACCAAACTCGCGGTAAAGGTATGCTAGTATACCGCTTTTCCAAGATATTTCTCCCACCATGTCTATGTCGTCAAAATTCAAGAGATATTTAGCATGTATCGATGTTCCAGACTTATCCGGAATATCGACAGCCCCTAAGATGAACTGCATATATCCACATGCCACATTATCGCTATTATCCTCTTCGGGGTCCGGATCATCGAATGTCTCCTCCAAATATTTCAAAGGAAGTATGTACGACTTCTTGAAGTCTCGAAGGGTTATAAAACTCGTCGCATCAACTCCCAGACAGCCTGATACATAATCTACGATATGGTCATAAAAGTTAATGCTCGATTCGTCAAAAGTATGATTCATCATGACTCGACTATCAACCCTAAGTCCCAATATATGATGAACGTCATCCAGGGTAATCGTCAACTCCCCTTTTGGGAGATGGAAAGTGTTGGTTTTTGGATGCCATCATTCTACAAATGCTGATATGAGTGCATTGTCCACCGTCGTATATGAGTAGTTACCCAAATTTTGTAAACTGGTGGGATTAGTTTTAGCCTTGACATCGTCTCTGAAAAATTCAAACCCCCATGTATTGCACTTTTTGCCATGGTTGATCACCGTTAACATACGAGAACCCTCCTGAAAAGTAAACAATTGGATGAACTTATAACTATATATAAAATATAGTTATCTATAAATAATTGGATGAACTTAGAACTTAGAACTATATATAAAATTATCATAACGTAATTATGCAATATGGTTCTCGATCGACGACAACATAGAGCAACCGTTTGGACGAGTCTCGACTGGACTATCTGGCTGCTGAGAAGGTCCTGAACCATCAGTAGGCCAGTTTCCCAGGGTTGGTGGCCGAGTCTCGACTGGACTATCTGCATGCTGAGAAGGTCCTGAACCATCAGTTGGCCGGTTTTGGACGGTTGGTATGTCTTCATCGGAGGAGGAAGAAGAACCAGAAGTACTAGGAGCATGTCTCTTCGAACGGGTTACAGTCTTCTTCCGTCGATGTTTCCTAACTTGAGGGGGTACCTCGGGGTCGACGATAGTGAGGGCTGTCTCAACAGCACGCTCAACATTGCGTTCCTTACGCATCGACGCAGTGGTGCATCTTCTTATGATACCTCCATTCTCAAGGCCCTTTCGAGGGTCATAACTATAAGACAAAGAAGATATATATTTTAACATCCCAAAATTAATTGAACATTCAGGGTTGTAAATTTTTTTACTGTTCTATATGTATATAGGACTGTTAAAATTTTTACAGTCCAATATTCATAAATGACTGCAGATATTTCAACAGTCCACAATGTATATAGGACTGTAGAAATATCTACAGTCCGGCATGATTATGTCCCGAACGTTCGACGAATTTTGAACTTGTATACCCTAAAATCGGGTTCGAGACTCCAAAAATACGTCGAAACTACATCCAAAACCTATTTTAGCTTATTTTACTATAATTTTAAGCCTCTAACGAAGATTGGAAAGAAAAATTTTGGAATTTTTTTGAAATGCAATGAAAAATATAAAAATTTGAGAAGGACAAGGAGGAGAAAGAATTGTACCTTGATTCTTTTGAGAGTTTGGGAGCCATCGATTAATGGTTAGAATTTGAGGAGATGGAGATTGCAAAATTTTAGGTTTCAAATAGAAGGAGTGGAGGAGGAGGGCGCCGGTGGTGGTGGAGGTTTGGGGGGTTTGGGGGTGAGGTTGGGCTAGTATGAGTAATATTTGGGCTAGTATGAGTCAACTTTATTCATTAATGGGATAGCCCCAATACTCGGCTAGCTCGAAGTATTTTTTGTAGTGCCTTTATCACAAACCAAGAAAAAAAGTTTATTTCTAAAGACACATACAAACTTGTTCACGACAGCCTATTACTGGATAAAATGCAAAAAATTCCTTCCGTAATTTGTCTTCTTAGCAAATTAAGACTCCTAAATTTTTTAATCAAAATAGCCCCTCCAGTTTATTTTTTGTTAAAAATATCGTTAAAAAAATAAAAAACGTAAACTACCCTTCCCCTTTTCCCCCTCCCCCCCTACCCCCCTCCTCCTCCTCCCCGTGTCGCCGTCCTCCTCCTCCTCCCCGTGCCCCCTCCCCCTCCTCCACGAGCACCTCCCCTCCTCCCCGCCGTGCTCGCCCCCCTCCCCTACCACCACCTTCACCATCACCACCACCACCACCAACCCCACCATCAGCCCCCCCTCCTCCACCGTGCTTCCCGTAGCTACCCAGCATCCGCCCCCCACACGCGCTCAGCTCCCCCTCGTCCTCCCCCGCGCGCAGCTCCTCTGCCCTCCCCCGCGCGCAGCTCCTCTACCCCTCTTCCCCCGCACCGGCCCCCTCGGCCCGAGCCCCCTCTCCTCCCCGAGCCGCCGTCCCCACCACCGTCGCCGTCCCCACCACCGAAGAAGAAGAGGGTTAGGGTTAGGGTTAGGATTAGGATTAGGATTAGGATTATGATTGGATTATGATTAGGGTTAGTGAGGGGTATATTAGTCATTTGACGTCCGTTAATGGCAGAAAATTAAATTGGGTATAAAATGCACCAAATATAAAATACGAGGGTTTTTTTAAATCCAGGGGTCTTTAATTGCAAAAATGCAAACCTAATGAGGGATTTTTTGTACTTTATCCGCCTATTACTTGATGCTAGTTCAGGCTGAAACAAGTTTTACTCGGGACAACCCAAAATTTACTATTGGTGTCCACTCCTGCCCCTCTCTCCCACTCCAAACTCAAACCCTAACCCCAACCCCAACCGCCGGAGGAGGAGTCGGAGATTGTAGTAGTAGTAGGAGGAGGAGGTAGGAGGTGGCGGAGGAGGAGAAAGGCATCAAGGTGGAGGAGGGTCTCGCGGTCGGGGACGCGCGCGAGCACCGCGCGACCGCCGCCGGTGCTCTGCGCGACCGCCGCTGCTCTTGCCGCAGCTGCTTCTGCTGCTTGAGGAGGAGGAGGAAGACGGCGATGTCACTACCACATTTTCAGAATATGACTATTTTTGTCATTTTATATTTAGTATAAATATTGTGTTTATATTTTTGTTTAATATATAATGTGTATTATATATGTTACTATTATTATTATTTGTTAGTTGACTAGTCTATTTTAATTAGACTTGACATTAGTGGACCTAAGTAGACTTGACTTGACCCATTGACTCAATTATATAGTTAGTCATGACTAGATTAATTCCATTAAACCTATTTAGACTCAAGAATAGAATATTTCTCCTATGGTTTAGTAGATCCTATTCATGAAGGAATGAGAGGGGCACTTGAGTCAATTCAAACATTCCTCAACATAACCCTAACCCTAAGAGAAATTTTATATAAACCTCTTCATTCATGAGTAGCCTCCATTTATTTTTATTTAGTTCATCCCCAAATTTGAGAGATCCTAATTTCTCTATTCCCAAATTCTATCCCTCTCATACTCATTCCAAGGAGGCTAAGGAGCTTGGAATTGCTAGAGGAGCACTTGAGGAGGAAAGTAATGGCTTGAGGATTGTGTCCAACTTTCATTTGTGTCCATTTGGTGGAAGATATTAAAAATTCATCTCCCAATAGGTAAAACTCTTGTCCCTCTTGTCATTTCAGTTTTTAATGGTAAAATAAACCCCTAGAAACCTATCCATGGCTAAAGACTACCCATAGGAAGAAGAACTAGGTTCTTTGGAGACCTATTGTGAAAGTTACATTGAGTTTTGTGCTAATTTGGGTAAAACTCCGAATTTAGACCACTAGGTGTTTGTAGAAATATTTCATAGAGGATTGTTGAGTGTGATGCATGATTTGAGAGGGTATTCATGTCCACAAATGGATACAGAGAGTCCGTATCATGATACGCCATGATACGGAGTCATGGGAGGGGTCTTTCCATGTGTATTGGGTTATAGCATGCCAACTTCTCCATATTGTATTAAAATATCAATTATACATGTTATTTATACTATATTTGATAAATTATATATGTTAATGATGTTAGGGAGGTGTGTCATGATGATAATGGGATGTGGGTGTTGGTATCATGAGTATCATGGTGTGATACTCGTGATACACACAAGGTATTTAAGTATATGTGTTTTGGTGTGTGAGTGTATATCACTCTAAAATTGGCATGGGTTAGTGGCATTAGAGTCATTGGTTATGAGTGCATTAGTATTTGATATTGGTATAAGTGTGTGTTGATGTATCCATACATTGGGGTATGTCTAACAGGGTGTATCATGGGAGAGAATGTGCTTTGAGAATCATAACCCATGAGTAATTGGATTGTGAGTTAAGTGGTGCTCTTAGTATGTAAAGTATGAGGGATGACTGAGTACCAGTGTGAATGATGAGGGTGTCTGGGAGCTGTGTAATAAAGTGCTCGAGTGTCAGTCAGTGAAGGGGGGTCCTTGCAGTCAGTGGTGGTGCAGTAGTGAACTGTGAAGGGGAGTTTCAGTTCAGTTAAGGTGCAGGTGGTGTGGAGAAAGCTTGGATAGGTTGGTATCAGAGTTTTGATGAGGGTTTCTCAGCTACAGAGCTATGTGTGTGCATCAATGCACCTTGGTGCAGGCAAATATTCCAGATTTTTAGGTAGTGTGGGGTTGTTTACAGTTGAGGTTGAGGGAAGGACTTTGCATAGTGTGTTGATGCTGTGTCTGCACATCTGTGCAGTGCGTTTGTGATGCAACAAGTAGTGAAGGGGTGACTTTGGGTGCATAGGTAAGTTCAGGCCTATAGAGCTCGGGTACTACTGTGTTTGTGTTGTGTTAGTATTGTGTTTAATTGGGAGCCTGCAAGCACTGCAGTAGCTTGTGCATGTCTATTCACAGAGAGGTAGTAAATGGAAGTACTTTGTAGGCTCAGGTACTGCACAGTCGAGTGGTGCAGTACACTAAGGTATGCTTGTGGTAGTGTTAGGGAGAGTGTTGATTGTGTTAGAGTGTTAAGAGTATCATAATATTTTGTGTCAAGGGTAGTGCGTACTGAGGACTAGGTGTAACACCTGCAGTTGCAGGATGAAGTTCTCATGGTTAGAAGAATGTCTTATGCACTAAAGTGCATGTAAGTAACAACAAGTGCAACATTTGTGTGTGAGTATGAGTTGTGTGCAAAGTTACTTGGTTGCAATGTGGTTTAATATCAGATTATAGCATAGATAGAATATGATGTATCCAGTGAGCAACTGAGTTTAGAGATTTGCAGCAATATGCAGTAGGTGTGATCAGGTTCAGGCAGTAGGGCAATGTTAGAGTATGTGGGGACTCACTGCACAGTGGCAGTGCAAGTCACTACACAACAGTGCACATGCCAAGATGCACAGCCATGTGTCCAGATTTGATGCATGTGCACTTGTGTTGGTGTGGAGCATTTGTGCTCAATGTGCACTGGGGTATGACAGTAGTTGTGAGGAAGTAAGGTAAGGTTGAGTATGTGGGACTGATACCCAGGGTATCAGTGAATGTTGATGTTGGTGTAGGTTGATAGAAGGCAGAGTGGTATCAATAAGGGTATGGGTTGGTATCAAGTAATGTTTAGATGTGGGTTAGATATTGGAGATGGGTATTAGCTAAGGTATTTACCTAGAGGTGGATATGTAGTTAGAGTATGGGTATCAGTAAAGGTATTATGGGATGAGGTTTGGGGGTATTGGTATTTAGTTGGAATAAGTTAGCTAAGGCAATGTATAAAATACCAAGGTAATACCAATGATAGTGATATACTAAGTTATTGATATTTTAACTAAGGTATTAAGACACTAGGTATAGAACCAGGGTATCACTAAATTAATGGTGTACAAGCTAAGGTAATTATACATATGCCAAGATATCAATAGCTAGGGTAAGTAAAAGTGTAGTATGACCTTGAACATCTAGAACTAGCTGGCATTAGCTAGTATTAGCTAGTTTGACTCTATAGGTCAACTATATAGGTAGTTATGGACTTTAACCCTGGTATTGACCTAGCTTGACCTAGTTTTAACCTAGGACTATAATTTTACCCTAATTAAGAATTATTTATACTTCCAAAATATTGTTTTGACTTGTAATTCATATTTAGGTCTGTGTGACACCAGTTCAGACACAGTTTGACATTCATTGCTCTGGACGGCAGACGAGTACATTCTCTAATAGTTTCCATTATTGATAATTTCTATATTTCAAGTACTTAGAAATGTTGCATCTGATTCTTGACACTATGGTACATGGACTAGTATATAGCTTGGATCTTCATTCATGAGATGTTACAATAGTTATCGTATAGACATCGTACACGATATTGATATTAGACATTATATATGGTATTATTATTGGACAATGATCGTGTATCGTAACGTATTGTAGTTGGATCCACTGTACTAGTTGGGACGGGAGAAATTGCTAGTAAGAGATGTGATCATATTCCTATTGTAAATTGTAAACATTGTTAGTGTTAATCATAAACCTCACGTATAATTAGCCAGGCCATATAGCTATCGTACAAGTTCTCAAGCCGATCACATATCGAAACTAGTATTTCAAACACTTAGAATAGTTGCAGTTCTTCATATTCAGTTTCATAGATTACATTGTCTTGAATCTGATATTGTAGTTCCTTCTCTTCATTTCATATATGCACTGGCTATACCTTATTACTTATATTGCATGTTGTCTTTATTATTTTGCCATTGCATCAGTTTATTATTTTCTCTCAAGTTTATAACATCATCTATTTATTGTTTTATAGTTCTTGTCAATTAATTGGAACTACTATTGGGTTGTACTTCGCTCCAATCCTGACTGGATATATTTATCAGACTGCGACTTAGAGGACTGGTGTCCGACATATTACGGACCACATGGAGAGTAGCTGCAGCCTTGGACCTTGTAGCTCAGATGTGATTGCCGGCAGGTCTAGCCGAAATAACTAGTTATTTTAGTTAGTTTTTTTAGCAGATTTTGGTACCAGATTTGTTTCCGGCATATATTGAGACTTGGATGTTATTGTTTGAAGTTAGATTATATTGTTGTTTAGGCTATGTGGTTGTGTTTCGATTATTTCTTTCAATATCTTATCGTGCTTTAGTTCTGTGGTTGAGTATTTTATATTATATTGTTATATATGTGTCTCTTTATGGAGTTAGATATTCGTGTGAGATTGATTAGATAGTATTGTGACCTAGACAACGTTCTATCACCGATACTACGACGTAGGCTGGACGTACTCGCGTACTCGTACCCCTATACCGGGTGCGGGTCATGACAGGCGATGTGGAGGGGGGGTCTCGCGGCCGGGGATGGGCGAGCTCCGTGCGACCGACGCTGCTGCTCTTGCCACCGCCGTTGTTTTGCGCAACCGCCTCCGCTACTCTTGCTGCCGCTGCTTCAACTGCTTGTTTTCGAGGACTGTGAAAAGAAATTAATTTTTTGACAGTCATAAAAAAAATTTGGACAACCACAAGTAAAAAATTTTGATGGCAAACTTGTAAATAAAAAAATGGACTGTTCTGAGCAAGTTTGGATGTGCCTTTAGAAATAACCAAAAAAAGCTGCTGCCACATATGAATGACAATTTTTTATTTAAAAAAAATCTCCAATGTAATTATCAAATAAATTATAAAACTTATGAGACAAAAGTTTGAAAATATTATAGGATTGGTTGTCTAGTTCTAGATAATGCATACAATGCCTTCACCTTCATGTCATCAATAATGAACCAAAACAGTGTTATAAAAGGCGCATAGGCGCCGCCGCCTGATTCCCACCCAAGGTCCACCTAGGCACCCACCTAGACCCCCCATGCCCAACTATGCATATATTTGGGTTTTATGGACTTTTTCTTACAATTTTCAATAGTTTTTTTGATTTTATTATTATTATTTTGAACCATCTAGATCTACGCAACCTCCTATTGTAGTGTCCCGCTCCGCGTAGGCACTATGTACAAGTGATATCGCTTTGCTTACTCGAGCGGAAGCCTTCTCGGAGAGTTCCCGATCGAACCACAAGATGATTGATCTAAGTGAGTGGGCAGAAACTTTATTCTCTAATTCTTGCACGCCTTAATAATGAATCTGAGCTTTTGAAATGCTTGTTTGCTTAAGAAGATAGTTTCATAAGAAGAATGATAGAACCTGACTCTGCATGCTTAATAAGAGAACTCATATAGCTTGTCATTGAAATGAACTTGCTTGCTTAACTAGAGAACTTCTATGCTTGTCTAAAAAGAGGGATAGAGATAGAACCATTGACATGCTAAGTTAAAGAATAAGATGTTGCATGCTTAATTACACGGACACCGCTATCGATCGAACCGCTGCCATGCTAATAAACAAGAGTAAAATAAGTTTATATGTTTCCTTCGTTTATGCTAAAAGAAAGAGTAGAATTGCATACTTAGTTAAAGAGATAGAGAACTATTTACATGCTTGCTTGCTTAAATAGAGATTGTTACATGTTTCCATAAAAGTTATCGAAATGCTTGAACGGTATCAGAGAGATGGCGACCAGTTCGCATAGAGATAGAGATGGCGGCATGTCCACACAGAGACGGAGACAGAGAGAGAAGAGATTGAATATATGCTTGTTATTGAACTGCTGCATCCATATAGAGTTTATCTGATAGAGTTGCATTCATGCATTGGTCTTGAGACAACTTGTGCATAAGGAGAATCCCACGAACGATTTTTTGGGGCACTGGAGACCGTTTGCCCTGGGGGGATCAGAGGAATACCTGAGGCAAAGAAGTCCTTGCGATCAGAGAATATTCATGTCTATTAGATAGATGGTTCACGAGTCAAAGCAGCTAGTATATTGAATGAGTATATTGGTGCAGTGATGGGCCGTGATAACACCGCTACTAATCATAAGGAATGAGACTCATGAACCATCATATAGTTAGGTCGCATACTAGGATTCAGCCTTCTTGCATACCTAACTGTTTGATGCAGAAACGGACAGGAAAAAAGAACCTTATTTATATATATATGCAAATGTTTCTAACTCGTATGTCTGTTGCAGGGATAACCGTTCGGCGAAAGGGTAAGAATCACTAAATAAGTGATATTCATGCTATCGAACATGCTCTTCGGTATTGAATGTTTGCATAGAGAAGTCTGTTTTTCGTATATGCTTCTATCTTGTTCACACGATAAGATGTAACAGATGATAAGAGTAAGAGAGAGAGGCTAAGAAGATAGTCCACTAGATGCTTGCTAAAGTCTTTAGAGAAATACTTATGATTCATGAGACACGCTGCGCACTAGAGATAGTAAATGAATCTTACATATCGTATATGAACTGCTTGTCGTGACTGCTTGCTTATATATCGAACATGAACTCTCTTTTCAAAGATGTTTTCGAAAAGAAGTAATATGACTCCGTTCATGTACTGCATGTAACGAACCTAGGTAAAACTATAAAGATCACTAGTAATGTAATATTTTATAACATGATTACTTAGTGTTGGTTTCAGAAAATGTTGCTTATGTTCGTTGATGTTAGACTCACCAGTACTTTCTCCAAAGTGCTGACCCACCAACAGTTTGCTTGTTCTCAGCTGCTGGATCATCCGAGGAAGCGATAGTCGTACCTCATCCCAAGGATCCGAAAATCTAGAGTCGATGTCTTGAGCCGTATCGAGATTGCTTTGAGCTACTTTTGTATAGAGGGACATAATGTATGGAACAGTGTCATTATAATCGAGAGAAAGAGAGCTTGAGCGAACTGTAATCTCGGCCAAGCGCCGTTTGTAACACATCTTGATTATCAATAAAGACATTGTTTTCATATGTCATTGTGTTCTTTACTTTTCTGCAATATTGTGTCGCTGCTTCTGTCTTGAATAGCTTACTTGTCCTTGTTCAAAGCTTTGGCCTTGTGCAAAAGCCTGAGTGTGTTTTGTAGTGCATTTATCATTAGCCTTATTTTATCACTTTTTAAATTAAATAGTAGAAAAAAAAGGAAAGTAAACTAAATTCTCATTTAATAGAAAACGATTTTTTTAAATAAAGTAATATATTTATATATAATTGCAAGAAAGGGGAGGAGTTTGCTGAAATTATAGGGAAGGGGAGAACTCGCCAACTGAGTTGGCGAGTTATTGGGGCCCGCCAATTCAGTTGGCGGATGGGAATTGGGACCGCCAACTCAGTTGGCGGTGGAAGTTACATACATATATATATATATATATATATATATATATATTTCTAAATCAATTAAATTTTGTAAATGGATAATAACAAATTATCTATTATAATATTACAAAAAATTTACATTGATAATACCAAAACAAAAATATTTATTAAAAATTTTAAATCTAAAAATTTAAATAATACCAAAAAATATCAAATAAATAGTATTATGGAATATTTTAGCAAATGTCCCTACAAAAAATGTCAAAAGTAGTATATACCCTAGTAAAAAAAAAACTAGCAAATCCTCCAAAAAGTAGTATATATTATTTCTTTCTAAAGAATTTCACTTATATATATATATATATATATATATATATATATATATATATATATATATATATATATATATATTTGTTAACATATATTTTTGTTAGATATTTGTATATATCTACATAATTATCTAACAAAAAATATGTTAGATAATTGTTAGATATTTTTTGTTTAACAGATAATATAGATAATATATATTAGGGAATTTTCACTAATATACAATTATCTAATATATATAGATAATATATATTAGATAATATATATTAGATAACAGATAATTTTACTTTTTTGTTTAACATATAATATTAGATAATTGTATACAAATAATATAGATTCTAAATATATACAAATATCTATGTACAATTATCTATCTATATATATATCTACATAATTAGTAAAATTCTAAATATATATAGATAATTGTATATATATCTATATAAATATATAAAAGTGAAATTTTATCTATACAAATATATATAGATAAAATTTTAAGATATGTCCGCACTCTTTTAACTGATTTTTTTTATTTTTGGAGGATTTGCTAGTATTTTTTTTACTAGGATATATACTACTTTTGACATTTTTTGTAGGGGCATTTGCTAAAATATCCCATAATACTTTTTATTTGATATTTTTGGTATTATTTAAATTTTTAGATTTAAAATTTTTAATAAATATTTTTGTTTTGGTATTATCAATGTAAATTTTTTGTAATATTATAATAGATAATTTGTTATTATCCATTTACAAAATTTAATTGATTTAGAAAGAAATAATATATATAGAGAGAGAATAAGGGAGGTGAGATGGCACCTCACTCTAAAAACAAAGGTGGCGGTGACGTGGCACAATCCCAACCACACATTTCATAATTGGCAATTTGCACTTAACCCCCTCCCCTCGTTTGCAAATTGACAAATTGCCAATTATGAAATGTGTGGTTGGGATTGTGCCACGTCACCGCCATCCTTGTTTTTAGAGTGATCTGCCATCTCACCTCCCTTATTCTCTATATATAGAGAATAAGGGAGGTGAGGTGGCACATCACTCTAAAAATAAAGGTGGCGGTGACGTGGCACAATCCCAACCACACAAACGAGGGGAGGGGGTTAAGTGCAAATTGCCAATTATGAAATGTGTGGTTGGGATTGTGCCACGTCACCGCCATCCTTGTTTTTAGAGTGAGGTGCCATCTCACCTCCCTTATCTCTATATATAGAGAATAAGGGAGGTGAGATGGCACCTCACTCTAAAAACAAAGGTGGCGGTGACGTGGCACAATCCCAACCACACAAACGAGGGGAGGAGGTTAAGTGCAAATTGCCAATTATGAAATGTGTGGTTGGAATTGTGCCACGTCACCGCCATCCTTGTTTTTAGAGTGAGCTGCCATCTTACCTCCCTTATTTTCTCTCTCTCTATATATATATATATATATATATATATATATATATTTGCATTTGCTAAAACCCAACAAATATATATATATATATATATATATATATATATATATATATATATATATATATATATATATATTGTCTCCCACTCGCCAACTGAGTTGGCGGACCCCAACAACTCTAACTCAGTTGGCGAGTTCTCCCCTTCCCTATAATTTTACCAAACTCCTCCCCTTCCTTACAATTATATATAAATATATTACTTTATTTAAAAAAAATCAAATAGAAAATCTTCAAAAGAAATAAACCCAACAAAAAAAAAAAGTACCAATCCACAATGTTGGCCACTGCCTCCATTGGAGCTCCACGGCTCCTCCCCCTCTCTTCCTCCACTCTCAAAACCTTAACCCTACGCCACCCCCACAGAACCCTAACCCTAATCCACCCCTTCTCCACACCCTTCCCATCCGCTTCCCCCCACCGCCGTCGCCTCTCCTTCGTCACCGCCGCCACCACTGCCGGCTCCGACAACGGCGCCTCCTCCTCCGTCTCCGACCCTAACCGCCACTTCGACTTCGACTTATTCACCATCGGCGCCGGCAGCGGCGGAGTCCGAGCCTCCCGCTTCGCCGCCGGCTACGGCGCGAAAGTCGCCGTCTGCGAGCTCCCCTTCGCCACCATCTCCTCCGACTCCGCCGGCGGCGTCGGGGGCACCTGCGTCCTCCGCGGGTGCGTGCCGAAGAAGCTGATGGTGTACTCGTCCAAGTACGCCCACGAGTTCGAGGAGAGCCACGGGTTCGGGTGGAGCTACGTCGCCGAGCCGAAGCACGACTGGAGCACCCTGATGGCTAACAAGAATGTGGAGTTGCAGCGGCTCACCGGTATTTACAAGAACATCTTGAACAATGCTGGGGTCACTTTGATCGAAGGCCGCGGAAAGGTTGGAAAATGTTTACTAAATTTCGGTGTCGTACCCAAAGTCGCAATTTTTATCTACAATATCCGTATTAAATCTTTCAAAGAACGCAGCTAAATGGTGCATTGACGAAATTTGGACGGTCATGTGACAGTCAGAACTTTATAACTCTTGTTATGATATCGGCAACTTTTACACTTTGGATGTGTTTGATTGGACTTTTTTTTCATGGAAAATATTTCCATCACAAATTTTCCACTAATTGTAGTGTTTGATAGCTTATATTTTTCATTGAGCCATTTTTCAAAAAACTATCATTTTCTATATTTCTCTCCAAAATGGTGGAAAATGAAACTTGTCCAATCCATTGGAAAATATCATTTATCATTTTCCATGGAAAATGATGGCAATCAAACACCAAATTAAGTTTTCCGTGAAAACATTTCAAAATTCCATGGAATTTTTTTCCTAGAAAAATAATTCCGTGGAATTAATTTGTTTTCCACCTTGCAATCAAATACACCCTTAGTGTACAACTGGCGAAAACGACGAAACTACGTGAACCAAAACTGTATTTTACTCTAATTTGGTACAATTTTGATCAATTGATATTGCAGATTGTTGATCCGCATACGGTTGATGTGGATGGGAAGCTATACTATGCTAAACATATACTTATATCCGTAGGAGGACGGCCTTCCTTCCCGGATATCCCTGGAAAGGAGTATGCTATCGACTCTGATGCTGCATTGGATTTGCCTACCAGGCCCGAGAAGATTGCTATAGTAGGGGGTGGATACATTGCTTTGGAGTTTGCAGGCATCTTTAATGGATTGAGAGCTGACGTTCATGTGTTCATCCGACAGAAGAAAGTTCTTAGAGGTTTTGATGAGGAGGTAAGGAGATCACTTGAAACCACCATGTTTATATTCACGTATTAACATACTTAAAGTGAATAAGAGTTTGTGCCTTGATGCAATGGTAAGACGTGGTGCTTGCATCCCGGATGATGTGGGCTTTAGTCACGGAAACAACCTTTTCATATATTGTGGGGTGGGAATATAGGGTTGCCTACATCTTGACACTCTCCAGAACCTGCACATGCGTTAGTGGGAGCTTTGTGGCACTGAATGTGCAATAAAGAATATGTACCTTACATAAGCTAGGTAGGGGACGGCTTGCTCACTGTTCGTCCACATCTCCTTCTAATGTTTGTGGATTGGAAACATGTGGTTTGGAGATTTCTAACCCCTGGATCACGTGTAACCCATTATAATGGGTTTTTCAACTACAAAACAAATGAGACCAATTGATTTTCACGTTAGAGATATAGAAATAGTATAAATTTTATATATGTGTACTCTACATAGGATGTGGAGATCATGATGAATGGTAAAAGCATCCTTGGTGTGACATATTGAGTGATTATAAGCTTCCCTTTAACCTAGCTTAGGTAATATATCACCAAATATTATCTTCTTTGCTGGAAGAATATGGAATATTTTCTCACTTTTAGGCTCCTGCAGATCAGAGACTTTGTAGCTGAGCAGATGTCCTTAAGGGGTATTGAGTTTCACACCGAGGAGTCTCCTCAGGCAATTGTTAAATCTGCAGATGGTTCGCTGTCGCTAAAAACCAAAAAAGGAACTATAGATGGCTTCTCACACGTGATGTTTGCAACAGGCCGAAGGCCTAACACAAAGGTTTGTTAGTGTTTTGTCCTTGCATTTTATAATCTAATTAATCTATGATAAGTAATTCTTCTGACAAAGTATTGAAACTTTTATGTTATTTATCTCGTTCTGCTATAGAATTTGGGGCTGGAGGAGGTTGGAGTAAAGTTGGCCAAGAATGGTGCAATCCTGGTAAGTTCTCGTGTTGAGTTCAATTGTTCCGATATCTTACAATTCTCAAGAACTCTATCATTATCTTAATCACAATTTTAACTTCACCAGGTTGATGAGTACTCCCGTACATCAGTGGACAACATTTGGGCTGTTGGAGATGTCACGGATAGGGTGAACTTGACTCCTGTTGCATTGATGGAAGGGGGCGCTTTTGCCAGAACTGTTTTCGGGGACGAACCTACAAAACCAGATTACAGGTATAATTATTATACTAATATGTGGAATAGAATATTTTGTGGAAAAGTTAAATTCGACTTGCATATGTTATTATTTTTATTAATTTGAGAAATAAGATAACTTTTTGAAACTATGTTGCACAGATATGGATAAGGATTCACATCTCCTGTAGCCAATACTCGTGATGCTTGGTGCAGCCATACAAAGAGGGAGGACTGTATGAGATATTGGCAATTCCTCATGGCCAATATCTCATGCAGCTCTTTCTTTGTATGGGCTTCAGGGCCAGCATGAGTAGTTGACTGCAGGTATCCAAATTCTATGGACAAAGACATGCCATGGTCCATGGCAGGATTAGAATAATTTGGGAAAAGTTCAATTATGGCTTGCTTTAAGTACTTAATCATATAGTTTATTTTTATACATTTGAGAAAAATAAGATAACTTTTTGAGATTATGTTGCACGGATATAGATGAAGACATGGCATGATATTATAACAAACATGATACATGGACATGAAATGTATATTCTGGCATGTTCAGAATGGCACACCACTTTTCTTGGATTGCCTGCTTCATAGCTTCTCATCTTTCTTTCATTGACCTTGATCCTTTACCTCAAGAACTACTGGAGTAAGGATTGTGGATGGCATGTACACCATTGGCTAATCCCTTTTTACTATAGTTTCTGTAAACTTTTTCTTAACGGTGACCTTGCCCCTTTACTATAGTAGAAAATGTAGGACCCTGAATCAAAACTTTTCAAATGACTTCTATGTATGTAGTGAGAGCGGGTGTCTAGTGTGACAGTAAGGCTTGGCACTTGCATCTTGAGGATGCAGGTTCAAATATCAGAAATAGCCTTTCCATAAATGGGGGTAAAGTCAAGACACTTGACCCTCCCGAGTATCTGCATTAGCAGGATCCTCGTGGCACTAAGAATCAAATATATAATTTTTCAAGTTTTTAATGGTTTGGGTCGTTACTTTCAACTACAGTTGTTTGATTCTTGCTGGACCAAACTTTTCTCATGTGTTGCACAATTCCTTGTAAAGTAATATAACCATATAGAAAAATCTGTCTGAGCGGACTCTGGATCATTGGCACATAGGATATTCCAATTTTTTCTTTCATGTATTTATTCTTTGAATTCATACTATACACAAACTTAACAGAAATTGTTTAACTATTTAATCACATTAATATCTCATTTGTATTGCTTTGCTTATTCTATATTTAGTTTTTTATTAGTTACTTCTCTCATCTCCCTGATGAGCTACGTTTCCCTGGATAAACAGGCAAAACTGTCGATTTTATTCCTCAGCCTGATGTTTTGAAATACCAAAATATTGCCAACCTTTTAGAGTTAGACCATTCAGCTGCAGTTTGATGAAATGAGGAAGATTAATAACAGTGGAAACACTTTATGAATTAATCCATGATGCAGGAGACTCGAGAATACAATTTATTGTGACACAGGAGAGTAGAGACTAATTTAGGCTGCCAAACTGGTATGGGCATATCAACACCTTCAATCTAAAGAAGTGTCCCTTTAAAAAAAAATCTAGATTCAACTTTCAAATCTAGCAAGGTCAGGTCAGTTAAGGCTGACAAGAATTCAGAACGTGACAGAACCTACACAATTAATCTTTACTCCTAACCATATTTTGTCATCAGTAGCTATTCTAAGAAGTCTTTTGTCATCAATAGCTATCCTAAGTGGTTTACTTTTGTTTAGTGAAACAATTGCTTCAACTTTTTGTTGTGTTTTTCTGTTAGGTTGATTTACCAGTGGTTGACACTAGCAAAGAATTGACTTTCACCTAAAACAAAGATATACCTGATGGTTGTGTGAGTTTCTGTTAAATTCGTTTTTGTAAACATTAATTGGTGAACAGTGTCATGCACTATTTAGCAAAATATACCTATTTACTTAGAGGACAGACATTTGATTAATGCATACTTGTCTTCTTGCTTGAGGTACATTATTTTCATCATTGTACATTGCCTGTAACTACAAAAGTGCATACTATTAACAACAAGATTTTATCAATTTCATTGATTCCCAACTCATCAGAGGATATTCAAGTGACAGAACTATAATCAAATTCATTAGGCATTTATCTTCTGTTTGTCCATCTGTTTACTTACATAGCTACTAGCAAAAATTTGATACCAGCTGGCTTTAATGTGAGCCTATAAATCCACCGCTTGAATCCCTTACAAGGATCCATATGGTTTGGACCAACATAAACTTTTACAGATTAGTTGCATGGACACACATTTTGCATTTAGAAAAGGATCACAAACTATTCTTTAATCCTGCCTATTCATGAAAAACCCTTCCTCACTTCTAGGTCACTCATCCATGGAGATCGGCAGGCTGTTGGTGAAGTTCACTCTCCAGTTCCCTCTTTTTATCCTCCAGTCACTCCTCACTCTCTCCCTCCACTCCTCTGAAATCATGCATGTTCACTTGCCGCATCAACCTGCTTGCTGCACTCACCAGCCAGTAACACCGCTGTTGGTTGGCTGCTCAGTACAAGCTGGCAGTGTGGCCAGTGACAATATTGGGGAGGAAGGCTTTTAACAGCACCTTAAGATATTGAAGTTTTATGCAAGGGTGAAGTCCCTCTTTGCAATAGTTTGTGTGTCGTCTAAAGTTTCCTTTTTTTTTGGGGTTTAACTGCTGATCACCCCATGGTTGGGAGGGGTAAGTTGAACTAGCCTTAGTGAATCTTAATTCATTTGCCTAATTTGAGTATCCAGTGCCTAGTGGTGATAACTGCAATTACTACCTACACCGCTACACGCTGGCTTTGGTGGTACCATGGTAGAGCTCCTAAAAAACAAATGGTGAAGGAAACAAGATACGATCACTATAAACTTGTTAAAATTCGAGAATGCTTATATATACAGGCACACTTGTTACATTTACACAAATCATAACAAATCATAGGAAGAATTGATCAGGAACAACTATGAACATGAAAGGAGAGAACATAATCTTATTCAAGGATAAGTTGATGAAAAAAGATGGAATATAGTATGCCAATTTGTATCAAGTAAGTAGCCTATGTTGCACTTTCACGAGACTCCGCGGGAGGACCTTATCCGTATCCATATATGGCACAAATTGGACACAATACTTATTTGGAACTCATGTTAACAATGGCTCCTATGTTTAGGCTCGAACGGAACCCAAAACATAGCTAAAAATAATTTTGGCACATTTTTTGCTCGCGCTAAACATAGTGCCAAATATATTTGAGATATTAGAAAGTAGCATTTCTTTGTAGTGAATCATTTTAAGAACTTTTGGAACATAGTTACTATCCAAGATATGCTTAAATATAAATATTATTAAGATGTAATATATAAAATATCAAGATTCTAAATGGCGGTAGACAGGTGCACAATGGAGATGGTCCGTTTACCGCCTAGGCGCCTAATACATCTTGTCTACGTGTATGACATCCTGCCTATGTATGTAAATACTAAAAAAAATTCTTAAGAAGCTGAAGTTAGTTCTTTGTAATTTCGAAAATTTTAAATTTATTCAGAGTGACAATGTCTTTGGTGCAAAATGTGGAGTTTGATTTCCCTAACCGACATTAGTTATAAATTAGAATAAAGTACGACCAGAGTCCAGAAACTGTGATGTTCCTCTTCTTTTAGTTTTTAATATAAAATTTGCATCTTTTTTCGAGATAGGTGTCCGCCTACGTTGCCTCATTTACGTCTATGCCGCCAAACTGTCGTCGGCCGTCTACTCCACCGCCTAGGGCAAAAGCGATGCGGAGAGCGACCATCTTACGCCTAGGCACCGTCTAGACGACCGCCTCGACTGCCATTTAAAAACACTGTAAAATATGTATATGAATATCTTTTTATGTGTACATATATCTATTTTCATGTTGTACCCATATTCCAAAATTTTCTAAAAATGGCATATTCCGAATTTGTATCTTGTTCATGTTTATGCAACATGGAAAGTAGCAAAATATATTATAAGAGTTTCTAAAGACAATTGTTGGACTTCAAAAAAAAGTTGGTGGTGAAATAATAAAGTTCATAAGCATCTGGGACAAACAATTTCCTATAAAGATTGAAGTGTAAAAATAACGAAAGTTTTGAGGGATACAAAGTAGCAGCAGGAAGCAAATAAATTAGTTAATGAACAACAACTAAATCTAGGACCTATGATTATTTGTATATGAGCTTAGAAACTAAGGAGGTGAAGAAATACTTTTAGAGGCTTGCTAAGAGTTAGGAAAGGAGGAGAGACCAGTTAATATTAAATATATCAAAAGTGAAGACAAAAGTATTGGCAAGAGAATGATATTAAGGAGATGTGAAATTATTTTCAGAAGTAGTTTAATGGGAACAACCTAAAAAACTTCATTTATATACATAACCCACGATATGCCATTGTTGTAGTCATAAAATTAAGATTTCTGAAGTTAAGGATGCTTTAAAGAAGTAAAGAAATGGTAGGAGTTGGTGGTATTCACATTGAGGTTTGAAAATGTTTAGGTGAGAATAGATTGGTTGGCTTATTAATTTATCCAACCAAATCCTAAGGATTGGGGAGATGCTATCCTAAGGATTGGGGAGATGCTCAATAATGGAGTGGTATAATAGTACTAAATATCTATAGAAAAATAAGGAAGTTATACATAATTGTTATAACTATTGAGAAATTGAGCTTAGTAGTCAACCATCAAACTATAGAAGCTAAGAAGTACAAACACTCCAAAATTCATAATGTGTCCATTTCGTGTTGGACACATGTATCAAATACGTCACATATACTCTGAAATACAGTAGGACACACCAAAGTAGGTATCGAATCCGTGTTTAAACATGTCATGTCGAATCTGTTCCTGTGTAACATAGAAATAATTGAGCAAAGGTTAAGAAAAGGAACTACAATTTTAGATAATTAATTGGTGTTATGTCAGAGCAGGGTTAGGCCCAAAATTCTTGAGGACTAGGACGCGGTTTGAAAGTGCGGTGTCTTGAACAGCTAAATGGAAAAAAAATCTGATTTTTCTAAATAAATTTTGTGGATTTTTTTTCTCGGATACCAATTTTATCAATCAATCTAAAAATGATTCGCAGGAACAAACAAATAAAAAGATGATAAAAAAGTAACTAGTTGAGTAACGTTATTCACGTTTTTTCTAACAGTCAAACAATTCAAATAAAAACAAGATCATTTGGAGACAAAAGGATAAAGTAACTATTAGAATAATAAAGATATTTGAAAAAAAAATAAATACATTAGTTGGTCTCGTGGTAATGACTTTCTCAATGCATTTTTTGATCTATGATAGCCATTTTGGTTACTAATTGTATAAGTGGGTGGATGCTCCCTTTGGGCCTTCTTACTACTAAGGTCATTACTATGGGATTCTACTTAAGTGAGTCTAGAGCTTGTTTGGGCCCTTCTCATTGCAAGAGGTGTTTGGGCTAGTAACTAACCTTGGGTCATGTTTGGAGGCCTTGCTTATTGAGCAGCTTGGTGCGCTCGCCCAGCTCGCCCACTCTGTAGGCCGGCCCTGTCAGAGTTATCTATTATAGAAGTCATGTACTTAGTAAGAAGATTAATGGAGAAATTAAAAAGAAAATAAGAAATTCACGTATGTTTTTTATTGACTCGTAGAAAGCTTATGAGATATAAATAGGTAGAGAATGGAGGAATTTGGAGAGAAACAATATCTAGTAGCTATATTTAGTCATTTAGACTATTAAGGAAATGCATTGTAAAGTTAAAACGATCGTGCAAACCATTGAACGAGATAGCAAAATTCACCAATCACAGTTGGTTTACATCAAGGATTAGCATTAGGTTCTTACTTTTTTGCACTAGTTATGGATGAAATTACTAGGTATACCTATGAGGTTTCATTATGTATGATGTTTGTTGACAAATTGTATTGGTTAACGAGAATATAAGACGATTTATGCTACAACCATGGGGTGTTTGGTCGACTAGAAAAAATCCATGTGACATTTGTTGCACCATTTCTATTGTTTGTTTTGATGTAATCAATTGAATTGGTGCAACAAATGTTCCAATATTTCCTTCCATTATTTCCTCCAAAGTTACAACCAAAATGACCGCAACACCACTTACGACAAAATTAGTTATATCATTTCCTTTCAAATCACAACAAACAATATTTAAGGTAACAAAAGTTGCAACCAAGCATCATAGTTACAACATTCCAAAATGTGGATTTGTAAATGCTGTAATATCATTTATACTTAACCAAACAATAAATTTGTAATACCACTTACAACAACAAATGCTACATGCGACAAATGTTGCATGGGATTCCATTACTGGCAACCAAACACCCTATAAAAGTGTCGAGGAAATCTTTGGAATTTATGAGTTTTAAAATTAGTAGGACGAAAACGAAGTACATTAAATCAATTTCAACTAGAAGTCAGAAAGAAATGATGACGAAGTACATATAGTTGGACAAGTGATATTTAGGATTGATAGTTGATGATATTGTGCAAGTCAATAGAGTAGAGGAGAATTATATGCTACAATAAAAGTGGCTAGTGAAACTTTATTGTCACGTCCCGGCCCCGCAGGGCCGAACGTCCTCACATGGGCGTGATGCCACGCGAGCTTAAATTACGTCCGCACAAGACAAGCACCGAAACAGCCGATGAAATGTTAATGCCACAAAGTCGCACAAATAGTCACCAAGCAGCAGAAGTTGAATAAACACAAGTATGAAATGAAACAAAGCTTTTTATTGATATTGAACATAAGTTACAATGTCACGGGGCCAAGATTACAAATCGCTCAAGTCTCTCTCTCAAAACGAAGAAACGTGCCAAGCGGCTTACAACTTTGGGAATGATATAATAGACGATGTTCCAATACATTATGTCATGTATGTGCTTTAGCTCCAGCCGCAACGTTCCAAGGCTTCAGAGCGAAATTCCCACCTTAGCGCGCACGAAGGGAAATTCCGCACCGGACAAGGTACTCCCGTACTATGCAAGCAATCTGGTGGGTTATCAGTACATTAAATATACTAGTGGGGAGACTTCTTGTCCACTCCACAAACAAAGCACGTTCATTTAGTTATGTGCACCAACTATTATGTTGTCTTTCTAGTCTTGTCTTAGGATCAATTTCATGGCATGTGATATAAAGCCTAACTCGTGTTGCAGATATGAAATATCGCACAAATATGAGTAAATGTGGCACAACTTACCAACTTACCAATCGTTCTTCCCAATCCAGGAATGCAACAAGTTAAACAAGCATATATGTATATCATGAAGCCAGGAAACGCATGTGAGAACTCAAGTGTCTTGAACGTGCCTTGCTACAGACATGATATGATTGAACTATATAGTATACCGTCCTTCATTCTCTAAATATGTGATGTGCCGTGCATCCTTTCCTTGGACAATTAACGACCTGCACGCGGTGTGCCGTGCATCCGTTACTTGCCTCAAGTCCAATGACTCGTACGCGGATTGCTACAATCGAGCCAAACTTAATCTATATGAAGGGTCATTGGCGCTACAAGCCATTATGGACTATAGTCAGAGTAGACGACGACACGACAGTTGCAGCACGGGTAGTGAGCCCCCTACAAGCCCTCCTGCCTTACCCGAGCTAAGCTGTTAGCACGACTATACTGTTGTTCCGTCCAGGATCGGCCCTAGCGCCTCGACGACCGTTCGCAGGAACCCTACTCCTTGTGCATTAGTTGTCCATGACCATGCAAGTCTCGTGTCTTGATCTCTTCTTCTGTACTTCTCAAATCCTTCTCTTATTCACAACGGCGATGGTTGCAGCTCAGGTAACAAGCCCGCTACAAGCCATCCCATCCTACCCGTGCTAGGCTGTTAGCACGACTATAACTTCTTAGTTCTTCTATCCTTATGCAATTTTCTAGTTCGGAAATTGCCTTGGCGACCTAACGGTCCCGAATACTTTCCATGTTTAACTCTGTCTTGGAATGACTATTCAATAGTCTTCCGGACTGAACTGATCGAGCCATGTTCCGTGTCGTACTTCCAGATCATGGCATAATCTAAGTGACAAACATTAGTGCAAAAGTTGAGCATTATAAGAGCATGTACGATAGTCTACTAGAAAACATAAGCAATCCTACTTGAACAAATCTAAAGTAGCAGGGCGAAGATCAATTCTCGTGGCAGGTTCACTTTCCATATTCTATGCAAGTAATACAAGATGAGATTATTCCCTTAGCTAGGTGCGTTGAACTCTTTTATTAGCATGCAACAACTTATCGCCTGACGACTAATATATATCGTCCATATTTTTATGTGTGAAGGCAAAGCAAAGACAGGTTCATCGGAGCCACCCACCTGAACGAGGGCTTGTCTTGGCCGAGCGGGACTCCGAACGAACCGCTGAAACGCCAAATCTGAACGTCGTTTGCACCATTGTTACGTTTGAATCATCTTACTGAACTGAGCGGAGCAGGCTCTTACATAATACACTACTCAGAAAAAGTTTCGTCCTCGAAATTTTCTGAGCGCACTCATCCAACTATGCATCACTTCTATCTCCAACTCGAATCCCTCTAAGCCTAACTTCCAAAATTGCTCGAACCATATTCTCCTATTCGTTTCATCGATTCAAACCACGCTTATGCCTTAGCCAAAATTTTCCTGAAGCAAGTTTATCGTTCAATTCAAATTGACTATCTCTGAAACCTAACCATCAAAACCCTTGCCACAATCTCTACTGCGCAGAGTTGGACTACACGACACGGGGTATGCTATAACTCACTGCATAGGGAAAACTTAGGGCTAGGGCGAACCCGAACACGATACTCAATCTTCGAACCCAAAGCATATTCAAACCGATCACTCGACATCGTCCATTTCGTTCGCGTCAAACATCAAACTTCTCTAGTGCACACGTCCACTCCAAATCCTAACTCTAAATTTTGCTGCCCCAGCTCTATCGTCTACTCAGACAATACTTCTATGGTCGGTTACACCATCTCTAACTCTCGATATAGGGTCGTCTGCCTAACCACTAGGTCAGCTCACCAGGTCATAGTTACAAACCAAAATCACCATCCTTGACGTGCAATCCAAAGCACCGCGCTCACCAAAAATCTAAGGTCAAACTATAGTCCGATCGTACGGGGTATTCTACCCAAGCTCGCCTTACTCAGATTTCTAAACATCGAATATAGATCATCCTACTCGCATCAACAATATCCGGTTTACGGGGTCCGAGTCCGTTCAGCAAAGTCGTTCCTAAGATAAATCCAATCAGCCAGATCCTCGATACATTATGATGTCACACATTAAACCTAGTAATTCACATAGTCTATCTCCTCAAATATGTCTGATAGAATCCACCTATCTACCACCTATCTATTTTTCTAAGTCTAGATCACCAAATCACGATTCATATTTCTAAGTCACCAATCTCAATCATAAACTCTAAGTTGTCCAACGTCGCTAAATATTCAATCATAAATCCACCGAGCATAACTTGCATCAATTTTGACTAACTCATCCCCGATACACACTTCCGATTCACTGGAAGTTCACTTGTATCCTCGACTCACTTTCGCATCAACCCATAAGTCGAAACGATCATCGAATTCACCAAGTCATTTCACCGTTACACTTTCGTTTCATCCAAGTCATATATCGATCCAAGTTTTCTCCTAAGCCATTAATCTCGTTGTATCGAATCCAAGATCCATCCTCAAGAGTTTCTTCGTCCATCATGTCGTGTTCCTCTAATTATCGTTCATGCCATCATTAACATTTGCCTAGCCAAGTCGTCCGAAACTTCAGTGTTATCATTCGATCAATCTGTAGTCCACATCTAGCATTCCTCAAAACAACCAAGTTCAAAGTTTCAATTCGATAATCTACCTATCATTCATCCAACTAGAAAATTCTCAAGCCAAAGTCTGTTTAACCTTGATGCTTTTCAATATCCTCATGTATATTCGCGCTAACATGAAATCATCATTTCGCGTAACATCGTCTTCGTTTCATCCCATGTTATCTTTCAAGCTAAATTCAAGATCGACTCTTCCAAACTCAAAATCAAATCCGTTATCGTCTATATACGTTCCTCAAGCAACATAATTCTGCAATCGTATCAACTCATCCCGAATCGAAAACAAAATATCCATGCTCAACTAAATTCTATCGAGCGATATCCTTTCTCAATCCTCTCAGTTATTTTCATATCTTTCAAATCCTAACTTCCATGCACGTTATCTTTCCATCGTGCTAACTCCGATCGCATCCTCGAGTCTTTAATCTTGACACAAAACTTTATCCCATTCATAATGATGAAAATATTGAGAAGGATATCTCATGCATAGATTAAAACATGATGGTTGGAATGGAGGAGTGTTTGTGAAGGACTTTGTGATTGTTGCATATCTTTGATGTCTTCAAGTTTTGATAGGACTCCTAAAAGACTAGCCATGCTCTATAGTTAGAGTGTTGAACAATTTAGAACTAACAATCCAAAAAATTAGCATACCCAAAATGAGATGCTAAGACGGATGAGTGTCAATGCATTAAAAATTAGAAAATGATTGTATTCGTGGGAAGTTGAAAGTGACGTTAATTAAGGACATGATGAGGTAAAATTGTATTAAGTTGTTTGGACGTGTGCATTGGTGACCGATATATGTTCCATGTTCCGGTTAGGAGGAGCTATAAGACATTCGTTAAAGGAGTTGGCAAGTACTAGAGGTAGGCCTCTCAACAAGCATTGATAAAAGTTTTAGAAGGATATGATTTTTATTATTATAGAGGACATGCCTTTGACTTGTAGAAAAGGATTCAAACAGCCTACCCCAATAATTTGGGAATCAAAGCTTTGTTGTTGTTGTAGCTGTGCTAGAAAGTACTCATGCTGTGAACCCCATATGCTTGCTTGGTTGGCTTGAAAATCAGGTGAAGGATACAGTTGATGCTATCCATCTATTTGATGAATTTCCAGCTTCTAGACCAATTGGCTGAAGGGACTTAGAGGCTGTCTTTCTATAGAATGTAGTTCCTAATTGAAGTTGGCATAAAAAGAAAAGGTTGCTTGTACTACCTGGATTGATGGGGGTTCTAAGAATTATCAGAATATAATGTTGGATCAGGTACCTGTTTTTCATAACTTTTGGAGGGAAGAAAATCTAGGTAGCATTTGACTAGAAATTGTGTATCATAAACCTTATACAAATTAGTTACACGGAATATCATATATTAGTTACACGAAATCTCATATAAGATTAGGCTTCTTCGTAATCCCTTTCCTATAAACTAAGTTCTCACCTCAATTTGGGTGCTCTTTATGATCTTTGTAAAATGAGTACTACTAATCTAGAATAGTTCGCTATCAGTTTCTGTTGCAACTTCATCTTATACATATTGCACATCTTCATGAAATGTCATAAAACTGACGTGTAATTAATACGAAATGGACAAAAACCTTTCCCCTGAAGAATGAAGTCCTCCAACGTCTCTGTTCCACTTCAGCCTCCTGATCCTCCTCTACCACCAAACTAAGGGCTCGTTTGGATGATGGTTTTGTATTTTTAGGAATTTATTTTCTATTCCTTTTCCATGGGAAAAAAAATTCAACATTCTCATACCCATGTTTGGTTATATTAGGTTGAAAATATGAAAAATGAATCTTAATTTATTTAGTTTTTCGTAAATACCCTTTCATGCTTTTGTTACTTAAATTTACATGTTTGAGATAGAAGTTTAAATTTTGAAAGTAAAGTGAGGGTGCTATTGTCCAAACAAAATATTCAAGCAACATTCCTAGGAAAGCAAATATATTCCCAAGCGGGGCCTTGGGAAATTACTTTCCCACAACCATGGGAATATAAAGTCCCTCATATTTCTTCCTAATTCCCAATCCTATACATACCAAACAAGGGTAAGGAATCTAAAACTCTTTTCCAAGCCTCAAAACTTGAACCAAATGCCACCTAAATCACTCCACCACCAAACCAACTCACTACAGATGAAGCTCCTCTTGCTCATGCTTCTGTATCAAAGCATCCAACAAGAATCTCTCCATTAGCCCAAGCTAATGGAACTCCTCCATCACTATGTTGTACTGGACGCTAGGCAAGGCGACAGGCCATCCGCCTCGTCTAGGCGTCCGCCCAGGATCCGTTGCTATTGAATAAAAAATTCTGCAATTATGCATAGAACAAATATGTAGTATAACTAATAAGCAATAAGCATTAAGCAATAGGCATAAAAAGTAATATAAGAAGCAACAAATATGAAATAATCAATATTCAACATCAAGTAAGGATAGTAAGCATAATTGGGCGACCCTAGGCGGACGTTTTTTTCCTGGGCACGCCTAGGCGAGCAAAACCTCACCCAGATTTTTTTTTTCCAGATCGAGGCGAGGCCTCCCCAACCTGCACGCCTAGGCATCGCCTTTGACAACATAGCTCCATCACCCACTCACAATGTTCCACCAAGTCAACCTCTTCCATCACCTTCAGCTCCCAAAGCTCCTTCTCCACCCTCCTTTGCTTCTCACATGAAGCAACAAGTTAGCACTTAGCACACAACATCCTCCTCCTTCTCTGCTTCTGCTCAAGGACGTATGTCTCAACACTCGACCCCATTCAAAGCTTAGATGGCTATCTTGCCATCTCCTTCTCCACGGAAGTTCAGCAGGTTGAGGAACTTTTCAAGTTTACTTTGGTGCTCAACTTCTCAGCGGTTTGCCCTCCGCTTGCTCGAGTTAGAGACTTCGTCTCCATATGAAGATTTCAAAGCCTTATTCAGTCACCTTGCTTGCTTCTAGACACATCCACTTACACTTATCATCTATGTTGTACTGGGCGCTAGACGAGGAGACATGCCATCCGCCTCTCCTAGGCGCCCGTCCAGGATTCCTGCATCCGCCCAAGATCTCCCCTCCCCAGAAATTAAAGAAGTAGCACTAGAAGAAGAAGAATAAGAAGAAAAAAATTGAAGAAGCAACATCAAAAGAAGAAGAAAATTGTAGCAAAAGAAGCAACAAATTTTTTTAAGAAAAAAAAGTTAAAAACCGATAAACTTGCCTAAATACCGCCTATATTCCCCCCGGACGACCTTAGGCAGCCGCCTACCTAGACGACTATCGCCACACCCAGGAATTTTTTTTCTCCTCTCCAACCTGCACACCTAGGCCGCCTAGGTGCGCCTATGCGTCGCCTGTGACAACATAGCTTATCATGCTAGGAAGACATGGTCATTGCTTGGACCAAGTAATCCCACACTATGGACAACTCACTCTAGAGTTTTCAAGTGGATGTACTCCTTCAACACCAAAACAGAGCCAAGCGCCGCAACCATATGGGTGACAATTCCTAATCCATCTCTCATGTTCTTTGTTCCCTCTTGTCTCAAGAGATTTGTTAGTCCCATTGGCCGTTTTCTTCTAGCTAATGTTTCCACCATGAACTTCTTTCGCCCTAGTTGTGGAAGAGTTTGTCTTGAAGTTGATTTTGCTCAACCTCTTCTGGAGAAGATTTGGGTTTCTATAGGTAGCAATTCGGTTGACCAGGCATTAGGTTCATGGCAAGATACTGTCTATGAATCAAATGTCTAAGTTCTGCGACCATTGCAATCTTAGGGTCATTGTGTCTCAGCTTGTTTCAAACTTCATCCTGAATTATCCAGACACAATCAAAGCTCCTTGGTGGAGCATGTTAGGAAAAATGGTCTTGCAGCCCACCCTAAGCTTGGATCCCAAACAGTCCTTAATCCAGGGTCATCTGATGGACTGCCGGTTATTAAGCATGCTAGTGCTGTGAGAGTTGACTCTCTTGAGCTTCAAAAGAGTCGATCTATAGATCATAACATGGTCCATCCCTCTGTGTCAGTTCACATCACTCCATCCCTTCCTAGTACTACTACAGTAAGAACATTTAAAGCAAGCAACTATGCTTCCACTGTTTCGTTTGGCCTTGCTCCTGCTGCAAGTGACCATCAATCTTGTCCTATTCCTAGCTCACATGTTCAACCATCCCTTGCAGCCATCCCATCGATTCCTCCCCATCCAACAACTAATCTATTGTGACAACAACTAACCTATTTGTCCCTATCACTGCCGCAGCTAGTAGACAGGACACCAACAACCCTAACTCTATAGCCGAATAGGCTAACTAACTTGCTGAAAATCCTAGCTTTACCGCTATGGAGCCCAACTCTTAATCTCATACCCAACCTGCTTCAACTTCATCAAGCAAACCCCCTTACTCCCCCCCCACCCCCCCCCCCCCCCCCCACATCATCCCGCTAGGTCGCAAAACATAACATCAACTGCAGTGTCTTCTTCTTCCACCCTCTTTAATTGATGAGTTCTTTTGGAGAAATTCATTTCAAGGAAGGGTTGGAGTTGAAGACGATGCAACCATCTATCAAGTACTGGCTGAGAAGAACGGGGAAGACAACCAACACTTAACAAGAATTGCCTCTTTAGGAAAGGGCTCAACCTAGGAAACCTCAAAAGACCAGTCCATCTCGAAAAGAGTCTACGCGCAAAGCAGAGAAAACAAATGAGAAAGAATGCAAATAAAACAAAGAAAATACAACAAATCAAGCAACTAGAGGCTCCGCCGAGCAGAGTGCGTCACATTGCTTTGCTAACTGTAATTTGCAGAACAACACACACCACCACTACTACTCAAACTCATCTCCAAGAGGAGTACGTTGCATTGCAAACCAAGCTCAAGAAGTGACAGAAACTGCCATCAACGAAGCAAAATATGCAACTACTCGAAATCGAGCAAGAACGACAACATCGCACGAGCACAAAATGGTTTGGAATATCTTGCGAGACATGACATCGGGGATCTAACTCAATTATTTAGAGATTAGCAACCCACTTTCTTGATTGTATTAGGGGTTTGGGCAATTCCCCTCCAAGTTAACTTGTAGGGAAATTGATCGATCCTGTCTTTTGTATCACATGGGACAAACCCAACTATCTTTGTAGGGACTCAGATTATCTCCCATCCATTTGCTTTTCATTTTGTGTTCAGTCAAGGGCGAAGCCCCCACCAAATAGGTGGTTTGTTAATTAAAAAAATACAGAAAACTTAACTAAATTCCCATTATGATTTCATTTGAACCACAAAGATAATAGTTGGTCACATATCTCTAATGGATGCTCAAGTTAGGAAGCTAAGAAGTTATGTGTAATTGTCTTCATCGACTGTGACAAGTGCTCAAGGTACATATTTAGATGCATGAATACCCATAAACTATTTTAATGTGAGTGCTCGTAGTATAATACCGTAATACACTACTTGCGTTATGCTTTCTTTAGTACTTCTACTTTGCTTTCTTTATTTTAAGTAATAGAGTTATCTATAGAGATTACATTTAAGTTCTTTAATGTATGGTTTACGTATTATGACAGAGCCATTCCATCTGCTGTATTTTCTCAGCCGCCAATTGGTCAAGTTGGTCTTACAGAGGAGCAGGTATTGCAAACATTGTATTTATTCCCACCTTTTTTTTGTAGATCTCGTTAAATTTTGAAAATGGTGCAGGCTATTCAAGAACATGGAGATGTTGATATCTACACAGCTAATTTCAGACCTCTTAAAGCTACTCTTTCTGGATTACCTGATAGAGTATATATGAAAATGATCGTCTCTGCAAGTACAGACAAAGTATTGGGGGTGCACATGTGTGGTGATGATTCTCCAGAGGCCATACAGGTTTGGCTGAAAAGTTATTTTTATTTGCTCCTGATATGTAACTTGACACAGATGTTTTGATTGTTTCAGGGAATTGCTATTGCTGTTAAAGCGGGACTAAAAAAGAAAGATTTTGATGCCACAGTTGGTATTCACCCCACATCTGCAGAAGAATTTGTCACGATGAGGACTCCAACTCGTAAAATTCGCGGGACCTCACCCTTGGCTCAGGTTTGCCCTTTCCAAGTATTATTACATATACTGCTATTACTGGTACACTTTTTTAGCAGGCTATATGGATTTGTTTAATTGGTGTATGTCTTAAATCATTATTCATGATTTTACATATTGTTTTTGAACCTTTTTTGTATTCACTACCATTATTTGTTACAAAATCTTCATTTTCTCCATGTATAATCTTATTTAGTTTTTTTTTTCCTCCAGGATATTGAGATCAAATCATCAGCTTAATGGGTAGCACTTCCTAAATAAAGTAAAGCGCTGTTACTTCACAGTAAGGGCTTTAACATGTAGATGTAAGCTTTTGGTTCATGTATCCCTTCAGTTTTTTGAGTTCATCAAATGTATTTATCTTGGTGAAAGAAGGCCATGTATCATTTGGTCTTGTACATACATACATACATATAAGCTTTGGAATTCAATTTTTAAGATTAGCAGAGTTGAATCGAAGCAACAACCGCTTCATGTTATGGAGTCTTGAGGCCAAATACGAGATGCAAATCTTCTCGTCATTGACAGAAGAAGAGGATGAGCAGAAAAAACCTGATTTAAACACCCGAGAAGAAAGAGTTTAGTTATCTATGGTGATTATGTCTTCCCTGCATTCATTATATTTGTCCTCTATCCTCATTTTTTCCCACATGATCTATGTAATAATGTGTGCCTTAAATTTGACTTAACTGGTTGTATGGGAGTGTAATAATATATGCATTTTCTGTCATTGATTCATCGAGAAACTTGGTCATTTTGATGCTACTATGGCACCATCTATGGCCTATTCTTACTAGTTTTCTTTATTTGCTACTAAACCAAGTGATTGTGACTCGAACAAAGGCAAAATAGGATTGGTATTTGTGATCAGTTGTTACCGAATTCAGTAGATAGCTATGGCCTATTCGTACTAGTTTGCTTTATCTGCTACTAAACCAAGTGATTGTGACTTGAACAAAGGCAAAATATGATTGATATTTGTGATCAGTTGTTACCGAATTCAGTAGATAGCTTCTGTTAAATTATTTTTCCACCTCTAGGTATAGTTAAAATGCTGGAAACAGAGGTAGAACAATATTAGTTAACTGGACCGAACAAAGGTTATGTGGTGTGGGATGGCACAGTCACCAAAACCTTTATACTTCTAGTAGTTTCTTGGCCTCAATTGGTTTTTTCATGATTTCCTTCTCGTTTATTGGCCTCATTGTTTATGTGGAATTTCACTTGTAAGCAATTTACTAAACAAGAAAGTACTATGACCCCTAAAGTTGCAAGTGCATATTGGAAAACTAGGATTCTCATTTGTTTCCAGGAGGGGCTGAGGTAGAAATGCGATCCTGATTTTATCGGAATTGGATCTAGAACCTGGCATACTAGGAAAATATGTTTGGTAGCCAGAGCCATATCAAGAAGGTCGTAGACAAATATTTAAATGTGACCCTTTAATAGGGAAGTTATCTGTTTTCAAGATTAATACGTATAGATCGAGCGAATTGTGTCCTTTTTTTGTTGTTGCTCCGTATACATTTTCACACACAAAAACATACACACATTATATATATATATATACACACACACACACACAATATATATATATATATATATATATATATATATATATATATATATATATATATATATATATATATATGGAAAAAGGGGATATGAGCAATATGCTCATATTCCTACATGAGTCAATGCACATGTGAACAAATATGAATGGAGTGTACCAGCGCACATGGGTGCACATGGGATGTAGGAATCCATTTCTACTGGTCTACATGTACATGGATCATATAGAAATATGAGCATATGGCTCATATCTCGTTTACCCTATATATATATATATATATATATATATTGTACCAAGATTTATTACAATATTATTGTACCAAACAATCTCAACCACACATTTTTTTAAATCGTGTGGTTATAAAGCATACTAATGTGGCAGCAATTTTAGGATATGCTTTATAATCACATGATTCAAAAAAAAATTGTTGTCGAGATTGTTTGGTACAATATTAGTACAATATTTCTCGTGTGTGTGTGTGTGTGTGTGAGTGTGTGTGTGCGCGTGTGTGCTCTCTCTCTCTAAAGAACATGAAGGTAGAGCCAGCTAGCTCTGTTGGTCAAGGTGTCTAAATGGGCGGGCCGGTTCGGAATCCGTCACGGGCCCGACCAGGTCCTTGATTGTACATATAAGACCAACAAGTTCAAGATGCCTCTTTTTCACGTTGTTGGGTTTACGTCTACGGGAAAAATATTTACAGTCGCTTTTTGTTTTATGAAGAGTGAGACAGTAGAGGATTACACATGGACGTTGAGGAAACTACAATCCCTTTACACAGGATACAAAGAGCCCTCTATTTTTGTTACCGACAAAGAATATGCGCTGATAAATGCTATAGATATTGTATTTTCTCATGCGCATAGACTACTATGCACTTGGCATATAAATCGAAATATCCAAGCTCAATGCAAGAGAAAATTTAAAAATGTGGACGGTAAAATCGACATGCTTCGCTTTGAAGAATTCTACAGTGATTAGAGTCTTGTATGGCGAGCAAGTACTACAGACAGCTACGACACAACATGGTACATGTTCCAACAAAAGTGGGGGACGGGTAACCCGATATGCATATCTTATATCAAAGATACTTGGCTAAAACCAAATAAAGAGCAATTCGTCTTAGCATGGACGAACATGGTGAAGCATTATGACACAATCACTACGAACCGGGTCGAAGGATCACACTCAAGTTTAAAAAGATATCTACGGTCATCGGTCGGTAATTTTGTCTCCGTTTGGCAATCAATTCATTTGATGATTATTTCCACGGTGAACGAGATTGTAGCATCATTTGAGATGAGCCTCAATATTGCAAAGCATGAATACAAGCATGAACATCAAATGATGCTTACCTTGTACGAAAATAGTTATCGGACCAGACCATTACATGGATGTCCCGCCTGCTGCTTACGTATTCTCTAATAGGTATAAGATACCTATTGTAATTATCTCACAAGGCATTAACAATACTTTTTTTTCCAATGTGTGCTCCCCCGACCGAACACAGAGTATCCAATCTATGTTCGATAGGGCTTGTCGGATAACACTTCGTCATCCCAAGGTTGATCGGTCATTCTCCTATTCCGCCACCTTCTACGCTTTGCTATAAATACGCACCAGAGGAAGCGATCGCATGGACGACACCCTACACGGATGCAATGGATGCCTATAAGAAGATGATGAAGATGGAGGATCCAAAAATTATGCCGAAGGACTACTTTGATATTGTAATCGATTGATACTGTATATTGAAATGTATGTTGTGCAATGAGCCATGTATGTTTAACTGTATATTGAAGTGTATTTTGTGCAATGAAAGAAGTTATCTAAACCCTAGGACTGTATGTTGTGCATTGATACTAATCGATTTTGACTGTTGTGCATTGATACTAATCGATACTAGGACTGTCAAAATTATATGTAAAACTGTCAGGATACTAGGATTGTCAAAATTTTGACAGTCCTAGAAGATACTAGGACTGTCAAAATTTTGACAGTCCTAAACTTTACCCACTGTCTCTGCACAGTTATATGTAAGTTTAGGACTGTAAAAATGTTGACAGTCCTAGTATCTTCTAGGACTGTCAAAATTTTGATAGTCCTAAACTTTATCCACTGTCTCTGCACAGTTATTGGTAAAGTTTAGGACTGTCAAAATTTTGACAGTCCTAGTATCTTCTAGGACTGTCAAAATTTTGACAGTCCTAAACTTTATCCATGCACAAGTTATATGTAAGTTCAGGTCTGTCAAAATTTTGACAGTCCTAAACTTTATCCATGCACAAGTTATATGTAAGTTCAGGTCTGTCAAAATTTTGACAGTTCTAGAAGATACTAGGAGTGTCAAAATTTTGACAGTCCTAAACTTTACCCACTGTCTCTGCACAGTTATATGTAAGTTTAGGACTGTCAAATTTTTGACAGTCCTAGTATCTTCTAGGACTGTCAAAATTTTGACAGTCCTAAACTTTACCCACTGTCTCTGCACATTTAACAACTGTATGTATGTAGCAACTTAGAACACAAATTGTATGTATGTAGCAATTGTAGCAAAATTTAAAATTGTAGCAATTGTAGCAAACTTATAACACAAATTTTAAAATAACCAATTGTATCAAATTCATTCAAAATTTTACAAGTCAAATTCCAACTTAAAACTTTTACATGTCTCAAAACTCAAATTCATTGAAAGTTTTACAAGTCTTCAAACGGGGCCTAAACTTCATGCCGCCTCCTTGTACGTTGCTCTCTATTTTCCAAGAAAGGGAAATCTTCAGCGTTGTCGATTTGTTGTAGCTCGTCATTGATTGCCATATAATTCGTACCCTGGCAGCTTACGAGACTTCTTCCCAACTTCTTCCCTTTCCTAGCCTATTCATGAGAATTAAAAAAATTTGTTATGTTATAAACATTTACAAATATCAAACTGAAAGTGAAGAAGTTGGCTCACCATCTTGACCAATGCAGTATACAAGACAGATTTGGCAGGAGGATCTGAAGGTACACGCACAATATCGCCGCCGCGTTGGAACAAGGTAGGTAGTCCGGCACCAGCGTAGTAGGCGAGGTAGTCGTCGCTATATTCTGTCATATTTACTGTTGCTTGCCGTTCGGTTTCTCTAATAACGTGGCATTGCCTCTCGGTGAAGAAGTCTGAGACCCAGTTGAACGTCACAGGAATATAGTTTAGCGGTTTTGTACCTCGCAGAGCAGTTATCATTTTCAAAGTGCGCTTTGGGACAGTTTGTACGTAGCCAAACTGACGGAGCACTCTATCCGGCATATAAGCTTCCTCGATTTCATGACAACTTATAAGACCGTGATATAAAGCGACTGGTTGCAATGGACGACTAGTCTGTCGCAAATCACGATATGGATCCCAAACAATCTGTACCGCATAAAATTTAGCATAACGTCATTTAGCATAACGTAATTTAGTCAATTATTACCAAACATTAAAAAATCAGGTCTCAATTCACCTCTTCTGTCGTCATATCTTCGAGTGCATTTCGTAGGGCGGCCAATGTGTGTGGACGTTTGGCATCTTCCTTAGTTGGCTTTCATCGGCACATTCTAGGAAGGTTCTCGTCATACCCTCGGTTCAGTTTAGCCCACTGTAGGGTTGGAAAGTGCTCGTATATCCATGCCTTCACGTAAGCAGGTTAAAAAAATATTAGTCCAAAAATTAACAACAAAATTTTAAATTATGTATACAAGTTGAGAAAGATATATCTATACATGGAGTAGAGTCTGTCATCCTGATATTGTCTTCGAACCCACGCGGGATGTCGCACCAAGCTCACGGTAAAGGTATGCTAGTATACCGCTTCCCCAAGATATTTCTTCCACCGTGTCAATGTTGTCCAAATTGAGGAGATATTTGGCATGTATGGACGTTCCAGACTTATCCGTAATGCGGACAGCCCCTAAGATGAACTGCATATATCCGTGGGCAATATGATCGCTATTATACATTTCGGGGTCCGGATCAGCGAATATCTCCAAATATTTTAAAGAAAGTCCGTAGGACTTCTTGAATTCTCGAAGAGTGGTAAAACTAGTGGTATCAACTCCCAGACACCCTGATACATAATCCACAATATGGTCATAAAAGTTGATGCTCGACTCATCAAAAGTTTGATTCATCATGACTCGACCATCAACCCTAAGTCCCAATATATGATGGACATCATCAAGGGTAATCGTCAACTCCACATTTGGTAGATAAAAAGTGTTGGTTTCTGGATGCCATCGTTCTACAAATGCTGATATCAGTGTATTATCCACCGTCGTATATGAGTAGCTACCCAAATATTATAAACTGGTGGGACTGATTTTTGCCTTCACATCGTCTCCCAATAATTCAAACCTCCATGTATTGCATTTTTTCCCGTGGTTGATCACGGTCAACATACTAGAACTCTCCTGAAAAGTAAACAATTGGATGAAGTTATACCTCTATGTAAAATATACTTATCGATAAATAATTGGATGAACTTTGAACTTACAACAATATATAAAATTATCATAACGTAATGTACTTACCGGATTGTTCCATATTTGGTATGCAATATGGTTTTCGATCGACTATAACATAGAACAATCGTTTGGACGAGTCTCGACTGGACTGTCTGGCTGCTCAGAAGGTCCTGAACCATCAGTAGCCCAGTTTTTGAGGGTTTGTGGGAGACTCTCGACAGGACTATCTGCAGGCTGAGAAGGTCCTAAACCATCAGTTGGCCGATTTGGGACATTTGGCATGTCCTCATCGGAGGAGGAAGAAGAAGAACCAGAAGAACTAGGAAGCACGTCTCTTCGAACGAGTGACAGTCTTTTTCGTCAATCGACGTTTCCTAACTTCAAGGCGTGCCTCGGGGTCGCGGATAGTGACACCTTGTTCAATAGTACGCGGAATATTGCGTTCCTTACGCATTGACGCAGTAGACCGTCTTCTGATGATATCTTCATCCACAGTGCCCTTCCGAGGGTCATGACTATAAGACAAAAAAAAATTTTAATTTAACATCCTAAATTAATTTAACATTCAGGACTGTAGAAATTTCTACCGTCCTATACGTATACAGGACTGCAGAAATTTTCACAGTCCTAATTTTTTAGGACTGTTGAAATTTCTACAGTCCTTTATAAATTTAGGACCGTAGAAATTTCTACAGTCCTTAATGTATATAGGACTGTAGAATTTTTTACAGTCCTAAATCTATATGGGACTATAAAAATTTCAACAGTCCCGCTCGAAACTGCTCGATACTTTCGACGATTGTCGACATTGTATGCCCTAAAATCGGGTACGAGCCTCCAAGTAAACGTCTAAACTACATCCTAAACTACATTCAGGACTTGTATGTCCTCATTTGAAGAATGGAAAGAAAATCACTCAAAAATTTGGAAATGAAATAGAAATTTTTAAAATTTTTGGAAAATTTTGTAAATGCAATAGAACAAGGAGAAGGAAGAATTGTACCTTGATTCTTTCGAGACTTTGGGAGCCATCGACAAGGAGGAGGAGGACGAGGTCGAGGAGAACGGCTCCGGCGAGAGGGGGGAGGGCTCCGGTAAGGTTTGGAGGGTTTGGGAGGAGGGTTTAAAGTTTGGACTAGTATGAGTAAACTAATGGGCTAGTGTGAGTAAACTTTGTACAATAATGGACTAGTCCCAATCCTGGGCTAGCCCTTAGTAAAGTTTGTAGTGCCCTTATCAAAAGCCTTTAAAAAAGTGTCGTGGATGATGATAAATATTACATACTACGACACGTTTTAGCAATGTGTCATCATAAAAAAAATTAATGACATTTATTTTAAGTGTCGTCAATAAAGTGTCATTATTAACCAATTTTGTCGTAAACATGTCACAAATAAATTGGTTAATCCTTTGTGTCGTCCACTGATTTCCAAAGGTGTTGTAAACATGTCATTAATTGGTTAATAAGCTCAATAGCCCACTGATTATGCTAACTTGGCTTACAACTCAAAAGTTCAAGTCTTGGTCACAAAGAATTTACATCGTTTTATATATCATGTCTTCTATATATAAAAAAAAAAATCATCTCCTGCCAAACATATTCAAGTTACCAATTTGAGCTCCAACGTCTCGGCTACATGCATCCTATACTACCTTTCTAAGGGCATCTTCTATCTTGCATGCTCTATGGCACTAATAATAAATTTATCCAAAACGGCAAAATTTATAACATATGAATGTATATAATTTTAATTATGTTATTTATTCCAAAAAATTTGGGTAATATTATCTTCCATTATGTGAAATCTGACATAACAAATTTTAACTCAAAAAAATAATTACCAAATTTTTTAATATTAATTTTAATTTTAATATTAAAGTTAATTTTAATTTTAATATTAATTTTAATGTTAAATTTTGTCATGTCAGTAGCTAGCCATGTCATACGCCATATAACGGGAGATGCTATCACCCAAATTTTTTGGGAGACAAATAGCATTTTTGATATAATTTTGTTAGTATAATGTATTTTTTGGGTTTTTTCTTCTCCTAATAAATATATAGCTTTTTTGAAATATGATGAGAGAAGGTTGAACTGCTTGAACGAAATTTTTTTGTGATAGGTGTGTTGTTCCTCCAAAAGTAGCTCTGGCGACGGCCTAAATTTAAGCCATGGGTGCATCAAATTGCACCAGATCACTTTTCTCAATGCTGCGCTGGTACAAATTGGCAGACAGATCTTTCCGGGCTTATTTGAAACTGTTTCTCCTTCAAAGTTTGTTAATCAACTCCTAAACCCTAGCTTGTATCAAAAGACTTTTTCAAGCCTAGCTAGACGTCATGAACCACCACCCGTTCCCCTCGAAAAAAGGTTAGCCCTAAGAATGGAACAGCACTCCCTATCCCTGTGTGTGTGTGTGTATATATACGCAAGTTCACGTACAAGCCAGACATCAATAATTTCCAACAGCCCGGTTTCCTTCTCGATACATCCACATCCCCCATAGAGATCGAAACCAACATGGCGTCCACCAATAAGCACCTAATTCCAGCTCTGGCTGCGCTCCTCCTGGTCGCATTGCTCTGCGCCGACGTCGCTGCGGCCAAGGAAGAAACCCCGGCGCCAACACTGGCGCCAGCACCAGCACCAACACTGGCGCCAGCACCGGCACCGGGGCCGACAGGCTTCGACGGGGCCGCCACGTGCCGCGAGCTCTCGCAGTACCCGATGCTCTGCTACAAGGTGGTCCAAATCTACAACCCGGCCTCCGCCGACGAGCTCGTCGAGGCCGCCATCAACGAGACCATCAGCAAGGCCAACAGGGCCAGGAAGGCCTCCGAGAAGCTCCTGAAGGCGAACGAGGAGGACGACTCGGTGTCGGGGCCGCTGAAGAGGTGCTCGAACGGGTACGAGAAGGTGGTGAAGACGCTGGAGGAGTCGCTGAAGCGCATGCGGGACGGGAAGAAGAAGAGCGGGACACGACGCATCTCGGACGCGCGGAACGTGGTCGCGTTCTGCTACGACAGCTTCGACCCGGCCCACGACTACAACGGGCTGCTGGACTTCCCGGGGAAGAGCAGCTACACCAACGTCAAGAAGCTGGTGGCCAACGCCTACAACCTGGCCTGCGGATCCAAGGACGACGACTGCACCAACTTCTGATTTTGAAGCATGATGCACGTTTAACCGTTGTGATTTGTGATTTTGTTATGCATGTTTTTGTCGTTATATGACAATTTATTATAATAATGAAATATTATAGTGGGGGAAAAAATATGTGGTATTAATTATATATTTTAAATTTTTTTTGTTAACAACTATATATTTTCAATTACCGCTTAACAACTTTAAGCTATCTTAGGTAGGGTTTGTCGGTGGTGGCTGACTTATTTGGTCACAATCGCAGTTAAACCGAATATTATTCGATTGTAAAATAATGACAATCGAATAAATTAAGCCAACTATTCGGTTCGATTTTGAAACCGATCGACTTGGTTCGTTTTGGCTCGACTCGACTGATCGGCTTTGTATTTGAACACAACATATAAAAATCAACAAAAATTAAATATTTGCAATCATTTGCCATGTGTTTGCTATAACTTTCATTTCCATCATTTCATCATTCAATCTCCAACAAATACAATAACTCTAAATGGGACAAATCGTTCTGTTAAGACAGTTGACCAAGTCACCAATTGGCGGGCCCCACGGTTGACTTTTTTGGCAAAATTATGTTCGGTCCATCGGAATCCACATTTGGACATACCGTTGGGTTCGTATTGACATCTAGAGTTTGTTTGACCTATAATTTGTCCCATTTAGAGACTGTTATCCTTGGCACGTTTTTTGGTGCAAAGTGGGCCACACGTGGACCCCACTTTTATCCGAAATTACCGTTTTGCCCCTCTGTCCAAATTGGACGAAAGGGAAGTGCTTTTTAGCTATTTTGCTTATTCTGGGAACGTTGGTGATGTTTATTTCAGCATCCGGAGAAGTTCATTCTGAGGCCGTAGCTTCTGACTCTTGGTGTTGACATCTGGACATTATATTTTCGCAGCTTTCTTGCCAGGCAAGATACCTTGCCAAATTAATTACAGTATTTTGCATGCTTAGTATATTTCTGTATATTTATTGTATTTCTGTATATTTTTTTCATGTGTAGTTTTTTTTCCAGTCATTACTATGTATTAGATATGTTGACACACACATGGCACTTAGTATCATGAGAGGACAATCATTAGGCGTATGGACTTTTAACCACTCTGGTAAAACGTAGTATATAGTTCGCACTACGGGAGTGTGTCCGATGGTCGCTACCCTAACCCTAACCCCTATTTCGGTCCCTGTGTCCGACACGAGTCGGACACGTGTCGGACACGGTTTGACCCTGATTTTCGGGTCCCCTTCAGGTGCGTGTAACTTTCGCCTCGTAGCTCCGTTTTCAATTCCGCAAATTGCGTTGTGAAGCCTGTATGACCCTCTCGGTGTCCGGACAAACTGTTAGGGACATCGCGTCCTGTGGTGATCGCACACCGCGATCCAAAAACAGGAAAAACCAGACCCTGTTTCACCCCGGAACTGAGTCCGCCCCGCCAAACGGGACGACTTGGTCGCGTGCGGTCTTCGCAGATACGTACGCACCGTCGATACGGACGTGTGAGTTTTCGTGGAAGCTGATTCGGGTGTGCGTGCACACCGGAATCAACGCGTATCCGCAGACACCGCCCCGTATCCGTCTTTTCGGCAATTCACCCTAACTTCGTGCACACTCGTTAGATCGAGACGAAACTTGCGCCATCGGACTCGTAGCGATACGTTGGTCCTGTGGGTCAAGTTTGGTTCGATTCTGAGAACGTTGACGAAATCGCGTGTCGTGGGCCCCACAGGCCCCGCTCGACGGGCGATTTTGTGATCGGCTCATCGGAATTCAAATCTGAAAGTTCCGTTGGGTTCGTATCAGCGTTCCTGACCTGTTGACACTAAGTTTGGTGAATTTGGAGACCGTTGACCTGGACGCATTTTTCGGTGCAAAGCGGGCCCAACGGCGGACCCCGTTTTGACCCGAAACTACCGTTTTTGCCCTTGTCTCCAAATTGGACCCAAGGACAGGCGTTTCTAGCTATTTGACACCTTCTGAGCATGATGGTAATGTCTATTTCAGCTTTTGGACTCATCTCTGGACTTTTCCTCCAAGAACCTAATTAATCAGATCCAAACAAAAGGCAAGTACCTGCACTTCAAGTTAATCTTTATATATTGTGATAATTAATTCCCTGCCATACATGTACCCTTGATGTTTACACCTAGTGTTAGAAATGTTGAATTTCATGTCTTGAATATTGGTAGTTCCTGTCTTGTTTTTCATGTCGGGTGGAAGAATACCTAGAAGGCATGTAGTTTACCCTTTCCCCTGTATTGTCTAATAGCTGTTGGTACACGACTGTCCATCAGCCGGATCTCGATTGTATTGTCTAATAGCCGTTTATGACGACCAGATTAGCCTTATAAACCCCTACATGCCAACTAAGTATTCTAAAAAAAAAAAAACACAAGTTCACACAGATAGTTCTGGTCATGTTATATTACTTGCTGGCTATTGTAGTTTCATTTCCTGTTTCATTTATTTCTATTTCTCATATTCCTGTTTACAGCTAACTCTGAGACAATAATGTTCTGCTAATGCTGTTTCTCAACATGATATCCAATATTTAATTGTCATAAAATATTCAGTTTAATCTTGTTGTGCACTGTGTACTTTGCTCCTTTCCTGACTGGATCTGTTGTTTAGGCGATGATGAGAACCTTGCCCCCACCTATTATGGCCCCTATGAGGCAGCAGGTGATACAGTTGCAGAGCCAGTTCCCGCACAGGAAGCTACTCCTGCTGAGTAGTTAGCAGTAGTTATCTTAGTTTTGCTCTTTATCTTAGCAATCGGGTTTGTCCCCGATTTCATTCTGATTTCTGTACTAAAATATTTGAATCTGTTGTCACATTTATTTCAGTTGCAATCTTAAGTTTCATTTCTCATTATTTATTATCTTGCCTATGTTATTTGTGAATGAGCTAGTTAGTAAATCTGGATTTGACCTAGACAGCGTACTACCGCCGATTCTGCGGCGTAGGCTGGACGTACCCACGCACTCGTGCCCGAATTTTCGGGTGCGGGTCGTGACACTACCCCCGAGGTATGTCGGTTGATGGAGTCACGAGGGTCGCTACCTGTCACGCCCCAGTCCCAAAATACGTAGGACTAGGATACCTAACCATGCCAGCCGCCCGTATATATGGCAACTCCAATATATGGAAACCATATATACGTGCGTACGCTGTATAATGAACAATAGTTCACCAGTGGTATAACTAATCACAAGTCACAGGGTAATATCTAAATCTCATCCACAGAAGTCAAATATGAATAAACAATAACTTCATGTAACTAGATCTCAATACAGATATCTAAGAATGACAGTCAGATGAAATCAAATCTACTGCCGAAAAAGAATATAAAAGGAATCAGAATACACACCATAAAGAACAACATCTGACAATCATGAGGCTCGAAGAGAAGACCTCCTCGGAAAATAAGTAGCCTGTCCGGATCTGTGCTCCTGCGAGTACTCAAGAACATATACACCTGGCAGGGGACCGGGTCCTCAGAGGGACATAGCAAGATACAGAAAAATGACATGCCATAATGCAAATACTGAATAAATAAATGGGGGTGTGCTAACCATCTAAGTGAATACAATTTAAAGACCTTGTAGTACGCATGGGAATGTGTGGCTAGACATATGCTGACGTAATTCACCAATCTGTAGTGACTGACTAGTATATGCCACATATGCCCCCGTTCAAGGGAACTCTGCAATCGACCATCTCCAAGGAGCATGGTGCGAAGGTATAAAACATACAAGGAGGGGGTGTCCCATTGTAAACCCCCTAAATTTTCAAATTATTAAATCTTGGATTTTTCCCAATTTTCTGGAATTTTCTGGGAATTTTCTGTAATTAAAATCAAGCTTTTCAATTAATAAATGATTTTTAATTAGCAATAAATAATATTAAAATATCATAAAAATAACATTTTTGGGTGTAAAATGAAAAATTGGACTTAGGGTAATTTTTCTGGATTTTTCTGGGCCTCAGACATATTTTTAAATGCCTGAAAACTAATTTATTAATTATTTAAATTAATTATCTATTTATTTATTTATTTATTTATTTTATTTTATTTTATTTATTCTGCGGGCCGCCCAGGCCCATTGGGCCGCGGCCCGGCCCGTTAGCCAGCCCAGCCCAGCCCCCTTTCGGGTCGGGTCGGGTTCAGCCGAACCCGACCCGCCGTAGCCCGACCCGTCCGCGTGCACAGTCCCCCCCACGTCCCGCGTCCCCCGCCGGCCGCCGCGCGCAGCGCCGCGCGTCCCGCGCCCCGCCCGCCGCGCTCCCCGCGCCCACGTCGCCCTCGCCCCCGCCGTGCTCGGCCTCCCCCAACCGCCGTCCTACCCTATTTAAACCCCCCCTTTCTCCTCCTCCGCCTCATCCCGCCTCCGGCCACCACCCTACACCCCTCCAGCCTCCTCCTCCGACCACCGCCTAGCGCCGCCGCCGTCCCCTCCTCGCCGTCGACCCGCAGCGCCCCTCCGCCGCCTGCCTCCTCGTTCCCCCGCCAGCAACCAGCAGCAGCAGCCGCAGCCGCCGCTGCCGGCCGCCCTGAGCCGCCGCCGACGACCCCATCGGCCCGCCGCGTCGCCCTCCGCCGCGTGCCCCCGAGCCCGGCCGCCCAGCAGCCGCCCTTCGCCGGATTCCGTCGAAAACCCTAACCCTAGCTTTCCTTCGTGTTGTGTCGGACACGACACGGACACGTCTCGACCCTGATTCCCGGGTCCCCTTCAGGTACACGTAACTTTCGTCTCGTAGCTCCGTTTCCAATTCCGCAAATTACGTTGTGAAGCCTGTATGACCCTCTCGGTGTCCGGATAAACTGTTCGGGACATCGCGTCCTGTGGTGATCGCACACCGCGATCCAAAAACAGGAAAAACCAGACCCTGTTTCACCCCGGAACTGAGTCCGCCCCGCCAAACGGGACGACTTGGTCGCGTGCGGTCTTCACAGATACGTACGCATCGTCGATACGGACGTGTGAGTTTTCGTGGAAGCTGATTCGGGTGTGCGTGCACACCGGAATCAACGCGTATCCGCGGACACCGCCCCGTATCCGCCTTTTCGGCAATTCACCCTAACTTCGTGCACACACGTCGGATCGAGACGAAACTTGCGCCATCGGACTCGTAGCAATACGCTGGTCCTGTGGGTCAAGTTTGGGTTGATTCTGAGAACGTTGACGAAATCGCGTGTCGTGGGCCCCACAGGCCCCGCTCGACGGGTGATTTTGTGTTCGGCTCATCGGAATCCAAATCTGGAAGTTCCGTTGGATTCGTATCAGCGTTCCTGACCTGTTGACACTAAGTTTGGTAAATTTGGAGACCTTTGACCCGGACGCGTTTCTCGGTGCAAAGCGGGCCCACCGGCGGACCCCGTTTTGACCCAAAACTGCCGTTTTTGCCCTTGTCTCCAAATTGGACCCAAGGACAGGCGTTTCTAGCTATTTGACATCTTCTGAGCATGATGGTAATGTCTATTTCAGCTTTTGGACTCATCTCTGGACTTTTTTCCCAAGAACTAAATTAACCAGATCCAAACAACAAGCAAGTACCTGCACTTCAAGTTAAATCTATATATTGTGATAATTAATTTCCTGCTTTACTAGTAACCTTGATGATTATCCTTAGTGTTAGAAATGCTAGATTTTCATGTCTTGAGTATTGGAATTCATGTCTTGTTTTCATGTCGGGTGGAAGAATACTGAAAGGCATGTAGTTTACCCTTCCCCTTGCCGTGAATAATAGCTGTTGGTACACGACTGTCCATCAGCCGGATCTCGATTATTCGTGACTAATAGCCGTTCATTACGGCCGGATTAGCCTTATAAACCCCTACATGCCAACTAAGTATTCTAAAAATAAACACAAGTTTCATACAGATAACTTCTGGTCATGTTATATTCTTGCTGACTGTGTAGTTTCTTTTCCTGCTCGTTTACTTCTGTTTTCTCATATTCCTGTTTATAGTTTTGACTCTGAGATATTAACATTCCTTTATGCAGTTTCCTTAACATGATATTCAATGTTTAATTGTCATAAATATTTAGTTTAACATTGTTGTGCACTGTGTACTTTGCTCCTTTCCTGACTGGATCTGTTGATTTAGGCGATGATGAGGATCTTGCCCCTACCTATTATGGTCCTTATGAGGGTACAGATGATACCTATGAGGAGCCAGAACCCACTCAGGAGACCCCTGCTGCAGAGTAGCTAGTAGTAGCTATCTTTTATTCTGTTTCTTATCTTATTTAATCGGGTTTGTCCCCGATTTCATTTTGGAATTCCTGTACTAAACATTTGAATTTGTTGTCACATTTATTTCAGTTGCAATCTTAAGTTTCATTTCTCATTATTATCTTGCCTATATTGTTGTGAATGAGCTAGTTAGTAGTTATGGATTGACCTAGACAACGTACTACCGCCGACTCTGCGGCGTAGGCTGGACGTGCCCACGCACTCGTGCCCGAACTTCCGGGTGCGGGTCGTGACACGTTTTTATGGTGGCCCATGCAGGTCCTATCCTAAAATAGGGTAATACTCTAGGACAGGGTATGGAATAAAATTGAGGATTCTAGGAAAAGCTCATTCACAGTATAGCGTCCTTATTTCAATTCTTGATATCATTGCTGCTCAATTTTTTTCCTATCGCCTTTGATTTCCAAGTATTCTATTCTGATCTTCCTATCCCTTAATCTTTCAGAATGGTCCAGACCAGGAACACAGTAGGAGGCACAGCAGAACCAGCTGAGCAGAATGTGCCCGAGACTCTTGCACTCCCGCCGCCTCCATCTGTCCCGGCAGTTACCCTAGATGGGGCACAACTGCTAGGAGTGTTCCAGGGATTGGTGGAATCCCAGAAAGAACAGACGGCACTTCTGCGGACCAGCCTCTCAGAAGCTCTTAAGCCCCAGGAGTCGTCACTCAAGAGGCCAGGGAGTGCCAAAGACTTCAAGAATCTGAGACCCCTGGAATTTTACGGAACTGAGGGCATTCTCTATGCCGATGAATGGATAGAGAATGTCGAGAGACTCCTGAAGACTGCCCGGGTCCCTGATGACCTCAAAGTGGAGTCCGCAAGCCTGCAACTATTCGACATTGCTCGAACCTGGTTCAGAGATGAACCTCAACTATCTGCTCCCGACATCACCTGGGAAGATTTTAAAAGGCTATTCAAGGAGAAATTCTACCCCGAAGTGGCTCGGGAAGCTCTCGAAAGCCAATTCGAGAGACTAGAACAAGGTAACCTGTCTGTTGATGAATATACTGCTGAATTTAGCAGGTTAAGCCACTTTGCGGAGTACATGGTTCGTACCCCGGAGGACAGAGCCCGTAGATTCAAGAAGGGGCTGTCTCCGGATATTCGCCTTGCTGTCACCACCAGCCGAGCTCGTACCTATGAAGAAATCCTGAGCGTGGCACAAGGCGTAGAGAGAGATATGGGGCACAAACTGAAGCGAGAAAGAGATACCGGAAATGCGGGACCCAACAAACGCCCTTTTCAACAACAGCAACAACAACAACAACAGAGGGCCCCGCAGCAAACTCAGCGTCCTCTCCCTCGAGCTCCAGCACCCCAACACCAGGCTCAGGGACAGAACCAGCGAGCTCCCCCTTGCAACTATTGCCAAAAACCAGGCCACACTTGGCAAGACTGTAGAAAGATGCTAGGTGCCTGTCTCTATTGTGGCTCCCCAGCACATCAATTGAGGGACTGTCCTGCTGCTCAAGGACGCCCCGCTGCACCAAAGGCTCCAGTCCAGGCCAGGCCCCCAGCAGCACAACAGAGGGGACCCCCGCTTCCAACTCAACAACAACGCTTTGCTCAGCACCAACAACAGCAACAGAGGGGTGCACCGCAGCAAGGCCGTGCTTATGCAATGACTCTGGAAGAAGCAGAAGCCACAGCAGACGTGATCACAGGTTCTGTGCTTATAAATTCAATACCAGCTATTACTTTATTCGACTCTGGAGCTTCTCATTCATTCATGTCAGTAGATTTCCTTATGAAGCATAACTTAATCACTAAACCCCTTAGGAATTGTTATAAGATCATTACCGGTGGAGGAATCATCCCGGTTAGTGATGCCTGTAACAATTGTCCTATTTCACTATGTGGAAGAGAACTGTATGCTAGACTACTTGTAATGCCAGTGCCCAGTTTTGACATTATACTGGGTATGGATTGGTTAAGTCAACATCATGCCACAATAGACTGTCACAGAGGCAGTGTAATCTTCAGACCCCCTGGCAAGCCAGAATTTGAATTTGCTAGAGGTTCTAGAGAAATGGGTAATAACATAATTTGTGGAGCCCTAGTAACAGAAGAATTGCCACCTATCATCTCTGAATACCTTGATGTCTTCCCTGAGGATCTTCCAGGCTTACCCCCAGACCGAGAAGTTGAATTCTCCATTGACTTAGTGCCAGGAGCAGCACCAGTGTCCCAAAATCCCTACAGAATTAACAAGAAGGAGATAATAGAACTAAATGAGCAAATCAAAAAACTAGAAGACAAATGCTTCATTAGGTCTAGTGTCTCACCCTAGGGAGCTCCAGTATTATTTGTGCCCAAGAAGGACGGAACATCCCGAATGTGTATTGACTATAGGGCCTTGAATGCCTTAACAATTAAGAATAAGTATCCCCTGCCCAGGATAGATGACTTATTTGATCAGTTGAGTGGAGCTCGGGTCTTTTCAAAGATTGATTTAAGGTCGGGTTACCACCAAGTAAGGGTGAGAAAGGAAGACATCCCTAAAACTGCTTTCAATACCCGGAACGGACACTACGAATTCTTAGTAATGCCGTTCGGGTTGACGAATGTTCCAGCAGTTTTTATGAACCTAATGAACAGAGTTTTCCAGCCATACCTAGACAAATTTGTAGTGGTCTTCATTGACGATATTTTGATCTACTCCAAGACCCCCGAAGAACATGAAGAACATTTGAGGTTAGCATTGGAGACTTTGAGGAAGAAAAAGCTTTATGGAAAATTGTCTAAATGTGCTTTCTTCCTAGACAAAGTAGAATTCTTGGGACATGTTGTGACTGGAGATGGAATAGCAGTAGATCCTAAGAAGATAGCTGCAGTAGAATCCTGGCCCACTCCAGACTCTGTAGCTGAGATTAGAAGTTTCCTGGGACTAGCTGGCTACTATCGGAAGTTTGTGAAGGACTTTGCTAGAATTGCGGAGCCAATGACAAAATTAACAAGAAAGGATGAAGAGTTCACCTGGACTGATGAATGTCAGCGTGCCTTTGAGGAATTGAAGAAAAGACTGACTTCTGCCCCTATTCTGACCTTACCTTCCGGAACCGGAGGTTTCGCTATTTATAGTGATGCTTCTGGAAAAGGTCTAGGTTGTGTACTAGAGCAGAACAAGAAGGTAATAGCATATGCCTCTAGACAGCTTCGACCACATGAAAAGAATTATCCAACTCATGATTTAGAATTGGCAGCTGTCATTTTTGCTCTTAAACTATGGAAGCATTATCTTTATGGAGAAAGGGTGGAAATATTTACAGACCATAAAAGTTTAAAATATATCTTCACCCAGAAAGAACTAAACATGAGGCAAAGAAGGTGGCTGGAACTAATGAAAGACTTTGATATTACCCTTCAATATCATCCTGGGAAGGCAAATGTAGTTGCTGATGCTCTAAGCAGGTATCCTATGGCGATGTACTTGACTATGGACAGACACCTGCTGGAGGACTTGGAAAGTTTAGGTATTGAAGTAATTATCCCAGGAAAAGAAGGCCAAATGATGAACTTGCAGATTCAGTCTACTTTAATGGACAAGATCAAGGAGACTCAGTTTCAGGACGAAGGCCTGCGAAGCCTTCGAGGTCAAGTGCAAGCTGGACTAGTAGAAGAATTCAGAATTCATGAAGATGGATCACTGAGGCATGGCGATAGATTATGTGTACCTCAAGGAGACATAAGAGAAGAAATCATGCAAGAGGCGCACAGATCGCAATACTCTATACATCCAGGAGCCAACAAGATGTACAAGGACCTGAGGACGCATGTTTGGTGGCATGGCATGAAAAGAGAAGTAGCCAGGTTCGTATCTCGTTGTTTAGTGTGCCAGCAAGTCAAGGCAGAGAGACAAAGACCTGGAGGATTGCTTCAACCCCTACCCATTCCGGAGTGGAAGTGGGAACATATCACAATGGATTTTGTTTCCGGACTTCCAAGGACACCTAGTGGTAAGGATGCAATCTGGGTGATAGTAGATAGACTGACCAAGTCCGCACATTTTCTACCTTTCAAATTAGGGCTATCTACAGAGAAGCTGGCAGATTTATATATCAGACATATTGTTAGGCTGCATGGAGTTCCAGTAAGTATTGTCTCCGACAGAGATTCAAGATTCACCTCTCACTTCTGGAAGAGCTTACAAGCCAGTTTGGGGACTCAACTCAAATTCAGCACAGCTTATCATCCCCAAACCGATGGACAATCGGAACGTACAATCCAGACACTTGAAGATATGCTCCGTACATGGGTTCTGGATTTTGGAGGATCCTGGGAAGACTACCTACATCTGGTGGAGTTCTCTTATAATAACAGTTATCAAGCCAGCATCGAGATGACTCCATTTGAAGCTCTGTATGGACGAAGATGTCGTACCCCGCTATCATGGGACGACGTTGGAGAAAGAGCCTTGCTGGGACCAGAGATGGTGATCGATTCAGCTGAGAAGGTAAAGCAAATAAGGGACAGACTTCGAGTGGCTCAAGACAGGCAACGACATTGGGCAAATAGCCACCGAAGGCCCTTGGAATTTGAGGTAATTAAATTTATAAAATTCAAGTCAAATTAAATATTTTGCCTATGGAACTAAGACTTGATTATGACTTTGTTAAAGGTTGGAGAGCTGGTGTTCTTAAAGATTTCCCCGACACGTGGCACCATTAGGTTCGGAAGGAGTGGAAAACTCAGCCCAAGATTCATTGGACCTTTTGGCATTCAGGAGAAAATCGGAGAAGTGGCATACCGTCTGACATTGCCACCCTCTCTGGATGGAGTACATAACGTCTTCCACGTGTCGCAGCTGAGGAAGTACGTGTCAGACCCCAGCCACATTTTGGATCACTCAGAGCTCGAAGTAGGCCCAAGTCTGACTTACCAAGAGCAACCCGTGAAGATACTGGATCGCTCGGAGAAAGTCCTACGGAACCAGGTTATCTCCCTGGTTCGCGTAGCTTGGAAGCACCATTCTCCCGGCGAATCCACCTGGGAGCGAGAAGACGAGATTAGAGAGCGATACCCCTATCTTTTTGAACCCTGAGGTGTATTTTATTTCTCGGCCTTTCCTTTCGTGCCTTGTTATTCTTAAATTTCGAGGACAAAATTTTTGTAAGTTGGGTAGGTTGTAAACCCCCTAAATTTTCAAATTATTAAATCTTGGATTTTTTCCAATTTTCTGGAACTTTCTGGGAATTTTCTGTAATTAAAATCAAGCTTTTCAATTAATAAATGATTTTTAATTAGCAATAAATAATATTAAAATATCATGAAAATAATATTTTTGGGTGTAAAATGAAAAATTGGACTTAGGATAATTTTTCTGGATTTTTCTGGGCCTCAGACATATTTTTAAATGCCTGAAAACTAATTTATTAATTATTTAAATTAATTATCTATTTATTTATTTATTTATTTATTTTATTTTATTTTATTTATTCTGCGGGCCGCCCAGGCCCATTGGGTCGCGGCCCGGCCCGTTAGCCAGCCCAGCCCAGCCCCCTTTCGGGTCGGGTCGGGTTCAGCCGAACCCGACCCGCCGCAGCCCGACCCGCCCGCGTGCACAGTCGCCCCCACGTCCCGCGTCCCCCGTCGGCCGCCGCGCGCAGCGCCGCGCGTCCCGCGCCCCGCCCGCCGCGCTCCCCGCGCCCACGTCGCCCTCGCCCCCGCCGTGCTCGGCCTCCCCCAACCGCCGTCCTACCCTATTTAAACCCCCCCTTTCTCCTCCTCCGCCTCATCCCGCCTCCGGCCACCACCCTACACCCCTCCAGCCTCCTCCTCCGACCACCGCCTAGCGCCGCCGCCGTCCCCTCCTCGCCGTCGACCCGCAGCGCCCCTCCGCCGCCTGCCTCCTCGTTCCCCCGCCAGCAACCAGCAGCAGCAGCCGCAGCCGCCGCTGCCGGCCGCCCTGAGCCGCCGCCGACGACCTCATCGGCCCGCCGCGTCGCCCTCCGCCGCGTGCCTCCGAGCCCGGCCGCCCAGCAGCCGCCCTTCGCCGAATTCCGTCGAAAACCCTAACCCTAGCTTTCCTTCGTGTCGTGTCGGACACGACACGGACACGTCTCGACCCTGATTCCCGGGTCCCCTTCAGGTACGCGTAACTTTCGTCTCGTAGCTCCGTTTCCAATTCCGCAAATTACGTTGTGAAGCCTGTATGACCCTCTCGGTGTCCGGATAAACTGTTCGGGACATCGCGTCCTGTGGTGATCGCACACCGCGATCCAAAAACAGGAAAAACCAGACCCTGTTTCACCCCGGAACTGAGTCCGCCCCGCCAAACGGGACGACTTGGTCGCGTGCGGTCTTCACAGATACGTACGCATCGTCGATACGGACGTGTGAGTTTTCGTGGAAGCTGATTCGGGTGTGCGTGCACACCGAAATCAACGCGTATCCGCGGACACCGCCCCGTATCTGCCTTTTCGGTAATTTACCCTAACTTCGTGCACACACGTCGGATCGAGACAAAACTTGTGCCATCGGACTCGTAGCAATACGCTGGTCCTGTGGGTCAAGTTTGGGTCAATTCTGAGAACGTTGACGAAATCGCGTGTCGTGGGCCCCACAGGCCCCGCTCGACGGGTGATTTTGTGTTCGGCTCATCGGAATCCAAATCTGGAAGTTCCGTTGGGTTCGTATCAGCGTTCCTGACCTGTTGACACTAAGTTTGGTGAATTTGGAGACCTTTGACCCGGACGCGTTTCTCGGTGCAAAGCGGGCCCACCGGCGGACCCCGTTTTGACCCGAAACTGCCGTTTTTGCCCTTGTCTTCAAATTGGACCCAAGGACAGGCGTTTCTAGCTATTTGACATCTTCTGAGCATGATGGTAATGTCTATTTCAGCTTTTGGACTCATCTCTGGACTTTTTCCCCAAGAACTAAATTAACCAGATCCAAACAACAGGCAAGTACCTGCACTTCAAGTTAAATCTATATATTGTGATAATTAATTTCCTGCTTTACTAGTAACCTTGATGATTATCCTTAGTGTTAGAAATGCTAGATTTTCATGTCTTGAGTATTGGAATTCATGTCTTGTTTTCATGTCGGGTGGGAGAATACTGAAAGGCATGTAGTTTACCCTTCCCCTTGCCGTGAATAATAGCTGTTGGTACACGACTGTCCATCAGCCGGATCTCGATTATTCGTGACTAATAGCCGTTCATTACGGCCGGATTAGCCTTATAAACCCCTACATGCCAACTAAGTATTCTAAAAACAAACACAAGTTTCATACAGATAACTTCTGGTCATGTTATATTCTTGCTGACTGTGTAGTTTCTTTTCCTGCTCGTTTACTTCTGTTTTCTCATATTCCTGTTTATAGTTTTGACTCTGAGATATTAACATTCCTTTATGCAGTTTTCTTAACATGATATTCAATGTTTAATTGTCATAAATATTTAGTTTAACATTGTTGTGCACTGTGTACTTTGCTCCTTTCCTGACTGGATCTGTTGATTTAGGCGATGATGAGGATCTTGCCCCTATCTATTATGGTCCTTATGAGGGTACAGATGATACCTATGAGGAGCCAGAACCCACTCAGGAGACCCCTGCTGCAGAGTAGCTAGTAGTAGCTATCTTTTATTCTGTTTCTTATCTTATTTAATCGGGTTTGTCCCCGATTTCATTTTGGAATTCCTGTACTAAACATTTGAATTTGTTGTCACATTTATTTCAGTTGCAATCTTAAGTTTCATTTCTCATTATTATCTTGCCTATATTGTTGTGAATGAGCTAGTTAGTAGTTATGGATTGACCTAGACAGCGTACTACCGCCGACTCTGCGGCGTAGGCTGGACGTGCCCACGCACTCGTGCCCGAACTTTCGGGTGCGGGTCGTGACACCCATACGTCTACTAGTATCTTTTCCGCCCAATATAGATGTACAAATCGTGAAAACGACGTGGACACCTCCTACTATGATGCAAGTCTCAATAAAATAAATAACTGAGCTAAATACCGCTACACGTGTTGCTCACACTGATGGCCAGTCGCGCATGAGGCACGCGTCCCTACATGTACTCACTCTGTGACGTGTAATGATACGTGTCAAGGCCTGGGAAGTTATATAAATAACTTCACAACTTTAGGTGGGTCTACTAGACTCTAGGTCAGACACAAGTCCTAACGTCAACGCCTTCGTTGACTGCACCCGAGTCTGCTCGGACGCGCACATTTATATAATAAATAAATATGTAACTAACAATAACTGAATTTAAACAGTACAACAAGGCAAGGTATACTTGCCTGGCAAGAGCTGCAAAATACAATGTCCAGATGTCAAATGCCAAGAAGTCAGAAACTATGGCCTCAAAAGAAAAGTCTTCGGATGCTGAAATAAACATCACTAACAGTCTCAGAAAATATCAAATAGCTAGAAACGTCTGTCCTTTCGTCCAATTTGGACGCAGGGGCAAAAATGATAGTTTCTGGTCAAAGCGGGGTTCACATGTGGGCCGCTTTGCACCGAAAAATGTGCCAGGGTCAAAGGTCTCCAAATTCGCCAAACTTAGTGTCAACAAGTCAGGAACGATGATACGAACCCAACGGAACTTCCAGAATTGGATTTCGATGAGCCGAACACAAAATCGTCCGTCAAGTGGAGCCTGTGGGGCCCACGATACGCAATTTTGTCAACATTCTCAGAATCGAACCAAACTTGGATCACAGGACCAGCGTATCGCTACGAGTCCGATGGCGCAAGTTTCGTCTCGATCCGACGTGTGTACACAAAGTTGCAGCGTGTTCAAGAACTGACGGATACGGGGCGGTGTCGGCGGATACGCGTTGATTTCGGTGTGCACGCACATCCAAATTAACTTCTCCGAATTCCTACACGTCTGTATCAACGTCGCGCACGTTTTGGTAAAGACCGCGTGCGACCAAGTCGTCCCGTTTGGCGGGGCGTACCCAGTTCCGGGGTGAATCGGGTCGTTGTTTTTCCTGTATTTGGATCGCGGTTCACGATCGCCACAGGACACGATGCACCGAGCGGGTTGCGCGGGCACCGAGATGGTTACATAGTCTATGTGTCATAACTGACGGAATTAAAAACGGAACTACGAGGAGATAGAACGGGTTACCTGAACAGGGCTCCGTGAAAACTGTATTCCGCGTGTCCGTGAGTCGTCTTGACACAGGATTTGTGTCCTGGACGTGTCCGGGCTGTGTCCAGCTCCTGTGTCCGGTTCTGCTTGAGTCGGGGTCATCGCGGGGTGGTCCGGAGCTGCTGCGGCCAGGTCTCCGGGGTCGTCGGCTCGCCGACGGAGGAGCTGGGTAGTTGCCGCTGTGTTGACCTCGTCGAGGAGGACGGGGGAGAAGCTGTGGCTGTGGGGGGGTACTGCTGCTGCTCCGGTCACATGGGAGGCGTCAGGCCGGAGCTCGAGTGGCGGTTGTGGCGAGGAGGAGAAGGAAGAGGATGAGATGTGGGTGATGATGATGGTGGTGGTGGCTGTGACCGGTGATGGTGGTGGAGGGTGGTGGTGAGCGGCTGGAGGAGAAGAGGAGGTGGCTCGGGAAGGAGAGGAGCGGCGGGGAGGAAGGAGATCGGGAGGAGGAGATGGAGGAGCTCAGCGGCGGCGGGGGTGGGCCGAGGTCAGGGGAAGAGGGGAGGAGGAAGTTGAGGAAGGAGAGGGGGATGAGGAGAGAGGGGCCAGCGGGGGGGCTCGCGCGGCCGGGGGAGATCGCCGGGGGTCGACTCCGGCGAGGTCGGCTCACCGCCGGCGGAGGGGGGGGGTTCGGCTGCGGTTGGAGTAGATTAGGTTTTTGATTTTTATTTTATTTTCTTATTTCTTTTATAGAAAATTTTATTAATATAATATGTAAAATATCTAAAGATATTTACAAGATATTTTGTAGATTTTTTCAGGATATTTTCGAGATATTTTCGGGCGGGTCCCGCCTCCGAATGGACGGTGCAGGTTCATCGGCCAGTGAGCGGGTGACACCTCGCACTGAAATTTGCAGAAAAGTTCCTGTAATTTCATAAATTGCGTAAAGTCCTAATTTTGGGAAATTGTGCAATTACGAAATTGTTTGGGAAAACACCCGATTCCGAAAAATACTAAAATTCACAGGATTGAAGGAAAAAGCTGTGTGAGGGTCCCGAGGGGGTGGGGGTGAGTCTGGACAGGGACTGGGCCTGGTTTTGGGGTGATACGGGCCATCGTATTTATTTAATTAATAAATACTGCGCACGGTGTTCTCTAATTATTTAGAGGCAGGTAGGGCCATAATTTTTCTACGGTGTCAATACACTAAATGTAGTATACTCAGTGTAAAAAAATAACGTATTTTTGTCTGGCCAAAACAGGTGCATATTGGGCCTCAAATCTCTATTGGAACAGGGATGGGTACAGGTCTGGAATTTAAAATAGGAATTAAATACGGACGTTTGTAACGCTATTTGTGCGTCTTATACGAGGCTCAAAACTAAGTATCTGGGAGTTGCACAAAGTGCAGGATAGTAGACTGGCATGTCTAGGAGAGGTACGTGAACTTCGTTCAGGGATAACAGTCAAGGTAAAGCTCCAAATAATTAGGTGATGGACATGTGCACAAGTCAACAGGATATGTAAGCAAAATAAATTATAAATTATTGCAACAAATCCTAAATTATGAAAAATATTCCTAAAATACTGGAATCTGGTTGAGGGGGTTTACAATCTACCCAACTTATAAAAATTTCGTTCTCGAAATTAAAACTAAGCCGGGGTAGAAGTCAAATTCGGCATAAGATATAATTTACCAAAGTAATTTATATCTTGGTTTACGGATAGGTTCGAAAAACGTTTACGCATGTCGTACACACGCTTCCAAGTAGATTCTCCTGGCGCGCCGTACTTCCATGCCACGCGAATCAAGGGAATAGACTGATTCCTCAATACCTTTTCTCGATGATCAAGGATTCCCACGGGTTGCTCTTGGTACGACAGGCTCGACCTAATGGTGATCTCCGAATGGTTGAGAACATGACTGCTGTCTGTCACATATCGCCTGAGTTGCGACACATGGACTACAGCAAGTACTTCCTCAAGATGGCAGTGGTAGCGCAAGTTGATATGCCACTACTCCTACTCTTTCTAGCACGTCACTGGTCCAATATTCCTTGGACTCAACTTGCTGCGTCCTCCGAATCGAATGGTGTCTCTAGTAGGTGATATGACATGATCGTCCTCTTTGAATTCCAAGGGACGATGATGACGGTCTACCTACTGCTTCTGTCTGTCTTGCACTGCTCGCCAGTGTCCTTGTATTACTTAACTGTCTCTACGGTGTTGACCACCAACTCTGGTCACGCGAATCCTTGTCTGGTACAATGCTGACTGGTATGCCGTACAATCTTACGATTGTCTCAAAAAGTAATGTCTTCATATCTTCAGAGTAATCACGACGGTTGCATGTTCCAAATCCTTCTCATGTATTCATAATTGTCTAGATGCATATACCATTACCTTGCCATCCTGTATTAATACGCATCCCAAACTTTTTCCTGATGCGTCTGTAGATCACATAACTGATCCGGAGGGAATAGTCAATACGGTGCTGTGGTCGGTTGCTTCTTCAATTCCTCGAAAGCGGCTTGACACTCGTTGGTCCATAGGAATTCTGGATCCTTACAAGTCAACCTAGTCATAGGTGCTGCTATCCATTCAGGAGTCAATCAACTGCTCAATCAGGTAAAATCCTTTTAGACTCCTGACAGCAAAATGATACTTCCTATATCGTAATACTTGGGTTCTGAACTTGTCCCAAGTTACGAGGCAAAATAAAAATTTTGCTGCCTTAGTGATGCAGGTATCAGGAACGTAATAAAACGTAGGTAGGTAGCGAAGGGTATGGTCATTCTAAGGGTAGCACAGTTTTATACTACAATCTAATCTAACAATAGGGTTTGGTAATTACCCATTAAACAAACAGAAATGGTTACAGAAATAATAAACTTCGTATTTATACTAAGCACGAGGTTTCGTCTTTCCGAAATAAGGGAAGACGGGAATCGATAATCAAGAGTTCAAGGGGAAGGTAATAGATTAGAAGTATGGGGGTTCAAGGCGTTTAAAGAATTCAAATGAGAATTGTCAAGGCAGTTGTGGATTGAAATACTATTTTGGTAATTCTTATTCACATATTCGGATCAGCACAGTTATGTAGCTTGATACGATATGCTCAGACATATCTAACGGGCAAGTACATCTATCTACTAATCACTATATATCTCAATCCACGTAAAGTAGTTATGCGAAGGGCGAACCAAGTGCACTATGGTTGATCAGGCCGTAATACACTGATTCTGAAATGTATTAGTGTAGTACTCCACTAATACATCTCTCAAGAACAAGCTTGATAAAGAATAAGCTTGCGAAACTAGGCTATAATAGCGGCATAAGTCAAGGTAGTACGGTAAATATAAGTATGCTAGATTATGATGTGAGAAGTACAAAACAATTCAAATTCACAAAAAGACAAGACTCTACAATCTCTACAGTTATTATTCTAATTTCTAGTCTTAAGATGCTAGTTTGACCAAAAAAAGAGGTATAGCCTCTAAGTTCTACAATCTTAATAAACACTATAGGCTGTCTGCCTAAAACAGTGATTTCAAGGAAGTTCGCGTAAAGTAGGGGTTCGAGGTTGTCTACGTAAAGCAGAGATAAAAATAATTTGGCGTAACGCATGGCTTCAGAGCTATCCACGTAAAACAGAGAAGCGTAAGGTAGAGCTTCAGAGCTGTCCGCGTAAAAAGTCTGCACGTAGAAATCTGCGCGTAAAAGTTTTGCGCTAAAATCTGCGCCTAAAATTAGCGTGCGTAAGGTTTGTATAAAAGTCTGCCTACGTAAAGTCTAGCATTCGCTGCAGCGTAAAGTTGTACAAGAAACTCATGAGTTTGTCAGTCAAAATTAGTAAATCCTGACATCTGACAAAAGTACTTGTACAACGATCGAGTGGTCGGTTTGTGATGATGAATTTGTACGGGGACCCAGGTTGTCGTTTAGTGACTGATTGGATACAAGTCATTTCTACGCCCGAGGTGAGACAAAATCAGATGTCCTGTCAAAAGCTGTTTCTTTTTGCACAGGGCTCTAGGCGTAGCTCTCTGCATTTAATGCACGAGATTGGTTCAACACTGGGGAAAGCTAAGGCTGTAACAATTTTGTTCACATCCTATCATTATATCTTACGCCTAATCAGGTTATTCTACGCTGGTTATCTATTTATTCAAGAATCATCATGTTTACGCAGGGCAGTTACCTACGTGGCTCTTATGACGCAGGATAAGGAAAACTTAAGGGAACGTGGGTAGCAGTTGTCATAACTGCGGCGTAAAGGAGACAATCTTCTGCATAGTTTGGCTTTTACGCCAATCAAGAAGGTCATTTAGCTTTTACGCCAACTAGGCAGTGGTTTGGCTTTTATGCTAACAACGGTCAAATGGGTTTTACGCCAACAAGGGTAAGAGTCTCTGGCGTAAAACTCTGGTCGAGGGGGTTTAGTCCTAATATTCAACTTTGGATTTCTATTGGTTCCTTAAGACTAGGGTCACACTATGGTAAATTCTCTAACTAATCCTAGTAGTGTTTATACTACTCTCAAGTCATACACAATATGTCAAGGGATAAGGGTAAGTTAATCTATAGGTAAGTGATGCTAGGGTTCGTTAGGTAATAAGGAAGACTAGGGTTTATTTAGGTAATAAGGAAGACTAGGGTTCACTAAGTAGTCTGAACTTAATGACGTCTCAAAGCCCTAGTTGTGTTCTTAATAGGAATACTACCCTAATTATCCTTCTATCAACAGGGATTCCTATATTCTAGCAGGGGTTATACTTAAGAAATTATCAGGGAAGCACAGGAATCAAGCAGGATGCAATTTTGTAAGTAGGACAGACTGGAAGGAGGATAAGTCATAGTCAATTATGGATGAGATCCTATGCTCTTAATCCTAGGTGCAGGCTTGCTCGGTACAGTAACATAACCGAGACAATATGCTCTGACCTGCATGGGCCACCACTAAAAACATGTCACGCCCCAGTCCTAAAATACGTAGGACTAGGATACGTAACCATGCCAGCCGCCCGTATATATGGCAACTCCAATATATGGAAACCATATATACGTGCGTACGCTGTATAATGAACAATAGTTCACCAGTGGTATAACTAATCACAAGTCACAGGGTAATATCTAAATCTCATCCACAGAAGTCAAATATGAATAAACAATAACTTCATGTAACTAGATCTCAATACAGATATCTAAGAATGACAGTCAGATGAAATCAAATCTACTGCCGAAAAAGAATATAAAAGGAATCAGAATACACACCATAAAGAACAACATCTGACAATCACGAGGCTCGAAGAGAAGACCTCCTCAGAAAATAAGTAGCCTGTCCGGATCTGTGCTCCTGCGAGTACTCAAGAACATATACACCTGGCAGGGGACCAGGTCCTCAGAGGGACATAGCAAGATACAGAAAAATGACATGCCATAATGCAAATACTGAATAAATAAATGGGGTGTGCTAACCATCTAAGTGAATGCAATTTAAAGACCTTGTAGTACGCATGGGAATGTGTGGCTAGACATATGCTGACGTAATTCACCAATCCGTAGTGACTGACTAGTATATGCCACATATGCCCCCGTTCAAGGGAACTCTGCAATCGACCATCTCCAAGGAGCATGGTGCGAAGGTATAAAACATACAAGGAGGGGGTGTCCCATACGTCTACTAGTATCTTTCCCGCCCAATATAGATGTACAAATCGTGAAGACGACGTGGACACCTCCTACTATGATGCAAGTCTCAATAAAATAAACAACTGAGCTAAATACCGCTACACGTGTTGCTCACACTGATGGCCAGTCGCGCATGAGGCACGCGTCCCTACATGTACTCACTCTGTGACGTGTAATGATACGTGTCAAGGCCTGAGAAGTTATATAAATAACTTCACAACTTTAGGTGGGTCTACTAGACACTAGGTCAGACACAAGTCCTAACGTCAACGCCTTCGTTGACTGCACCCGAGTCTGCTCGGACGCGCACATTTATATAATAAATAAATATGTAACTAACAATAACTGAATTTAAACAGTACAACAAGGCAAGGTATACTTGCCTGGCAAGAGCTGCAAAATACAATGTCCAGATGTCAAATGCCAAGAAGTCAGAAACTATGGCCTCAGAAGAAAAGTCTCCGGATGCTGAAATAAACATCACTAACAGTCTCAGAAAATATCAAATAGCTAGAAACGTCTGTCCTTTCGTCCAATTTGGACGCAGGGGCAAAAATGACAGTTTCTGGTCAAAGCGGGGTTCACATGTGGGCCGCTTTGCACCGAAAAATGTGCCAGGGTCAAAGGTCTCCAAATTCGCCAAACTTAGTGTCAACAAGTCAGGAACGATGATACGAACCCAACGGAACTTCCAGAATTGGATTCCGATGAGCCGAACACAAAATCGCCCGTCAAGTGGAGCCTATGGGGCCCACGATACGCGATTTTGTCAACGTTCTCAGAATCGAACCAAACTTGGATCACAGGACCAGCGTATCGCTACGAGTCCGATGGCGCAAGTTTCGTCTCGATCCGACGTGTGTACACAAAGTTGCAGCGTGTTCCAGAACTGACGGATACGGGACGGTGTAGGCGGATACGCGTTGATTCCGGTGTGCACGCACATCCAAATCAACTTCTCCGAATTCTTACACGTCTGTATCAACGTCGCGCACGTTTTGGTAAAGATCGCGTGCGACCAAGTCGTCCCGTTTGGCGGGGCGTACCCAGTTCCGGGGTAAATCGGGTCGTTGTTTTTCCTGTATTTGGATCGCGGTTCGCGATCGCCACAGGACACGATGCACCGAGCGGGTTGCACGGGCACCGAGATGGTTACATAGTCTATGTGTCACAACTGACGGAATTAAAAACGGAACTACGAGGAGATAGAACGGGTTACCTGAACAGGGCTCCGTGAAAACTGCATTTCGCGTGTCCGTGAGTCGTCTTGACACAGGATTTGTGTCCTGGACGTGTCCGGGCTGTGTCCAGCTCCTGTGTCCGGTTCTGCTTGAGTCGGGGTCGTCGCGGGGTGGTCCGGAGCTGCTGCGGCCAGGTCTCCGGGGTCGTCGGCTCGCCGACGGAGGAGCTGGGTCGTTGTCGCTGTGTTGACCTCGTCGAGGAGGATGGGGGAGAAGCTGTGGCTGTGGGGGGGTACTGCTGCTGCTCCGGTCGCATGGGAGGCGTCGGGCCAGAGCTCGAGTGGCGGTTGTGGCGAGGAGGAGGAGGAAGAGGATGAGATGTGGGTGATGATGATGGTGGTGGTGGCTGTGACCGGTGATGGTGGTGGAGGGTGGTGGTGAGCGGCTGGAGGAGAAGAGGAGGTGGCTCGGGAAGGAGAGGAGCGGCGGGGAGGAAGGAGATCGGGAGGAGGAGATGGAGGAGCTCAGCGGCGGCGGGGGTGGGCCGAGGTCAAGGGAAGAGGGGAGGAGGAAGTTGAGGAAGGAGAGGGGGATGAGGAGAGAGGGGCCAGCGGGGTGGCTCGCGCGGCCGGGGGAGATCGCCGGGGGTCGGCTCCGACGAGGTCGGCTCGCCGCCGGCGGAGGGGGGGGTTCGGCTGCGGCTGGAGTAGATTAGGTTTTTGATTTTTATTTTATTTTCTTATTTCTTTTATAGAAAATTTTATTAATATAATATGTAAAATATCTAAAGATATTTACAAGATATTTTGTAGATTTTTCAAGATATTTTCGAGATATTTTCGGGCGGGTCCCGCCTCCGAATGGACGGTGCAGGTTCACCGGCCAGTGAGAGGGTGACACCTCGCACTGAAATTTGCAGGAAAGTTCCTGCAATTTTATAAATTGCGTAAAGTCCTAATTTTGGGAAATTGCGCAATTACGAAATTGTCTGGGAAAACACCTGATTCCGAAAAATACTAAAATTCACAGGATTAAAGGAAAAAGCTGTGTGAGGGTCCCGAGGGGGTGGGGGTGAGTCTGGACAGGGACTGGGCCTGGTTTTGGGGTGATACGGGCCATCGTATTTATTTAATTAATAAATACTGCGCACGGTGTTCTCTAATTATTTAGAGGCAGGTAGGGCCATAATTTTTCTACGGTGTCAATACACTAAATGTAGTATACTCAGTGTAGAAAAATAACGTATTTTTGTCTGGCCAAAACAGGTGCATATTGGGCCTCAAATCTCTATTGGAACAGGGATGGGTACAGGTCTGGAATTTAAAATAGGAATTAAATACGGACGTTTGTAACGCTATTTGTGCGTCTTATACGAGGCTCAAAACTAAGTATCTGGGAGTTGCACAAAGTGCAGGATAGTAGACTGGCATGTCTAGGAGAGGTACGTGAACTTCGTTCAGGAATAACAGTCAAGGTAAAGCTCCAAATAATTAGGTGATGGACATGTGCACAAGTCAACAGGATATGTAAGCAAAATAAATTATAAATTATTGCAACAAATCCTAAATTGTGAAAAATATTCCTAAAATACTGGAATCTGGTCGAGGGGGTATGTCGGCTGATGATGTTCTAGACGGGTGTGTGAGTTGTGAGGCTTAGATCGAGTAGTCTACCCTTGCCCATACGTCGAAAAGTTGTCCTCATTTGCATTCATATAGATTGTCTTGTACAACGTACTTATATATTTTTAAACATTATGCATGTTCACTGTATTCAAATTGGCTTGCTTCTATGTATCTTGTTATGTCCCTCTGAGGACCTGGTCCCTTGCCAGGTATAGACGACCAGGAGTATCCGCAGGAGTACGGGCCTGGACCTGACGCATTATTTTCTGCCGATGAGGTCTTACCTTCTGAGCATCGTTGATTATCTAGCGATGGATTCTTTTAGCTGATACACTTCTGTTGACATTATTTTATATTGGAGATTTTATACTCCTCTCTCATTTTAGCTTTGGATATAGTCTTTTGGTAATTGATTTGTCTCCACCCGACTATTATTTTGGATATTTCAGACTCCTTATTCTAGTTAGTATTTCTTTTCTATGACTTGTTGTGTGGATGAGATTAGCATATCTGTGACTTGTGACATTATATATACCACATGTGAGTTTATATTCATATTACAGCGCACGTGTGTATTATGGTATCCATATATTGGAGTTGTCATATACATACGGCTGGCATGCTTACGTGTTCCTAATCCTACGTATTTTGGGACTAGGACGTGACATTAAGAACAACCAACCGACCCAACCCAAAAAGTTTATCGGTTCGGTTAAAACCCGATTGGTTTGGTCAATTTGACCCAAATTTGCAATGCCCTAATCTTTTGTTAGTTTGACCATCAGTTTAATGTCAAATTAATAACAAATATTTTTTTTCTACGACAATTTTATTTCTGGAAGTAAATTATTTTCCTTTTTATATTAAAAAATGGAAAATGGGCTTGGGACTATATGGACAAATGACTAGGGTTAGCTCTCTTTTTTTCCTTTCATTTTTTATGGTTTCTTTTCCCGTTTAATGATCATAGAATCAATTTGTTCTTCTTGCAGCAAAAAATTAACTGGAGGTAACAAATTGCTAATAGTTTAACACTTTCTCAAAATTTAAACTAATTAATTAGTTTAATTCTCATTTCCTATTTCGACATTTCTTCTTTATATTTATTTCGGAATAATGCTACATTCCTCCATTTTGATGGTTAATGTCACAACTACATTACAAATTTTAAAATTAAAATTAAAATTAACCTTAATATTAAAAAAAATGGATAATTAATTTTTGGGTCAAAATTTGACATGCCAACTACCATATTAGATGCTACATATACTATTTAATATGACACGTCTGACACATAAGGAATGATGGTTTGGAAAAACACTTTGGAGGGATGAATAGCATTGCTCTTTTTTTCCCTTGTAAAATTTCCATCATTACTTTACTATATTAATAGTGATCTAAAAGAAAATGTTCTTTGCACAGCTAGTTTTACAATAAATAGGTTTGAAATATTAGAAATTAATTGAGATAGAAATTAATCTTAATAAATATTAATTTCTGATTATCTGTCATAAATTATAAGTAAAAGTTCCAAGTAAAAGATGATGAACTTGGAGAACTTAGATTTAATGAGTGAATAACATGAGTTACAACTTTAATTTTTTTCCCCAACGAATCACAGTAACTTAGAAAAGAAGAATGATAACTTAGTCATGAGATCCATCAAGTTCGTTAGGTTATTTGGGTTCACCAAGCTCAAGGAACTCCTCAACTTCTTTGTTAACTTGTTTTTGTGCAAAGTTGTGACGCTACCTCATGACTCAACAAACTTTAACTAATTTTCATATTGAACCTAATTTCAAATAATAATAGTAATTCTAGCCAGAAGTATTTGTCATGACTTAGACTCAGATAAACTAATTTTGGCACTTAACATACCAACCGTTCCTTAAATAAACCATAGTAAAGATAGCTATTTTCCTTTTTATTTCATTAATAGATCAGTTTAATCAACATAAAATCACATTGGGTGCAATCACGTAGAAGTCATGGTTGGAGCATAGAGGCAAATATCTTGGCGCACGGATGCACACAACCCACAAGTGTTTTGGTCGATGCAGTGCCCATGCCATGCCAGTGATGCCACCCTCTATGTAATGTTCTGTATTGCACTATGCAGTCTTGCACGCGAGACGAGCACGCATGAACTGCTTCATGATCACACATCTGCCATCTTCAAGAGGCAAGAATGAAAAAAAATTATCAGTCATTAATCGTTGTTCCTCAAACAAGAAAATTGGCGGAACAATGGCTTTGAATTACTTGAACACAAGATGACTTACCATGGGAGAAGAGGGCTAGAAACACAAAGACCAGTGAGATGAGTTCCTTTCATGTCTGCTTAATGTGAGATTTGTTAAACAAATATTGTGTGTAAACAAAAACACATATATCTTATAACCTTAAAAGATGGTGGTGGAGGCAGCACCTGAGACATTAGAGAGAACACCAGCCCCTTCTTTCCCATCAGAGAGATGGATGATCAAGAGGGGAATTGTATTAATATCTGAGATGTAAGGTTTGAAAGCTCATACCTAGTAAAATACTCTTGACAGATCAAGAAATTCCATGCTCTCTGTTTGGATCACTAACCCTTGTGCTCTGCTTCATTTGCCTCCGCTTCTTTGTCAGCCCAGGCTCACTTTTATCTGCTTCTTTGGTCTTGGTGTCTTGATAACCTAATAAAAGATGAGCCAATAAACTTGAGCATGTCACTGGAATGTTGTGTTTTGTTTCTAAGACGAGGGGATCAAGGTAGACAAGAAAGCCTCGGTAACTGCCAAGCAGCAGAAGCCAGCAATGGTAAGCCACAGACAGCAAACTTGAAACTATAATGTGAACAAAAGAATCTCAGGAAATGAAAAAAAAAAAAATGGAGCAGATAAGAATTGTATGTGACAATCTAAAGATAACTTCTGAAATCATAACCGCTCAAAGACCATATTTAGGAATGTTTTCTATAGTTTAACTCAGGGCTTATGAATTTATGTGAAAACTTGTACAACCTAAACAACTGCTCACTTGAGCGAGGAATGGCAGCATCATGTATCTTAGTCCACAAAGGAATTACCGTGGGAATGGTACACAACCACAAACCTCCAAAACCATCTTCTATTCTAATTTCACAACCTAAGTAAAAAAAATTGCATCCAAAATCGTACATAATGCAAATATCAGATGGGCCATATTTATAACAAAACTTCAATTTCAGGTTCTTGCATGTCAAATTTACAGTTGAACTGTTGTTGAGCCACAAGTATAGCATTCCTTATAAATCTCACTTTGTCACTTGGTAAGCCACAACAGTAATTGCCCAAATAGTTCAATTCGATAATATTTTATGTAGAGAAATAGTTATGTAGCCCTTATTTCTACCTTGAGGACCTCTGCAATGCCCTTGTCATCTGCCAAGCCTTCTTCCATCAGAAAGGATCCGCTATGGAGCATAAGAAAGTCCGTAAAAGAATTGACAGTTTATATGACCCCGGATTCCCACCTCATGCCAACCCTCTTCTTTGGTGCATAATGCATAACTTTTCTAATATGGAAGGTTATAAATCTGAATGCCCTAATCATCCTGATGTAAATATGATGGTTGACCGCATAAAATTGCTGGCCTTGCTTCCAACAAAGCATAGATCTTGCATCTATTCATTCATGCACTTGATTTTCTCTACTGTGTACACAAGTGCAGCCAGTTAAATGTTACAGTTATCCATATAACTTCAGAGTTCAAACAGAGGAAGCATTAATTAGGCAATAAATTTGAAATTTTGAAAAAAATAGCATTCATATACAAAATTCAATCATGAAAGGTGGTCACTCTTCTAGAGAAAATATTGCATCTATTATTGATAGGTAAAAAACATGATCCTCGCATCTATGAAATTAAACTGATAAAGCATGCTCACTGAGACTATAGGTGTCCTGTGATTAAACAGCAGAGTTACGAGACATGCCATAACAGGTAAAGCAGACGGACGGTAAGTAACCTTAACAGACATGGTATAATGGAAGTAAGAAGTAGGAACTTCTAAGTAATTGGCTATGATCTCGGTGGTATTTTTCTGATCAGTGACTAATTTGTGGTGTATTTCGAAAATTTCTACACCTTTTTACCCTGTCTATAGATGGATTTTACTTGAGAAATTTTGAGGCAATCCCCACTTTGTGGACAATGAAGATACCTACATGTGTTTTCCCATCCATTTTTAGAGGTTCTATACCACCATGGTGTTCCTTCTCTTTTACTATTTCTTAGTTGATAGCTATGCATTTAAAAACGGTTTTTTTATGATTACGGTTCAGTAGAGTTATTGATATATCACCGATATATCCGATTTATAACGGTAGATATCGGTTTGCATTTTTAACACAATTTTTATATATGAACAACACACTTAATAGTTATCTATTATAAAATATGCAAGAAGAGTTTCATAAAGCATTAAAACTAAAAGATTCATACCCAAACCAACATTAAAATATAAAAAGTACCCACTTCAACGGTTCAACTAATATGAAAACAAAAAAGATCCCAATTCAACTTTCAACATCTAATAATCGGCTCCTGCGATCCTTCGTTTCTTTTAACCTAACATAACTGTGAGAAATCGATTTTTTTCAAAACTGATATATCAGAATATATCGGTTATATAGGCCGATTATATCGGTTCCGATATTTAACCAATTTTTTTGCAAAAAAATATCGGCTCAGAGCCGATACCGTTATATATCGGTGATATAACCGATTTATATCGGTTTTTAATTGCATAGGTTGATAGTTCTTTAGTTAACATATTTTCTCTATGAACTACACATTGTTCAGAGAAAATATTTGTATTAATTTTTCCTTTTTTGAATAAAATGAATTGTGATATAACAAATCATATTTTATGTTAAGGTAAAAGAGTGAACGAAATGAGATATATGTTGCATGGACACGGTTTCAACGCCGACATATTTTAGACATGGCAACACGGATTTGGCACATATTTTGGTGTGTCCTATAGTGTATTTTGGAGTGACCGTGGCATGTCCATACATGTGTCCGACATGGCACAACTCGGCACGGCATGAAATTTGGAGTCTCTTTGCTTCTTAGGATATATGCAATAAGGGAAGAATTTTGCTAGTAGTTTTCATTTTTTTTTCCTGTTTCCTTGTCATAAGAACCAGTTTATCTAAACTGATTATTCTTATAGGTCTTTCTGCCACATCTCTTACCAGAAATTTTATTATGTCCTACAAAGATGCCAATTGCTTAACATATCTCTAAATCTCTAAAATCATTGTGTTCCCACAAAATGTGGTCCATCAACTTACAAAAATGTCCCAAGAACTTAGTGTGCCATGCTCCATTTGTAGAAAAAACAAAACTTTGATCAAGTAGAATATGATTCAAGATCTATGAAGCAATTAAAAACTTCGATCAAGAAGAATATGATTAAGATCTATGAAGCAATTAAAATACCACGATACCATGTACGTAACAATATATTATGGATTAGGACAATGGTCATCCAAACAACCACCAATCAAGTCCAACTACATCTATGGGACTACTTCATCAGCCTCTATTTGTCTATACACAAAGTACTAAGAGATTGTGAGCTGGGAATGCTACCAAAATGTTGTTATAGTCTACCAAAAGTAAAAAAGGTGACTTTAACCAGTAGGCACAGCAGTAAACCAGTAGCTAGACATGATAATATAGGTGTGTGTGTGTGAGAGAGAGAGAGAGAGGAGGAGAGAGGGGGGGGGTGGATCCTTCATGTCAAATGTAAACAAGTAGCTAGACATGGTGATATAGGACCAGAAAAGAAGAAAGAAAAAAGTCCATGTCGACTGTATTTCACAAAGAAATAGAAGAGGTAGACACTTCTGGGAGCAAAGCATTCTACAATATTACTGGAACAACCTAGAAACAATCACCGGACCTCTTTTTTGTCTACATTACCAATATATTTTAGGTAAACTGCATTGGTAGATGAAGCTATTTGATGGACAAATCACATAATGAAGGCAGGGCCCAAATTTAAGGAGAAAAGGCAACACAATACATTTAACCTATTAAAGTGAAACAGTCATCCAAAAGCTGTAGCATTATTAGTTCTATTAAGAAGGGACGCAGTCACACAGAGGGCGGATGTAGCCCAAAACCATGGCATAACCAATTATTCTCCAACTCCGCATATCGAAGATGGGTTATTATATTTTATTCAAGATGATGCTTAAATACACATTAATCAACTGATCTTTCAACAAGCAAAAAGAAATTACACTTTTTCTTCATCACTCCATATAAGCTTCTATTCTTTGGAAGTTTGGAGCCTTGTACCAGCACAAGTGGAAATACAATTATAAGCTTAGTTCACCAAGTGGTGACACTTTCTCCTTCTGAGGGTCAACATTAGCTCTCCATAAAATCTTCTCATGTTCCATGAAATCCTTTCTTTTGACTACTCACAATTCATTCCTCATTAGAATAATCTGAACAATAATGGGTTTATTTAGGTCTTTATGGTTTTACCTCTTCTACAAGCTCAGACTGAGCAGCGTTGGCTGCAGAGAAGGCAATAGAGGGCTCCTACTCCTTGACAAAATCTCCATTTATGGAGAAAGTTTCCTAGGTGTGATTCAACCAAAACAAGCTGCCCCATGATTGCAGTCATCATGATGTTCCTTCTGTTGGCAACAATGATACAACATGCCACTTAGAACAAAATTTTGGCTATGTGAAACAATGTGCTTCCTTGGAAGAGAGATGTTAGGCAAATTCCCTGAGAGGTTGATAGCATAAATTAAGATCCCTCTTGATGACCTTCAGTTGTTTCTAACTTGTCTGCAGTAAGAACTCTGCTACTTCTTATGAGGCACAGACATGGACACTAACCCACGTGACTCAAACATAATGACATGTCAAACGACTCACATTCTTACACAAGGCAACACAATATACTGTATACACGTGCAAACATACAAGTATAAGAACATACATCCCTATGACTGAAAAGACGTAAGCAATGTATTTTTGGGGTTTTTGAAAATACTTTCTAGAAAGTGGTCTCACATCCATGTGACAAACCCCAAGTACGTATTTCAATATAAGATTCTTCTTTTATTGACTTGAACACATGGGGAGTGGTAGCCTATGTAGTTCGTATGGTAGAATGTTTTACTAGAGGGCAAAAAGGTTCAAATCCTCCAAGAAATATTTTTGTTTGTCACTCATTTCTTGCGAAGGGACCTAGACTCGGACTCAGACGTGGGCGATGGACGCAAAGTGGTATTTTGATGGCACACTTCGCACGTACGCATCGGACGCGAGATGACGTTTTTGCTAAAAGCACATCATTGTGCCGTTCAACGTTCGTTCCTACGTCAGTTCAGTGCGAATTACATCGTGGTGCGGCGGGTAGCAGCTTGGTCCAGCGAGCCAGTATTCTAGCGCAGCCAGTGCTCCTTCAGGACGTCGGTTCCAACGTGGAAGCGACTCCCGCTGGACCTTGATTCCAACGTTGAGGCTAGTCACGCTGGACCTTAGTTCCAGCATGAAGGCTGCTTCCGCTGGACCTTGGTTCTAGCATGAGAGATTTTTCCACTGAACTTTGGTTACAGTGAGAAGGTTGCTACAATGTGGCTCATTCAGTATGCTTCAGCGTGGGCGTTTTAGCTTTGTAAATGTCTACTTAGTGGAAATTATTGTTGTAACCGTCCACTTAATGGGGAGTTATTCCCATGATTAGCTACTCATTATGGGTAGTAGTAGCTGCCAGGGGCATATTCTCTAATATTTTGCTTTTGGAGTTAGACTTGAAAATATAAGGTTACGAGAGGAGAGCTACTAGCAGTGTTGAAGCCATGAAGTGTTGTCTGAGGTTCTGTCCGTGTGAAGTCAATTCCAAGGGTGACAAATAAGCGTTCCAGAAGTTCAAGTTATTGAACTTGCTGGTTCCTGGAAACAAATCGACGAAAAAAAGATTGAATCTTACTTTCAGCAACGGTGATCGTCATTACCCAATATGCACTTTCTACAGTTTTTTCTTCTTGAATCTTGTTGTTGCAACTTTGTTGCAAATTTTTTTAAAGACTTTTATTTTCCAGCATCTTTTAGCTGCAATCTTTCTTGTTCTAAAGTGTTTTATTGTTCAAGTTGTAATATTTTCTCATCCGTCGTGGTAATATTTTCTCATCCGTCGTTGTAATATGCAAGTTGTATTTTTGCATTTTATTCAAAAATTTGTCCAACGTTTTGTGACCGGAACATCAATCTTAAAACAAGATCCAATGCTGAGCATCATGAAAAATTGTGCAAGTCTCATAGACACAAGTTTTCACAAACTTAAAAAGTTCGATAGAGAGCATTACAACACATTGAAGAGGAATATTAGTCTTAATCTTCAACTCATCAACGTAGATTACGTCTTGACGGACTTAGAACCAGTTCTTCCAGAAACTGACAACGTGTAAGATTTGGTCAACGTGATCACACCACATAGCATAAATGGAGGAGAGACAACAACCTCTGCAAGCACCTTGTCAACAAGTTCTTGAAAATGGAATTTGAGGACGAGAGAATAATGTTGCCACAAGCCAAAGAACCATTAAAGTAACATCAAAAACTTGAGGAGGAAGCTATGCCTCAAGCAAATAAGATCATGGTAGAGGCTGTCATCTCCAAGCTTCCTACCAGCAGGGATCGACTTTCAATCGATATGCACCGCAAGAAGACAAAGATATCGCTTGAAGATCTTCTATGCTTCTTTCGTATTGAAGACAAAACTAGAAACAAAATCAAAGTGGACTTACTGTCTAAGCAATTTGCTAAGGCAAACATAGTCCAGTTTGTAGAGATAAACTTTACAATTTAAGGGTTTCTTAAATTAATAGGACAACAACAATTTCTATGAAATATAATATCAACCACATGTCAAAAATAAGCGAGTACACCTTGGTGGACAAGAGATAACTAGGAGTGATATTCTTTGGTATTTAAGATGAATCATTCACCGTAGAACTAAAGCATGATGGTTGAAATAGAAGAATACTAGTGGAGTGTTATGTTGTCACAAGATATTTTTGAAGTTGAAAGAAAATTTCTATGTAAGAGCTAAATGCTTTACGGATAAGAGTGTTGAACTAAAAAACATGTCCATAAAATGAGTATAGCTGAAATGAGAATGCTAACATGGATGGATGACAATTAATTGAAAGATAGAAAAAGAAATGAGTGTTCATGGAAAATTGGAGGTGACACCTATCAAGGATAAGAATGAGAGAGAATAGTCTCAGGTGCATTGGATATGCGCAACTTAGAAGCGAGCGATAAGATATAGTCAGAGGATATCCTAAAACTAGTGGTAGAAGTAAACAAACTTGCATTGAGTCCCTAACAAAGAATATGGTTTTTCTTAAGTTATAGGCTTACTCTGGAATAGAAAAAGTAATAGAAAAAAGGGAACAAAAAAAGTAAAGAATATTGCAAGAAACAAGATAATAAACAAACCATAACTTTTTGTGGATGAGTGCAAAGAATAATAGAAAAAAAAAGGAAATGAAAATCATCTTATTTCGGCCAACAGTGATGAAAACAACCCAAAAACGCTCCAAAGAGGACCTCAACTAAGAGGAATGTCGTTGCTCTCTTCTCAGTCGTCATCGCACAATATTCTCTTTTTATTTATCTTTATTTAGTTAGTAACTTATAGTGTTAAAACGTAAAAAAAGATTCTATTTGGGCTTTTAAAACTTATGCCTGCAACTTTAAAATCCAATAAAACCAAAAAAAGTCCATAAAAATTATATAAAAACCAAACAAAGCCTACAAAACTGCATAAATACCTGACACACCTAAGTGTGCGCATAGAGACTTACCTAATTACTCATTCGCCTAATATCGCCTTTGGCATATTTCTCATCTAGACGTCTCCTAAAGAAGATATTTCGTCTGCTTTTGGATTATGCAACGAAACATCGCATCGCGCTTTTGGACGCCTTTAACAACATCCGTATTGCATACTCCATAGTAAACGTAAACTCCAAATTGTTAAGTACAAGGCTAAACATCATAAGATTATGGGCTTTCAACCATGTCAGCATTGCCCTATCAATAACTAACTGTTGGAGCCTTTTAATTACTCAAGGCCTCTTCGTGAATCTATAATTATTTATTGTATTATGTTATTTCAACTATTCATCAAGGAATTCATAGATCATAATGAGATGATCAAGCCGAAAGAAAACAAATCAAAGATTGTGTGAAACAAATAGATAATTATTACTCAAACTCTTGTCAATCTATTAGATCACGAAGAAAAAAATTATCTTAGAAATTAGGGAGGTGGATATCCCACTTCCAATAAAACCTAAGTAACTAGTGTAACAAAATTCGTTTGTTGGTCGGAAATGTTTTCCTTATAATGCAGGACTCATCCAAGAACAGGAAGTTATATGGGCTATTCAAAATAAAAGTTTGAACGACACCTTAGGAGCAACAATACCTATTAATAACCACGTTTTGTTTAAATGTTCAAAATGATTCACCATTGACATTATCGAAATACTCTACCAATGAGCAAATAATCTCTCCCCAAACTTGCATCGATTAAAAATTGGGAGCCTTACCAGCACAAGCTGCAACATAAGCTTCATAGAGCTCCGGAGCCTTCTCCTTCTGCAAGTACCTCTCCAAGAAATCTTTCTTGCTCACACAGAAATCGCTGGTCTTAGCCACGGGAGACTCGTCCCCCTTCAGAGCCCTCAGAACGTTGTACCGCGGCCTCAAACTCCTCTCCAGGCTCAGACCGAGCAGCACCGGGCAGCGGACGAGGGAGGATTTCTCGAACCCGACCTCCTGGATGAAGAACTCCATCTTGCTCCGGAGGTTCTCCGCGCTGAGATTGAACATCTTCGGGTGCTTCTTGACCGCGGACATCACGTCCGACTCGGACCACCCGAGGCTCTTCAGGAATTTAAATTTCGTGTGAAACCCTTCCCTCGTGTTGCACGCGACGAGATAGAGGGCCTGGCAGAACATGCGGGACGGCACGGAGAACCCCAGCTCCTCGACCCACTCGACCGCAGCCGCAAACGACTCGGGATTCCGGGTCACCAGCCGGGGGATATTAATGACCATGTGGGCGATCTGGGCGTCGAGGAAGCCGCGGTCTCTTAGAAGAGAGACGTTGGGCACGATTCGCTCGGCGATGTTGGTGCTGATGAGGAAGTTGTCCCTCCTGCAGGCCTTGAGGAGGCTGTCGTTGGCGCCGAAAAGGGACTTCCAGAAGTCGATGCGCGGCCGGAGGTCGGAGAAGCAGAGGGAGGCGGGGCTGTGGGAGACGAGCTCGATGGTCTCGGCTTGGGAAAGTCCCATTTCTAACAGGAGTGCGATCTTGGGACGGAGGGTTCTTTCGACGTCGGAGTAGAGGACGCGGGGGTCCTTGGAGAGGAGGCGGGTGACGTCGGCGTCGGCGAAGCCGGCGCCGCGGAGGAAGCAGAGGACGGAGTCCGGGTCGGAAGGGGGCTTGGTCCTGGGGAGGTGGACGCAGGCGCGGGTGGCTTTCTCCTGGGGAATGCCGCAGGAGTTGATTAGGTATTCCACCATGAAGTGGGGCTTAGGGGAGGAGGTTTGGGTTTTGTCGGCGGCCGCGGCGGCGGCAGACAACCATAAGAGACCATGATGGTCAGGTGAAGAAGAAGAGGTGGTGGTGGTTTTTCTTAGGGCATTGAGAAAGAAGAGTTTATTCATTGGAGAAGAAGACTGGTGAATTCTCTATTCACTCTGTCATCTAGGCGCAATTTTTACAGAGACTTCATATCAGTCCTTTTTTTTTTTTTTTAGCAAATTTGTTATTAAAATATTTTATTTAAGAACAGTCTATATTTTGATATAAAAGTCAATAAAAAAAAATAGATTTCAATCCCTCTTTTCTCCCCATTCTCTCCTCCCTATGCTCCATTCTTCCAAAACCTACTTTCTACCGATTCTCAAAACCCTATACACTAAAGTGAAGATTGGAGATCAAAATAATAGTCCCACTACAAAAAAAGTTAGAATATTCAACCGTTATTTGATATGTCATCGATTAACTATGACGATTAGATTTTTCAAACATTAGGTCCACATATAAATATATTAAATTTTATATGTTTAATGTAGGAGAGATGCACCTCGAAGAAATCGGATCATCTAGTACACTTAATCCTCTCTCCGCTATGGCCGAAGAACTCCTCGGTTCTTCCGAAGCACCATCGGTAATGAATTTGATAATTTATTGTCAAAATTTTTGGTAGTAGGACGTCAAACAACTGACAGTCCTATAAATAATTAGGATTGTCAAACAACTGACAGTCCTTTTTTTCTTAGGAGTGTAAGTAAATTTACAGTCCTGAAAAGTAATAGGACTGTCACATTCCCTACAGTCCTAGTTGTTTTCAGGACTGTCCAAATTTTTTGCAGTCCTAATTTTTTGCAGTCACTTCAATTTTAAACAGTTTTAATAACTTTAATTTCTTTTGTAGTGGTTATCGTCTTCCGATATTGTGGTACCTCCTCCATTTGCCATTGATGTAGGCAATTTATTATCGACCAATATTTGCTTTGAATCAGACGAACAAGCGTTACATTGGTGTAGAGAAGTTGGTCGAAAAAATAATATAGTCATTGTGATATCAAGATCGGGCCAAAATCGTCCGGGACGCAAAACGATAGAGCTTGGATGTGAAAGAGGTGGTTTGTTCATGTCTCATGGAAAGAAATATATAGTTTCCCAAAGAAAAGTTTCAAACATAAGCGTTGGTACGAGAAAATGCGGTTGTCCATTCGAGATCTCTATTGTAAACATAGAAGATGTGAAGTGGATAGTCCAAGTGAAGAATGTAATCCACAATCATGATATTGCCGAAACGCTTATGGGTCATCCCTATGTCGGACGGTTGAACAATGTTGAGCGAAAGATAGTTGAAGATTTGTCCAGTTCAGGAGTTGCACCCAGACAAATTTATTCCGCCATACGACATGAAGACGAGAATAACAAGTCAACAATGAAGTCAAATCTACAATGCAATAGCAAAATCAAACGCCAATAGTAAGAAAACAAGAATAGCGATGCCGCAACTATTGAAGTTGCTTGCCGATAATCATTATGTGGAGTACCATAGAAGACATCTACATAGTAATAAAGTCCTTTCAATATTTTGGGCTCATCCTGATTGCACACATTTGGCTCGGTCCTTCGGTGACGTATTGGATCTTGATTGTACATATAAGACAAATAAGTTCAAGGTTCTCTTTCACATTGTTGGCTTTACCTCTACCGAAAAAATAGTTTCAGTTGCTTTTTGCTTCATGAAGAGTGAGAAACTCGAGGACTACACATGGTCATTGAAAAAACTAAAAATACTTTACGCCGGACACAGAGAGCCGTCTGTTTTTGTTACTGACAAAGAATATGTCCTAATTAATGCTATAGTTATCGTCTTTCCTCACGTGAATACACTACTATGCACTTGGCATATCAATCGCAATATCCAATCACAATGTAAGTTGAAGTTCGAAAATGTGGATAGTAAAATTGACAAAGATATTTTTGAGAAATTCTACAGTGATTGGAATCATGTATGGCAAGCCAATATGAAAGACAGTTACGACGCGGTATGATACTTGTTCAAAGAAAAGTGGGAGACGAGAGAGCCGGCATGTATTTCTTATATCAAAGATACATGGCTAGAACCGCATAAAGAATACTTTGTCTTAGAATGCACGAATAAGGTGAAGCATTATGGCACAGTGACCACCAACCGGGTTAAAGTATCATACGCAAAATTAAAACAACATCTAAGGTCATCAGTTGGAAATTTTGTCTCCGTTTGGAAAGTTATCAACTTAATGCTAGATCAGACGGTGAACGAGATTAAGGCATAATTTGATATGAGCCTAACATAGAAATGAACCCCTCTTGGATGCTTTAATGCATGTAATATCTCACAAGGCATTGTGCTTACTATTTAGGTCAAAATTTGTGGACTTTGATCCCAAAGTTTGTGGTTGTTTACATCGACATACGCTGGGCCTCCCTTGTGCACATGAGATTAATGAATATCGTCGTCAGTCTAGACCTATTCCGCTAGATGTTGTTGATCAACGTTGGAGACAGTTATCGATAATGCCCGTGGTGAAGAGTGATAATAATTTATTTTCTTTGCCACAAGTGAAACTCCTTCACGCAAGGTGGTGTGCCTCACTGGGAGCGGGACGTGAGTCCATTGAGCTTAAAATCCAAGAAATTGCTAACCCGATAACTACTATAATGCATGAGCTATCCATATTTTTCAATTCTAAGGGAAGACCTCAAACAAGATTGAGTAGTTCACAGAAGAAAATGATGGAGTCAACTAAGAGAGATCTGTTGTTCTTTGAGCATGTTGAACGAAGTTTAGAGCAAGCTCACTCTACGAAACGGAAGAGTAAGCTAACTGTTCGAAAGAAAAAATAGAAAACGGACATGCCAAACGAATGCTTGGGTGTGTATATTGAAGGCTTCCTACTTGAGATACGCAGTTACATTTGGTCCATTGTTGATGTTCCCAAGGATGGCCATTTTGGATTTCATGTGCTTGCAAGACATCTTAGTTATTCCGAGAAAGAATGATTGAGACAGGTTCGGGTAGAGTTGTACGAGGAGTTGGAGTCTCATCTTTCATTCTACACCGACATGTTAAACGAATAATATATTGGAGATTTATTGATAAGCATTCCTTGCACCGATATCGTTGCTGGAGAAGACCACTACATGTCCAATCCGGCCGCCGCATATTTATTTGCTAATAGGTATAAGATACCTATTGTAGTTATTTCAGATAATATTAACAATACGTTCTTTTCGATGTGTGCTCCGTCGGCTGAGCACAAACTATGTAACATATGTATTATAGGAAATATCGGGAACCACTCTGTCATTCCAAAGTTGATCGGTCATTCTCCTATTCCTCCACCCTTCACAATTTAGGATAAACATGCATCGGACGTAGCGATCGCCTGGACGACACCTTTTATGGAGAAACTATATCTCTATAAGAAGTTGTTGAAGATGGAGGAGACCAGAGATATGCCCATTGGCCACTTCGATGTTCAAATCGACTGATACAAGTGGGCTATTTATATTTTGTACTTTTGTATCATTTTGTATAATTTTGTCACCTAGTTGGTTCATGTATAATTTTGTATCATTTTGTATAATGTTGAACCACTTTTGTATAATGGTGATTCACTTTTGTATACAGTGAGAAAGTCAAATAAAAAATCTATCAGTGAAAAATCCACTTTTGTATAATATTGAACCAAATTTGTATAATGTTTAACCCTTGTCCTTTAGGACTGCCAACAAGTTGACAGTCCTACATGATGTTAGGACTGTCAACTACTTGACAGTCCAAATTGAAACTGGAAAAATACAGAAAGTTTTAATTAGGACTGTCAACTAGTTTATAGTCCTAAGACTGTCAAGAAGTTGACACTCCTAGTATCATCTAGGACTGTCAACTTGACAGTCCAAATTGAAACTGGAAAATTACAGAAAGTTTTAATTAGGACTGTCAACTTAGTTATAGTCCTAACATCAATTGACAGTCCAAATTAAAACTTTCTATATTTCTCAAGTTTCAATTTGGACTGTCAAGTTGACAGTCCTACTTGAAAATATACAGAGTTTCAATTAGGACTGTCAACTAGTTGATATTCCTAATTGAAACTTTTTGTACTTTCTAAGTTTTAATTTTGACTGTCAAATTGACAGTCCTACATGAAACTAGGAATGTCAACTACTTGACAGTCCTAGGACTGTCAAGCGACTGTCAAGCAGTTGACAGTCGTAGCATCATATATGACTGTTGTCATGCTCCGATTCCGTAGAATCGATAGTCGTCCCCCGAACATGACGCCGTGCGTGCCTAGGTTGCACAACGCACAATGCCAAGGTATTTTACATAAAGAGCACATATTCAGAGTACGCAAATAATTGAATAAAATATTGAAACATGAAAAAGTTTTCTTTATTGATAATGAACATCTTTTTACAAACTCTTGAATGGGTCGGATTATTACCGCATGGGCTTACAAAAATGGACGCAAAATGAGATAGTCGTCCTGTACATTATATTATTTTACTAAAACTTCTAAAGAAGAGACACCTTCGGGCAAAGCTATCGTCTTTCCACGGAGCTGCATAAGTTATGTGCACAAGCTCCTGGATCTTCAAAACGCTTCTTTGAAGGCACGATCATGGCGTGCTGGTAGGTGAACTAGATTGAAAAGTCGCTCTAGCTCCTTGCAGTCCTTGGTGTAGGGAACCAGTTGCAATGAGGGTCAGTACATCAAAATGCACTGGTGAAGGCGAGCTAACCCAACTATACCAATCAATACATAGTTTATATAAAATATGGAAGTTATTATGTGGCCTTTCTATCTTGCCTTAGTCTATTTTAAAAACAAGCATTAGATATGAAAGTTTACTAAGATAAACATGCCACTATTTGGTGACTTTTATCTGCCCGTCTGAACCACCTGCACAAATACTTACCAATGACCTTTCCTGCCTGTAAACCCCCTCACCCAAAATTAGGCCTACTTGGCTTAGATAGTGAAACTAGGGCTAGTTTGAATTCAATTGGAAATAGAACACGGCATTTTATTTAATTATACAAGATTTATATCACTTAGCGCACCTTACCGTTGCTTCGATAATTGGAGCACCTCACTAGCCATTGCCTTTCTACAAATTTTACTTCCTTATCCTAGACATGCCCGTCTTCCATTCTAACCATTGTGTAACTTATAATTATGCTCTCTTGTGCTATATTTTAGTCGTACAACATTCATCGCAGACGTTATTATTTAATTCTAAATAAATTCAATTTTGTATCCTTGTGCGTTCCAATCGAAATTGGAGACACAATCTTGATCCATTTCATGCAACCCAATTTATGATAATATTCTATTCTAAGTCTCCTATGTCCATGATACTTGTGTCCCACCTAATTTTAGTCCCATGTACTTCTAATTAATTATAGAATATAATGCGCATTAATTTTTAATTAATTTAACCTAATTTTCATCTTTGTGCAATTTTCCAATTATTGGGCGCTTTTATGCAAAAGCGCATTGAGGTGTCCACACCATTGGACAATACTTGAAGAAACCCATCTTTTTCTTCATTATTTGATCATGTGAATTTTCTCCATAAATTTTCGGAATGTGCAACGCGCAACATCGTCCCCTCATTTAACCATATCCTTGCATTTTAACAATGTAAATTATAGCCCTCCAATACCTACATGTAAGGCCAAGCCCATTCCAAGGAGATGTTGACCAAGCCCAATACCCTAGGTCAACATCAAACCCTAGTCCCACATGTATAAATACACAACTTTTCTTCTCTCTTTAGTTTTCCACAAAACTCAAAAACCCCAAACCTATTTTTCCTAGCCGAATCCCTCATTTCCCTACTATTCATCTTCTTCATCCTCCATCTCCGGCCCCTGTCCGACTTCCCTCTACCTCCACCACCACGGAATGACCCAGCCCGCCTGAGCTCCTCCACCTCACTGCACCTCGACCACCCCGACATCTTCCACTGCCGGATCCACGCGATAGCTACCGTTCCCATCATCCTCTCGAGCAGCCCAGGCCTTCTCTCTACACCACCACTCGCCCCAGCCTACTCCATCGTGCTTCGCCTGAGAAGCCGGAGCAAACCGCCTGCTCACCATCCACCGCCACCGTCTCCTCTCATCCCCAGTTCTCTCCTCCCTCGTCGACCACCCCAGTCACCATCACCACCGTCTTCATTATCCCGAGCCACCCCGATCCGCCTGAACTGAACCCGACATCCCTCTGCAACATCACCCTGACGTCGACAGCACCTCGCTGTCACCGTCGTTCCTCCTCTGCCGCTCACGTGGCCGACCTCTTCCTCTCTTCTCCGGCCATCCTCCTTCCGCCGGAGTCAACACAGCAGCAACGAATTCCCTCAACCTCAACCACTCTACACCACCACCACCATTATCAACCGTCGCTAACCACCGTCACCCCCACATCGAGCAACCCCGGTCATCCCCTTCCTTCCCGACCAGACCCCCGCCTGCACCTCAACCATCACCACCACCCTCTTCTTCTACCTCCGCCGCTACACAGCACGACCCCGCTCCCTGCCATCCACCGGCAGTGCAATAACCTTCTTCCATATCCGGCCATCTTGACAGCCACCTGCTTCCTGTCATTCTCCTCCCTGCTCCCTGTCCTCCTCCTCCTTGCCGGACCTCCCCCCTGGTCGGAACAGTAGCACCATCAACATCATCCATATCATCAACATCATCCCATCATCCATATCATCCTCATCATCCCCATCATCATCATCATCACAATCATCATCCACATCATCACAATCATCCCAATCACCATCCACGTCATCACCATCATCCCCATCACCATCCATGTCATCACCATCATCCCAATCACCATCCATATCACCCCATCATCATCATCATCATCATCATCATCATCTCATCATCATCATCTCATCAACTCACCATCATTACCTACATCATCATCATCATAACCTCAATTATCATCACCCTCGTCGTCATCGTCGTCCCCTTGTACGCACCCTGATGTTCGAACATGTCATTCTTCTCCTTTTTATGTGTGCTTGTGTATGCTATTAGTATTGCTTTATGATAGTTAGTTAATTTCAGACCGCGTTAGTGAACCCAATGACTTGTACGCATACACGTACGCGTATTAGAATTAAAGTGATATATATATATATATATATATATATGGATGTATTATATAATTAATTATATGCTAGTAATAATTATGACTATATATATTCAAACTGTACGACCCTAGGACACCGTGGATTTTGCCGCATATTTACCTTGACCTTGTGACCTGAATATTAGGGAATTGTCTGCCTTGTGTACACCGACGTACTGGCTAGGCAAGTGTTAGTTGACCGTCTGATTATGCACATTATTTAATATAGGACACCCGTGTAATTAGACGCGCATTTGACCCTGCTAGTTGAATAGTATCACTCCTAGTGTACCCTCTGAGCCCAGTGTCATTATGGTTATGTGTGTGCTAGTATAATGACTAATGTTGTATTGTATTATATTATATGTATATAGGATATTGGATTGTTCTACGCGACTTCAGGAGCAGGATATTGGTACTACGCAGCTTTCTTACCAGGCAAGTATACCTTGCCATTATACTGTTATTCATATTCCATATGTTTCATGCATCTTTATTTTCGTTATTTAGTTCATGTATTTTAACTGCTATATAAACTGCGCGTCCAAGAAAACTTGGGTGCAACGACGGTGTCTTCGTGATTTATTTTTATTATGTATATGCATTGACCTTGTTTATGAGACCGTCCCATTATCATGAAGCATCATTAGGTTCATTGGCCGTGACACAGCTGTTACACGAGTGTGAGTCTCATATAGATCACGGACTTGCGTGACAGGTCTGGCCTCCTATACGTATGGGCCATGTGTTAGGGATAACTGTTGATAGAAACTTTGCATGCTAGAGGACTTAACAGTTATTAGTAATCCATGGACATAGACTATTATAGTACGGTGGTCCAATCCTTGTCCTTGTTTGGTTGCAGGGTTGGGATATTGTACTAAAGATAGGCTATGAACCAAATCATGTCATGGATGTGACATGCTTAGAGCATGGGGTGGGGAGAACAACAAGTAAGGCATTTGAGCTCCTTTGCACTTTCTTTGTGTAACTCGTACGCTCTGCCGGAGATGCGCGGTCATGATGATCACTATATATTATATATTATCAGGCGACCTCTGCCGTTCAAAAGACGACATGCTTTGTAGGCCCCTGGATCTCCAAGAGAACCATGCCAATCCTATTTTAGCCAGATAGCCCACTTGTTGGAAAGTTGTTCTCAAAATGCATTCACATAGATGGTTATGCGACCCATTGGATGTTTATTTCAGTACTTTATTGGCATGCTTCTATGTATCTTGTTATGTCCCTCTGAGGACCTGGTCCCTTTCCAGGTGTAGATGTTCATGAGCATTTGCGGGACCGCAGATCCGGACTGGTTACTTATATTTCGAGGAGGTATTCTCTTCGAGTCTTAGTGATTGGTAGTGGTTGTACTTATATTGTATTTTCTTTCATATTCTAGTTTGGTAGTGGATTTGTTTCCACCCAACTATCATCCTTAGATACTTCATATTAAGTTTTAGTACTTGGTTATTGGTTATTTATTTCTATTTAATTTTCTGTGGATGAGATTTAGATTATGCCTGTGACTTGAGATAGTTTATACCACTTGTGAATTATTATTCATATTACAACATACGCATGGGTTTTGGTTTCCATATATTGGAGTTGCCATATCCATGCGGCTGGCATGCTTACGTGTCCTAGTCCTACATATTTTGGGACTGGAACGTGACATATTTTTAGTGGTGGCCCATGCAGGTCGAGAGCATATTGTCTCGGTTACGTTACTATACCGAGCAAGCCTGCAAATATGATTAGAGTATAGGATCTCATCCATATTTGACTATGACTCATCTTCTTTCCAATCTATTCTATTTGAATAACTGCATTCTGGTTGATTCATGTGCTTCCCTAATAGTTTCTTGAGTATAGCCTTCTCCTAGAATATAGAAATCCTTGTTGTTAGGATAATAATTAGGGTAACACACCTACTAAGAATACAACTAGAGTATTGACACATCACTAAGTTTAGAATATCTAATGAACACTAGCATTCCTTATCTATAGATTGGATTACCATTATCCCTTGATATGTTTATGAATGGCTTGAGAGTAGTATAGACATTACTAGGGTTAATTAGAAGTTTGACCATACTGTTTGACCCTAGCATTGAGGAACCAATAGAAATCCAAGGTTGAATATTAGGACTAAACCTAACTTTCAATAGTGAGATAGTATTAGAGAACTATAAATTTAGATCCTTGTCTTGATATTAGCAGACAATACCTTAGTGTAAACCCCCTCATCCAAAATAGGTATTTTATGTGTATTTTATATTATTTTATTTATTATAGATTATTTTAAATATTGAATTACTTTAGAATATTCTATTAGTTAATTAGAAATTAATTTTCTTAGTATATTTACTTATGTAAATATTTATTTAGAATTATTTTTAGGCTATTTTAGATTTTTGGAGATTTTTCTAGAATTTTTAGGTAATTAAAACATAGGGAACATAAATTTTTAGAACTTTCATGATTTACTGTAAGACCATACTTACATATTGTTCCTACAAAATATTTATTTTAGGTTAAAATATTTAATTATATTTTTCTGTAATTTATTTAGAATTTTTAAAAAAATATTTAGATTTTTGAAATTTTTTAGGATTTATTTGGATATATATAGTCTTAATATTAGATAGATGCTAATTTAGTGTTAATAGATATTAATAAGATTATATATTATTTGTATTATCTTTAATTCTATTTAAGATTATAAATTATTGAGATAAATTCAAACTCTATTTTAAATTAATTCAAATTCTGAGCCTAGTAGGAAAGCAACTTCATGCATATCCTATCCTTATTTAAACTCATCCTAATCCTATCCAAATTAGCTAATCCTAGTCGTATTCAATTAAGTAGTGTACACCATTATAAATACCTCATCCTTCATATTTTTTTTCCCCAAATTTCCCTCATTTTCGTTCAAAAACAGTCAAAATTCGTCATAAATTCAGCCTCATTTTCTAGTAGTTATGACGACTTAAATAGACGATATCTCCTAGTTCCGGACTCCAAACGCGCTCCAGTTTTTTTTGTTAGAACTATATCAAGGTTAGTTTTCTGAATATATAAATTAGTTTAATAATTTTAGGACCTATTTTCCAGAATATTCTGAAAGTGCCAGCTGTCCAAAATCAGACGCGTTTCCGTATTTTTGAGATTTCGGGAGATCCCGAATTCAGAATTTTGAACCGTTTGAAGTTTCAGAAAGTTGACATAATGAACTTAAATAAAATAATATTTTCAGAATTTAACATGTAAGTTTAATTTACTGTAAAATTCGTGCAACGTATACTTAAATAGGAAACTACCGAAAATTATCATTTGTGCGCCCTTGTGGACATAACTCTTTACCGACTTGTGATTTTATGAAACCGTCGATTCTGATGTTCATGTACCACTGAAATCTATATAATTCTATACACAAATCAAGGATTTGAGTCGGTTGACTTTTTGGTCAATGGATTGCCTCGATTTGCGTGCCATGGATCACAAATCCGTAAAGTTGACTTTCATTGGACCAAAATTAGGTTTTAACAATAAAATTAGATTATAATAAGATTAAAAATACTATTTTAAGTTATTTTATTCAGAATTAAAATAGATTAAAATTGAGGAACCTATTCACCCACTTTTGTAACCTAACTTGTTTAATTTATGTGACGGGTAGATCGGACGACGCCTTGAGTTGGGACTTCATTCTTTTTCAGACCAGGCAAGATACCTTACCAAATTATTTACAGTACTTTGCATGTTTATTATATTTCTGTATATTCATTGCATTTCTGTATATTTATTGTATGTGTAGTTTCTTTCAGTCATTACTATATATTAGATATGTTGACACACACTTGACACCTAGTATCATGAGAGGACAATCATTAGGCGTATGGGCTTTAACCACTCTGGTAAACTGTAGTATATAGCTCGCACTACGGGCGTGCGTCGCGCTGGTCGCTACCCCCGAGGTATGTCAATTTTTGTAGAGTCGTGCTGGTCGCTACCCCCGAGGTATGACGATTTTTGATGTCCCCTGACGGGTGTGTGAGTTGTGAGGCTTAGATCGAGTAGCCTACCCTTGCCCATACGTCAAAAAGTTGTCCTCATTTGCATTCATATAGATTATCTTGTACAGCGTACTTATATATTTTCAAATATTATGCATGTTTACTGTATTCAAATTGGCATGCTTCTATGTATCTTGTTACGTCCCTCTGAGGACCTGGTCCCTTTTCAGGTGTAGATGTTCATGACTTTTCGCAGGAGCACGAATTAGGACTTACCACTTATCTCTTCCGAGGAGGTCTTACCTTCTGAGCATCAGTGATTATCTCTAGCGAGGGATCCCTTCGTTGATACCTTTATAGCATCATCTCATTTATATTGGAGATTTATCCTTCTCTCTCATGTTAGTATTGATATAGTCATTGGTAGTGGATTTGTCTCCACCCGACTATTAGTTTTGGATTATTCAGACTCATTATTCTAGTTTAGTTATTTCTTTCTATGACTTGTTGTGTGGATGAGATTAGTATTTCTGTGACTTGTGACACTATATTTATACCACATGTGAGTTTATATTCATATTACAGCTTACATGTGTATTATGGTATCCATATATTGGAGTTGCCATATGCATACGGCTGGCATGCTTACGTGTTCCTAGTCCTACGTATTTTGGGACTGGGACGTGATATGTTTTTGTGGTGGCCCATGCAGGTTGAGAGCATATTGTCTCGGTTACGTTACTGTACCAAGCAAGCCTACTCATAGGATTAGAATATAGGATCTCATCCACTTATTTATCACTCCCTTGATTTTATTTCGCATTCTCATTTGATTGCTTGCATTGCATCTTGCTTGATCCCTTCTCAACGTTAATCTCCTCTCGTGCTTGATAGGGGTTAGGAAGATGACTTGTACTAAGTATATACACTTTAGTATTCAATAACACTATTAGTTAAATTTTTGTAAGTTTGGTAGTATGCCTCATAATCTAGTATCACATAGTCCTTCTGACCAATTAATGAAATATAAATGAATGACACCAACTATAGGCTTGCATAAGAAGATAGTGTTTATCTAGACTATAGAACTTTAGTATTTATTTATACTGTAGAACTTAGAGGCTCATACTCCCATTTGGTTGACTTTAGACTTAGACAAAAAATTAGTATGGCAATTGTAGAGGCACAACACCGATCTTCTTGGTGAACTTAGATTATTCTGTACCTTCCTCCATCATAATCAAGCATAATTATATTTTTACTATCTCGACTTATGCTGCTATTATAGCCTAGTTTTGCAAGCTTATTCTTTTATTGAACTTGTTTATGACATATGTATTATTGGGGGCCCACACTAATACATTATCTAAATCAGAATTGGTGTATTATGGTCTGATCAACCGTAGTGCACTTGGTTCAATCTTTGTATCACTACCTTACGTGGATTGAGATATAGTTGACTCAACTTGTTAGACAAATATACTTGCCCTCTAGACTGGTCAAAGGATATCATGTCAGATACATAACTGTTCTGATGTGAACATGAGAATAGGAATTTACCAAAATAAGGTTTCAATCCACAACTGCCTTGGCAACTCCCTTTCGAATTCTCTAATCCCTTTGAATCCCGTACTTGTATTATATCACCTCCTCTTTGAACTCTTTATTGTTGTTCTCCATCTTCCCCTATTTCGGAAAGACGAATGTTCGTGCTTAGTATAAGTTGATACACGGATAATACCAGATATACCCCATAGGCCAAGCACTCATGATGACAAATAAGAAGTGCGGGTACAGGAAGTCGTAGATACAAGTATGACCTTAGCTATATGTGTCAGTTCATACTCATGACCCCCATTGTGACACGAGATCTTAGGTGCATAATAGCTGTAAAATTATATATAAGGTAGTTTAGCAGTTATGAGGATATGTTGATATCCTAACTAGATGGCATATCCACGAAGCTAATGGATGACACGCGTAGCAGTAGTGGTATTCTCTTCCTATCACCCTCTCGCCCTTGGGTGACTCATCTTCTCTTCTATATTCATTACTTATCTTGTACTAAACTCTTCCTATCAGAGAAAGGAGACAGAGAGAGGAGCTCACCGAGTGAGGAGGATGGGAGCTGGAGAGAGGAGAACGCCGGAGGGAGGAGGACGCCGGAGGGAGGAGGGGAGCCGGACACGACGGAGGGGGGGGGTTAAAAATTTGGGAGAGATCGAAGGAAATGGGGGAAGAGGAATTCGTCAACCCTAAATGAAATAAATTAGCGACATTTAGCGACGCTGACTTATTACGTCGCTAATAGAAATATTTAGCGACGTTATAGACGTCGCTAAATACGTCGCTAAATATTTAAAAGATTAACGTCGCTAAATACGTCGCTAAACATCGCTAATCATATAACTCAGCGACGTTTAGCGACCTTAAATAAACTTATAGCGACTATTCTTTTAAAAAACTGAATTACAGTCGCTAAACGTCGCTATATGTCGCCAAACAGCGACTTATAGCGACGTTATTCTTTGGAGTCGCTGATATCTTTAATATTAGCGACGTTTTACTTTGACGTCGCTAATCCCGCAATTTTTAGTAGTACAAAAATTTGGTTTCGATGCCTTGAGACGTATCGATTGTTTTGTGCTGCTTTTGTATAGAGGGACATAATGTATGAAATAATGCCATTATATTCAAAGAACCTCGTACATTGATCTTTATCCCGTATACTCAGATGGATTATTGTTTGCAATACCGTCCCTCCGTTGCGTACTCGATTGATTCGATAATAGCCACAACTTTAACGATGTTGCCTTGTGCGAGCGCAACCCTAGGCTCGCACAGCATTACGTCCCGATGGAAACGATCGCCCCACGGGAGTGCTAGCGCGGTGATTCGGGCATAGCGAGGATGGCCGATTCCTGCGGGAGATCGGGTCGTGACACGAGCTGACTCATAAGCTCGTTTGATCCGTTTAGAAGCTCGTTTAGGAGCTCGTTACTGGCAGTCCACCAATTTGTTTTGTTATTTAAATTTTAATTTGTTCTTTGTTGAAGTCTACTTTTATGTATGTTTGTTAACAATATGGTTGTGTGAATTATATATTTATATGTCCTTATTAATTGATATTAAGGAAGTTTTTAAATTGAATTATAAAAAATTGTTAATATTACATATACTTGAATTTAAGCTTAACTAGCTTGAAATCAAGCTCGTTAAGCTTGAAATCAAGCTTAACAAGCTTGATTTGAACTTATCGATCTTGTATATCAAGCCAAGCTCGAGCTCAAACCAAGTCAAGCTCAAGCTTAATATAAACAAGTTCAAGCCGAGCTCAAGCTCAAGCTCTAAAATAGAAAAAAAAAAACTTATCAAGTTTGAGCTCAAACTTGAGCTCAATTAATTCTAGTCAAGCCAAACTCAAGCTTATAAAATTTGGCTCGAATTGGCTCATTTGATGCCCTACTTAAGTCTGCCTTCTTCTTTATTAAAAAAAGCACTCATGCAAGGATTAGAATGGCTACTAAATCTATGATGTTAAACCAAAATCAACAGTGACAATAGAAAAATACAATTTTATTTCTTCTATGCGTACGTCAAGACCTCGATTTTACTATAAGGGCCTGTTTGGTAAACAGGAACTGGGTATGAAATTTAGGATTTGGAAGGATTTTGGGGTTGGACTCAAAAATAGATCGTTTGGTTGGATAGGGAAGAAGAGTTGGTTTTTGCCTTGGAATGCGTGCGACAGTTCCTGTTCCCTCCTTGGGACCACCGACTTTCAACCATCCACATCCTCTCCCCCGACGCGGATGTGGATGGATTTGGATGGATTAAGCAAATGAAACTAAGTAATTATACTAATTAAATATCTTTACAAAAAAAATTCTTCTGAAGAAACAGCCGTGCGGAGCCCAACCTCCGTCGTCGAGGCGCCTGCGCCCGCGCCAAGCGTCGTTCATGAGTCGGTCGTCGCCGACGACTTTGATAGTGGATCGGACGACGGCAGGGGAGAGGATCGGACTGCGGCATACGGCGGACGGCGGTGGAGAGGCCTTCGTCATGGGAGAGAGGAGACAGTTGCAGACGGCTTAGGGGGGTGGGAGGGGGTCACGACAGAGGATGAGTTTAATTTGGGGGCGACTTAGGGGGGAGATGGAGATAGGAGAGGAGTTTTTTTTTTCTGAAGAAGCAGTCGTTTGTTTCCATATTTGATCATTAAATACCATTGATTCATTAATTCTAATAAAATTTACCATTAATTTAAGAAATTACAACAATGCGGGTTATAAGACATTTTTTAAAATTATTTATTTTAATATTACTACTTATCTTAATTTATCAACGTAATTATTTAATTTATCAGTATTTGATTTATTAAATTATTATGTTAATTAAATATAATTTACTATTATTAAAATATACTCTTCCACTTTTCAACTTCCCCTTTTTTATCTCAATTAAAAATATTTGTTCCCTACTTAGGGAGGACACGAAAGTGGATGAATTCTTATATAAAATCCATCATTGTAAGTCCAAATCAAAATCAAAATTCACTTACGGTTTACCAAACCGGCAATGCTACGCCTACAACCAAATGCTTACATCTTTTTACAACCGCTACGTGGCGCCTACGTGACGGCCGTCCATTGGATGAGAGAGGATATGTAGGACCTGGTGTCCGTCATGTAACAGCCATTCATTAGATAAGATTATAAGAAGGTTGTAAACATTCGGTATAAACTTAGCATTTTCCTTACCAAACAGGTCCTAATATCTTTTCTGAAACATGATCAGAAATTCAGAGTTGCACTGTGGTTATCTAACAACTAACAAGTTACAATTGGGCTTTTGATAAGGGCACTACAAACTTTACTAAGGGCGAGCCCAGGATTGGGGCTAGCCCATTAATGAACAAAGTTTACTCATACTAGTCCAATAGTTTACTCATACTAGCCCAAACTTTAAACCCTCCTCCCAAACCCTCCAAACCCCACCGGAGCCCTCCCCCCTCCCGCCGGAGCCGTTCTCCTCCACTTCGTCCTCCTCCTCCTTGTCGATGGCTCCCAAAGTCTCGAAAGAATCAAGGTACAATTTTTTCTTTTCCTTGTTCTATTGCATTTACAAACTTTTCTAAAAATTTTAAAAATTTCTATTGCATTTCGAAAATTTTGAGTGATTTTCTTTTCATTCTTCAAATGAGGGCATACAAGTCCTGAATGTAGTTTAGGATGTAGTTTAGACGTTTATCTGGATGCTCGTGCCCGATTTTAGGGCATACAATATCGACAATCATCGAAAGTATCGAGCAATATCGAGCGTGACTGTAAAAATTTCTACAGTCCAATATAGATTTAGGACTGTAGAAAATTCTACAGTCCTATATACATTAAGGACGGTATAAATTTCTACAGTCCTAAATAAATTAGGACTATGGAAATTTCTGCAGTCCTGTATATGTATAGGACTGTAGAAATTTCTACAGTCCTGAATGTTAAATTAATTTAGTATGTTAAATTAAATTTTTTATTTTGTCTTATAGTCATGACCCTCGGAAGGGCACTGTGGATGAAGATATCATCAGAAGACGCCCTACTGCGTCGATGCGTAAGGAACACAATGTTCCGCGTACTATTGAATTAGGTGTCACTATCCGCGACCCCGAGGCACGCCCTGAAGTTAGAAAACATCGATTGACGAAGAAGACTGTCATTCGTTCGAAGAGACGTGCTCTCCTAGTTCTTCTGGTTCTTCTTTCTCCTCCGATGAGGACATGCCAAATATCCCAAATCGGCCAACTGATGGTTCAGGACCTTCTCAGCATGCAGATAGTCCTGTCGAGAGTCTCCCACAAAGCCTCAGAAAATGGGCTACTGATGGTTCAGGACCTTCTGAGCAGCCAGATAGTCCAGTCGAGACTCGTCCAAACGGTTGCTCTATGTTACCGTCGATCGAGAACCATATTGCATACCAAATATGAAACAATCCGGTAAGTACATTACGTTATGATAATTTTATATATAGTTGTAAGTTCATCCAATTATTTACAGATAAGTACATTTTATATAGAGGTATAACTTCATCCAATTATTTACTTTTTCAGGATAGTTCTCGTATGTTAACGGTGATAAACCACGGCAAAAAATGCAATACATGGAGGTTTGAATTATTGGGAGACGATGTGAAGGCAAAAATTATTCCCACCGGTTTACAATATTTGGGTAACTACTCATATACGACGGTGGATAATCCACTGATATCAGCATTTGTAGAACGATGGCATCCAGAAACCAACTCTTTCCATCTACCAAATGGGGAGTTGACGATTACCCTTGATGATGTCCATCATATATTGGGACTTAGGGTTGATGGTCGAGTCATGATGAATCAAACTTTTGATGAGCCGAGCATCAACTTTTACGACTATATCGTGGATTATGTATCAAGGTGTCTGGGAGTTGATGCCACTAGTTTTACCACTCTTCGAGAATTCAAGAAGTCCTACGAACTTATTTTAAAATATTTGGAGGAGATATTCGATGATCCGGACCCCAAAATGGATAATAGCAATAATGTGGCCCATGGATATATGCAGTTCATCTTAGGGGCTGTCGACATTACGGATAAGTCTGGAACGTCCATACATGCCAAATATCTCCTGAATTTGGACAACATTGACACGGTGGAAGAAATATCTTGGGGAAGCGGTATACTAGCATACCTTTACCGCGAGCTTGGTGCGGCATCCCGCGTGGGTTCGAAGACAATATCCGGATGCCAGACTCCACTCCATGTATAGATATATCTTTGTCAACTTGTATACATAATTAAAAATTTTGTTGTTAATTTTTTGACTAATATTTTTTTAACTTGGTTACGTGAAGGCATGGATATACGAGCACTTTCCAACCCTGCAGCGGGCTAAACTGAACCGAGGGTATGACGAGCATCTTCCTAGAATGTACCGATGGAAGCCAACTAAGGAAGATGCCAAACGTCCACACACATTGGCCGCCCTACGGAATGCACTCGAAGATATGACGACATAAGAGGTGAATTAAGACCTAATTTTTTAATGTTTGGTAATAATTGACTAAATTATGTTATGCTAAATGACGTTATGCTAAATTTTATGCGGTGCAGATTGTTTGGGATCCATATCGTGATTTACGACAGACTAGTCGTCCATTGCAACCAGTCGCTTTATATCACGGTCTTATAAGTTATCATAAAATCGAGGAGGCTTATATGCCGGATAGAGTGCTCCGTCAGTTTGGCTACGTACAAACTGTCCCAAAGCGAACTTTGAAAATGATAACAGCTCCGCGAGGTACAAAATCCCTAAACTATATTCCTGCGACGTTCAACTGGGTCTCAGACTTCTTTACCGAGTGGCAACGCCACGTTATTAGAGAAACCGAACGACAAGCAGCAGTAAATATGACGGAATATAGCGACGACTACCTCGCCTACTACGCTGGTATCGGACTACCTACCTTGTTCCAACACGGAGGCGATATTGTACGTGTACCTTCAGATCTTCCTGCCAAATCGATCTTGTATACTGTATTGGTCAAGATGGTGAGCCACTTCTTCACTTTCAGTTTGATATATGTAAATATTTATACATAACAATTTTTTTAATTCCTAGGAAAGTGATGAAGTTGGGAAGAACCCTCGTAAGTTGTCAGGGTACGAATTATATGGCAATCAATGACGAGCTACAACAAATCGACAACGCTCAAGATTTTTCTTTCTTGGAAAATAGAGAGCAACGTACAAAGAGGCGGCATAAAGTTTAGACCCCGTGTGAAGACTTGTAAAACTTTCAATTTGACTTGTAAAAGTTTTAAGTTTCAATTTGACTTGTAAAACTTTAAATGAATTTGCTATAATTGGTTATTTTTAAAGTTTGCTACATACAGTTGCTACATACAGTTTGGTACAATCTGCTATGTTTTATATACAATTTGTGTTGTAAGTTTGCTACATACAGACAGTTGTTAAATGTGCAGAGGCAGGGGCTAAAAACTTGGACTGTCAAATTTTTACAATCCATATAGCTTGTAGGACTGTCAAAATTCTGACAGTCCTAGTTTTATATATATTTTTCAGTGAATTTAGTTTAGGACTGTCAAAATTATGACAGTCATATTATCTTGTTGGACTATCAAAATCCTGACAGTCCTAGTTTTACATATAAATGTGCAGAGACAGAATTGTATCTAGTTGGACTGTCAAAATTCTGACAGTCCTAGTTTTATATATATTTTCCAGTGGGTTTAGTTTAGGACTGTCAAAATTGTGACAGTCCTATTATCTTGTAGGACGGTCAAAATCCTGACAGTCCTAGTTTTACATATAAATGTACAGAGACAGTGGGTTTAGTTTAGGACTGTCAAAATTGTGACAGTCCTATTATCTTGTAAGACTGTCAAAATCTTGACAGTCCTAGTTTTACTTAAAAATGTGCAGAGACATTTGGTTTAGTTTAGTTTAAAAATATGCAGAGACAGTTTTACATATAATTTCTGTAAACACCCTAAATTTTCAGATATTTTTAAAATCAATTTTGGGAGTTAATATGCATTTTCAGGAATTTACATAGGTCCTGTGGTGAGTTTGTAATTTTTAAATACCAATAACTAATATTAAAAAGAAACCAAAATATGATTTTATGGTGTAAAATAGAAAACCGGACTTAGGGTAATTTTTTGGGATTTAATTGGGCCTTAGACCTATTTTTAAAAGCCTAAAAACCATTTAAACTAATTAAATAATTAAATTGTTATTATTATTATTATTATTGTTATTAATAGGTCCGGCCCGGCCCAGTGGGCCGAAGCCCAGCCCGGCCCAGTCCCAACTGCTGTTAGCGGGCCGGGCGGGTCCGTTCACCCGGAGCCCGCCGCCCGACCCGACCCGCATCTTTACCCCCAACCTGCACGACTCCCTCTCGCTCGATCCCTCCGCCGCCGCCGCGATTTCCGGCCGCCACGACCGTGCCTCCCCTCCGCGAGAGCCGCCCACGTCGACCTCAGCCCCGCCTTCCCCGGCCTCACCTTCGCCTGCGCCACCCTATAAAACCCCCTCTCCTAGACCTCCTCCTCCCTCATTCCTCTCCCCCAAACCCTAGCTCGCCGGAACCCTAGACCGCCGTGCGCCACCGCCCGACTCCAATCGACCTCGCCGTCATGCCCGCCCGGACCTCCTCCTTCCAGCACCTCGCCCAGCCACCAGCCTCTCCCCCTTCTCTTCCTCTCTTCTTCCAGATCCGCCCGCCGCCGGCCATCCCGAGCTCCCCGACCCCCTGCCAGCTCCGCCCTAGCCCGGCGCCACCACGTCGTCGGTCGACCAGCCTCCAGTGTGTCCTCCAGCAGCACCCTAGGCCGGACACAGGCACAGCCGGACACGGACACAGCGTGGACACAGCATCCAGGACACGAACTCGCGTGTCGGACACAGGAAAACCCCGGTTTCTCGGGTTGCCTTCAGGTACTCGTATCTTGCACCTCGGATCTCCGTTTTCGATTCTGTAAATTTCTACGCGAAGCCTGTATGACCCTCTCGATGCCCGGACAAACCGCTCGGGGCATCGCGTCCTGTGGTGATCGCACACCGCGATCCAAAAATAGGAAAAACCAGACCCTGTTTTACCCCGAAACTGAGTACGTCCCGCCAAACGGGACGACTTGGTCGCGTGCGGTCTTCACAGATACGTGCGCCTTGTCGTTACGGACGTGTGGGATTTCGCGGAAGCTGATTCGGGTGTGTGTGCACACCGGAATCAACGCGTATCCGCGGGCATCGCCCCGTATCTACCTTTTTTGTAATTTACCCTAACTTCGTGCACACATGTCAGATCGAGACGAAACTTGTACCATCGGACTCGTAGCGATACGCTGGTCCTGTGGGTCAAGTTTGGTTCGATTCTGAGAATGTTGACAAAATCGCGTGTCGTGGGACCCACAGGCCCCGCTCGACGGGCGATTTCGTGATCGGCTCATCGAAATTCAAATCTGAAAGTTCCATTGGATTCGTATCAGCGTTCCTGACCTGTTGACACTAAGTTTGGTAAATTTGGAGACCGTTGACCCTGACACATTTTTCGGTGCAAAGCGGGCCCACCGGTGGACCTCGTTTTGGCCCGAAACTGCCGTTTTTGCCCTTGTCTCCAAATTGGACCCAAGGACAGGCGTTCCTAGCTATTTGACACCTTCTGAGCGTGATGGTGCTGTTTATTTCAGCTTTCGGAGACATCTCTGGAAATTTCCGAAACCAGGACCTAAGTGGAATTCAAACCTCAGGCAAGTGCATCTTGCAAAACTTGCAGTCATTATTTTCATATTATCTGTAAAAATACTCTGCTGGATGTCTTATGTAAATTTATATAAACTGATTTAAACTGCTTAACCTAGGGAACGTATGACGTACCTAGTGTCCGATCATAGTCGGGTGCCAACACCGTACGCGGTGTTGGGTTCGTCATTAGAGATGGATTTACGATTCCCTTACTTTTGTACTTGACCTATCAAGTACCCTACAACCCAGGACACTTGACACTATCATGGACAGAATCCTCCTGAGATATTCGTGGTGATTCTGTATAGGATACAGGACTTGACAGAGTTATTTTAGTTATTGACAGTATGACTTGTTGCATTAGCTATAATCCCGCTGACATGGACGTGAGACGTTATGGTCATGGCTTGCGTGATTATATTGGGTGGGGAGAGACACACAGGCTACAGGCTGTTCTACATATATATCTACTATTATTGTGAGGTTGTAGACCCTCCAGCAGAGCTAGACCCTTTACGTGTTATTACTGCTACCGGCTCCCCGACACAGAGCTTGTAGCGGTCTCAGCCTGAGTACTAGTATTGCTCTCATTTGCATATCACATAGATGGTTACTTAGTTTACCCTGCTGTTCATTTATTTATTGCACTGCTTATTCATTTGGCTTGTTTTATTTTGTGCCTTGCTATGTCCACTGAGGACCTGGAATGGATTATGTCCCCAGGTTTAGCAGAGGAGCAGTACCCCGAGGTATACGGGACCGGAGCTGAAGCTATTGCTGGAATAGAATCCAACACTGAAGACGAGGTGACTACCGAAGACTTCTCCTGAGTGCCTGTTCCAGTATTCAGTATTTATTTCATGTTTATCTCTTGTTCCTGGCCTATAGAGCCAGTTTATTCAGACTTAAGTCGGGTTGTTTCTCCGACTGACTTGCTGTGATTATTGTTGCTACTTATTTCCATTTCATTATGCAGTTATTTCTTTATCTTTATGGATAAGATTAGTGTGACTTGTTATAGTAGACCTTATTTACAGCTTAAGTACGCCCTGATGGCTCCATTAAATTGGGTTATCCATTGGTGCGTACTGCTGGCCATTGCCACGTGTCCAGTCCCTCGATATTTTGGGACTGGGGCGTGACATAGTTTTTGTGGTGGCCCATGCAGGTCAAACTAAATTGTTCGGTTTCAACTTAGGGACCGGACAGGCCTGCAACAAGATAGGATAGGTTATAGGATCTCATCCATTGATTGAATCATTTTTGAACTCTATGTCGAATTTAATTAAATTGCTTGAACTGCATCCTGTTTTGATTCCTCTGTGCATTCTCATTGTTTCCTTTTGATGCCGAGTTATGGATCCCAGACGTGGTGACGAGACCCCCTTGGGTACACCGACTGAAGCAGGGTTTACTTGCGAAGCTGGAACGACGCCAGATACCAGAGGACAATCCTCTCAGAGCAACCAAACTGGCCAGCCAAGTTCCAGGTTCAGGCGTGATGACATCCTGCCTCCTCCCCAGTTCCCGCCTACGATGCCTGTCTTTCCCCCAGGACAGGCAATGGACGGCCAGCAAATATTCCAGATGTTCTACACCATGATGCAGGCACAACAACAGATTCAACAGGAGGTCCAACGTCATAAGGCCGAGAACCTAAGGAACTGCCTAGTCGCAGCATTGGAACATGCAAATCCACCAAATAGGCGGCCAGCGACGGGATCTATCACAGATTTCTGCCAACTCAAGCCCCGTACCTTCTCGGGCAAGGAAGGACCAACTGAAGTGCATGAATGGCTTACGAACACGCAGCATCAGTTGGAGGCCGCTGAACTACCAAGGGACAAATGGATGACTGCCGTCAGGATGCAACTGACGGACAACGCGCATCATTGGTGGTTGTCCGAAGAAAGAAGGCTCGGCCATGATCAGGTTACCTGGGAGGAGTTCTCCAGACTCTTCCAGGAAATGTACATCCCTGCTGTGGCTCGGTCAGAACTCCGAGACAGATTCAACCGCCTGATCCAGGGCAACATGACGGTGGAGGAATATAACGCCGAATTCATTCGCCTGAGCCGCTTCGCCCCTTCGCTAATTCCCACCGAAGAGGAGAAGGCGGAGAAGTTCTTTGATGGGCTCAGGTTCGAGCTTCAGAAGTTAATCGGATCAGTCGTGCCCACCTCTTACACCGACGTCCTAGCTGCAGCACGTCGGCTGGAGCGCGTTACTCGGAGGGAATCAAGCCTGAAACGTCCCTTCTCCTCAGCACCGTCCAAGTCATCACCAGGGAAATCTGCTAAACGGCCCCAGAAGAGCCCGCCTCCAAGAGCAGCAACTAAGAACCTGCCTACTTGCCATTACTGCAGCAAGGTAGGACATATTGAAAAAGAATGTAGACGCAAGCTGGGGCTCTGCCTAGTTTGTGGATCTGGACAACACTTCTCAAAGGACTGCTCGGAACGTCGAGAGGGAGTTCCGAATCGACCAGCTCCACCTGCAGCTCTTCCAACTGGGGGAGCAACACAGACAGGGCCTGGAGGAGCCAGGCCACCTCTACCACCTCAGGCAGCATTGTTCCAACAAGCTCGTCAGCAAAGGGGTCCCGCTCAGGGACGAGGTCAGGCATATGCACTAGCAGTCACTGAGGAAGCTACTGCAGGCGAAGTGATAGCAGGTACCATATTAGTAGCTTTAATTCCTGCTGTAGCATTATTTGATTCTGGAGCCTCGTATTCATTTATTGCTGCTAGCTTCGTAGCCACACATAGAATAGCTACCGCACCTCTCTCGAAGATGAAGAGAATTCTAACGGGAGGTGGAATTATCCCGGTTAGTGATACTTGTAGATCATGATCGGTAGTAGTCTGTGGCCGAGAGATGCGAGCCCAATTCCTGATCTTTTCTATGCCTGATTACGATGTTGTACTTGGTATGGACTGGTTAAGTCAGTACCATGCGACACTGGATTGCCGGCTTGGAAAAGTGATATTTAGATCCCCTAGCCTTCCTGAGTTTGAATTTCATAGAGGAGCTGTAGAACAATGGGTCCAGCCAACTCTTAGGGTATTGACTGTAGAAGAAGATTCAAGTTACCCAAGAGTCATAACGGAATTTGTGGATGTGTTTCCCGACGATCTTCCAGGTTTACCACCTGATCGGGAGATAGAATTCACAATAAACCTAACTCCAGGAGCCGAACCTATCACTTCATCGGTATATCGGCTAGCACCTAAGGAGTTAGTGGAGTTGAAAACACAAGTTGACGACCTTCTGGAGAAAGGATTTATCCGACCCAGTGTTTCACCATGGGGAGCACCTATACTTTTTGTACCCAAGAAGGACGGATCTGTACGGCTGTGCATTGATTACAGAGCCCTTAATGCTGTAACTATTAAGAACCGGTACCCATTACCATGCATTGATGACTTGTTTGACCAATTAAGTGGTGCTAAGGTATTCTCAAAGATTGACCTTAGATCCGGTTATCACCAGATTAGGGTGAAGAAGGAAGATATCCCAAAGACGGCCTTCAGAACTAAGTATGGACATTATGAGTTCCTAGTAATGCCATTTGGTTTAACCAACGCACCCGCCGTATTTATGAGTTTGATGAACGGGGTCTTCCATCAGTACTTGGATAAGTTCGTGGTGGTATTCATTGATGATATCCTAGTCTACTCCAAGAACCACGAAGAGCACGAGGAACACCTTAGAATTGTGCTAGAAACTTTGAGAAGGAAGAAGCTATACGCCAAACTCAGCAAATGTGAGTTCTGTATGGACAAGGTGCCATTCTTGGGGCATATTATCTCGGGTGAAGGACTGTCTGTGGACCCAGAGAAAGTCACTGCTATAGAAACCTGGCCTACCCCTACCTCTGTTGCGGAAGTGAGAAGTTTTCTTGGACTTGCTGGGTATTACCGGCGGTTCGTAGAAAATTTTTCAAGGATCGCGGAACCTATGACGAAGCTGACATGGAAGGATCATGTAAACTTCCTCGACCAGATTTCAGTAAATTAGGATTAGTTTAGACTAATTAGAATTATAGCAACTTTTTAAAAATTTATTTATTATATAATCTATTGATTGTGCACCTGTTCATTACATAATTAGTTAGGACATCCCACTAACTGTTAAACCCTAAACAAATTTCACATACCTGCCCTAGACTTGTTAGACTATTTTTTCTGTATTTTGTGCAACTTCCAGAAACCTTGTTTGATACTTCGTTTTAATCGTACAAATATCGTTACAAACGTACGTATTTATTTCCTATTTAATTTTTTGCTTTTTACCCATCTCTGTACCCCTAGAGATTTGAGGACCAGTAGGCACCTATTTTGCCCAAACAAAAATACGATAATATTCTAGACTATATACACTATAATTAGTGTATTGACACCGTAGAGAAATTATGACCCTAATAGCCTCTAAATAATTAGTGAACACCGTGCGCAGTATTTATTAATTAATAAATACGAGGACCCGTATCACCTAAGAAATCAGACCCTGCCTCTGCCCAGATTCTCTCCACTGTCCAAAACATTTTTCCCCAGCTATTTCCCTCATTTTTGTACAATTTAGAATTTCGGAAAATCAGTATTTAAAAACAGGTAAATTACGAAATTATGCAAAATACCAAATCCATGCATTTATGCAATTATTGAAAAGTTAGGGGTCTTTATGCAAAATTGCATGCTAGGTGGCCTAATCCTATTGGTTAGACCATAGGTGTGTGGGACCCACCATAAGAATCCAGAGAAATCCTGTGAAAATATCATAAAATAGCAAATTACCAAATTATCCTCAAACTTTCCTATATTTACAGAATTGCCACTCATTCCCAAACCCTATATAAACCCCATACCCTTCCCATTCAAATCCCCACAACTCCTCCCTCCGACCACCGCCGGCCGCCCAACTCCGGCCAACCCTTCGCCCTGACCCCCTCTCCCCTCCGGCCAAGCCCCACCGCCAGCGCCGCCCTGCTCCGCCGGCCACAGCCTCCGCAAACACCCCACTCCCTCACTGCTACCTACAACCACCACCACCCGAACCACTTCCCCCGCCGCCTCCGGCCACCGTGCACCGCCACCACCACCCCCACTCGACTCGCCCCGACCTCCCCTACCTACCACCACCACCTTACCTCCCCACGACGCCTGCTCCGGCCGCCCTAGCCCCCGCAGCACTCTCGGCCACCCCCAACCCTAACCTACCCTCTCTACTCCGGCTGCCCCTAACCGCCACCACCACCAACCTGACAGCCACCCTCTTCTCTGCCGAACCCACCACCTGCCCAGCCACCCCCGCCGCTTCTCCGCCGCCGGCAGCCCCCGCACAGCTACTGCTGCTGCTGCTGCTAACAGCCACTGCTGCTGTTCTCTCTTCTCCGGCCGCCTCCGGCCAGCTCCGCCGCCGTCCACCCGCCGTCGACAACCCCTAGGGCCCACCTGTCAGAGGGTATAACCCTAAACCCTATATATATGTAATTATATATATATTTGTATATGTATATGTATATGTATATATATGTATATATATATGTATATATATAGGTATATACATATGTATATTTATATGTATATATGTATATTTATATATATATGTTATATACTATTATTTACAGTATATTATACTGTATATATATTATATATATATAACTATATTTTATACATATATATTTATATATGTAAATTGTATATATGTATATATATATATATAACTATATTTTATACATATATATTTGTATATGTAAATTGTATATATGCATTTTTTTTACTTATATAATTATATATATGTAATATATATAATTATATGTATTCATATATTTATATAAATATTATGTTTATATATAATATATTATATATATGTTATATTATTACTATTATATTTATATATATGGTATATATATATATATACTATGCATTTTTCTTTTATTTTATTTTTTTGCACTTAATTTCCTGCACCTATTATATATGTTTATATATATATATATATATCTATATATATATAGTATCTATATCCAGCTGGATAATACAGCTTAAATATATATTATATATTTTTAATTCTTGTACTGTCATTTCAATTTATTACAAATATCTATAATATTATATGAGCTGGATATTACAGCCTACTATATATACATTTACAATTCTTGCCCTGTAAATTCATTTTATCTAAATGTACTATATAGTATAGTATATAGTTATGTACTGTCATTTCAATTTATTTATTATTTATTATTATCAGTGGATATACCCTGAATACTTATATTATTATCTCAGTGGATATACCCTGACTATTATATTATATATATCAGGGGATACACCCTGATAATATTATATATTATTATATATATATAGAAGTGGATATACCCTGCTACTATTATAATTGCAATATAGTTATACTTGCATTTTTGTTCTTTATATATATATTATATATACTAATATATATATTATATCTATATATATAAATACTATATATATATCTATATTATATATGTATATATAAGTATATATATATACTTTATATCACAGCCATGATATTTACGAACACTGTCTATTTTAACAGAAACCAACTTCAGTACAGCCAGTGACCCCCAGTCACAAGCACCCTCAACCCTGACTGGGAGATCAGGTTTTCAGTACTATCAAGGAGTAGGCAAGTATACCTTGCCAAGTTAATGTTCAAATTCAATTATTGATATCTGCTTTATTCCTAAATTTCATATACCATGATTACCCGAGACTGCCTTGGGTACAGTCAACTGATACGTTGACAAAAGCATGTTTAACTTAGTCTTACAGACTCACCCTTTGCTGTGAGAGCATTCTAATATTCTCCTAGACCCTAACACGGGAACACGCAACATGGTTGCAATGTATATTGGAATGCGAGCTGCGTAGTTGATTAGCTACCAGTACGTGTGACCCGCATCACGGATTAGATTAATTCAGGAATAGTATGACTTGACATTTAGTTTCATTGGGATGGAAAAGATAACTAGTAGACGTATGGGACACCCCCTCCATAAATGTTTTATACTTTCGTACCATGATGGTCGATTGCAGAGTTCCCTTGAGTCAGGGGGCATATGACACATATACTAGCCAGTCCCCATGATTGGTGAACTACGTCAGCATATGTCTAGCCGATACAATCCCCATGCGTACTACAAGGTCTTTACTTGCATTTCACTTAGAATGATTAGTACCCTGTATTTATTTTCTTTATTCAGTATTTACATACTTGGCATGTCATTTTTCTGTATCTTGTTATGTCCCACTGAGGACCTGGTTCCCTGCCAGATCTAGACGAGGCTTTCTACCCCACTGTGTACGGCCCTGATCATGAGGCTAGATGTGTTACCGAGGAGGAGCTCGAGGAGACACCCTCAGAGAATGCTTGACCCTAGAGGCCTGCCACTTGGAGATGGAGATGTTTTGATCAGATAGACACTGCTTAGTCTATCTGATTTTTTTGCGCTATTATCAGTTTTTGTAGTAGGCTTGTAATCTCACCAGTTGTGTACTGTATCAGACTCAGTTTTTATATATATTCAGCACTTGCTTTTCTGACATTTTGTTGTGGATGAGATAGTTTGCCTGTGTTGTTCTTGTAGTATCTTAGGACAGCGTAGCACGTCCCTATGGGTCTATTCAAAATAGATTAAGCCCTTAGTGACGTGTCAGCTGGCCAGTGACACGTGGCCTAGTTCCTGACATTTTGGGACTGGGGCGTGACATGGTTTTAGTGGTGGCCCATGCAGGTCTAGTTTTATTGCTAGTGGTATGATGACATGCCCAGCAATGCCTGCAATAGGATAGGAATATTAGGTCTCATCCACACTGACACCGTCTTTACAAATTCTATTATTGCATCTTGCTTGATTATCATTATTTATCTCCTTTGTGTTTTCTAATTATCCTATTTTTCTCAGAAATATGGACATACCCGGGAAACTTGTGAATAATGGGGCTGACCAAGCAACAGACCCTTCGCCAAGTGCCCAAGGAACTCCGTCCAATCACCAGAATTCTGGCCAGGAGACGACACCAACACCGCAGGCGGAGACACCTTTGCCTCCACCTCCAGCCTTGCCTATCCTGATGCCACAACTTGAGGGGCAACCTCAAATGTTGCAGTTTCTCCAGACTATGTTGCAGAACCAGTGGCAACAAACTGAGGCCCTGAGACAGTCTCAGTGGCAGCAAACTGAAGCTCTGCGACAGACGTTAATGACGGCTTTGGAGAGAGCTACTACTCTGACACCAGTACCTGTCCAACCAGCAGGCACAGTTCGAGGCTTCCGTCAAATGAGCCCGAGAGATTTCAAAGGCAACGAGACTCCTGAGGAGATCTCCGATTGGATCTCCAACACCGAAATGCTGCTAGAAGGATCGCAACTCACCCCCGACCTATGGATGACCGCTGTGAGGGGCCAACTTCTTGGCAACGCCCATCACTGGTGGGAATCTATAGAGCGCAGCGTCGTCAAAGACCAAACTTGGCAACAATTCTTGGAGCATTTCAACGCCAAGTACTTACCAGCGACAGTCCAGAATGCCCTATACTCCCAGTTCCTGCACCTAGAGCAGGGAAACATGACGGTAGATGCCTACGACGCGGAGTTTAGCAGACTAAGTCGTTTCGGTGCTGATCTGATTCCGAACGAGCTGAAGAAGACTAAAAGATTCCACCATGGCCTTAACTACGAGCTCCAGAGGTACACAACAATGCAGTCAAGAATCTCCTACAACGAGGTTCTTACAGAAGCCAGGGAGCAAGAAGCCATTGGCCGAGGAGCCAGACGCTCAAATCCAACCTTCCCGGCCAAGAATCAGCACGGAGCAGGAGGACCTATCCGTCGTCCACAATATCAGACGCAACAGATAACGGGACCCTATCAGAAGAAGGAGCTCCCGACTTGTCACTTTTGTGGCAAGAAGGGGCATTTTGCCAATGACTGCAGAAAGAAGCTGGGATTATGCCTGTTATGTGGAGCTAAAAATCATATGGCCAAAGACTGCCCACAACGCAGAGATGCAGCACCACAGCAAGGGCAGAAGCCAGGAGCCCAAGCTCAGAAGATGCTTTCCTCCACATCAGGAGGATATCAGAGAGGAGCACCTCTGCCTACTCAGGAGGCCCAGTTCAAGGCCAGACAACAAACCGGAGGACAAAGGCACGGACAAGCCTTTGCGTTAGCTGCCATTGCAGAAGAGCCTGAAGGGGAAACTATAACAGGTACCATTTTAGTTGCATCATTATCTGCAACTGTATTATTCGATTCTGGGGCTACTTTGTCTTTCATATCCAGTAGTTTCGTAGCCATGCACAAGCTATCCACTTCCCCGCTACCCAAGTGTTGGAAAATACTTACTGGAGGAGGTATTGTTCCAGTTACCAACATTATCGAAACCTGTCCGGTAGTTGTTTGTAGTAGAGGACTAAGAGCGCGATTTTTGGTACTCCCAATGCCAAATTTCGACGTTGTCTTAGGCATGGACTGGCTAATCCAGAATAATGCTATCCTAGACTGCCGAAAGGGTAGTGTTATCTTTAGACCCCCAGATCACCCAGAGTTCGAATATATCCGAGGAACCATTGAGCAAGGAATAGGCCAGACTCCTAGAGCTTACATGGCGATGGAGACAGCACTTCCCTCAATTATAACAGAGTTCGAGGACGTATTTCCAGAAGAATTGCCAGGCCTACCGCCTGACAGAGAAGTGGAGTTCGTTATTGAGCTGATACCCAGAGCTGCACCAGTATCCTCAAATGTATACCAACTGGCGAAGAAGGAGCTTGACGAGCTGAAGCTTCAACTGGAGGAACTACAGATCAAAGGATTTGTTCGTCCTAGTGCATCATCCTGGGGAGCACCAGTGCTGTTTGTACCAAAGAAGGACGGAACATATCGTATGTGCATTGATTACAGAGCCCTCAACGCTCTGGCAATCAAAAACAAGTACCCCTTACCGAGAATTGACGACCTGTTCGATCAACTAACAGGAGCCATGGTATTTTCGAAGATAGACTTGAGATCAGGCTATCATCAGGTCAAAGTACGGAGGGAAGATATTCCAAAGACAGCATTCAGGACTCGTTATGGTCATTACGTGTTCCTGGTGATGCCTTTTGGACTAACTAATGCACCTGCCGTATTCATGAACCTGATGAACAGAGTCTTCCACCAATATCTGGACCAGTTCGTGGTAGTCTTCATCGACGATATTCTGGTGTATTCAAAGAGCCATGAGGAGCATGAAGAGCACTTAAGGTTGGTATTAGAGACGCTGAGACGGAAGAGCCTTTATGCTAAGATGAGCAAGTGTGAATTCTTCCTTGATCGTGTCGCTTTTTTTGGACACGTGATCACAGGAGAAGGCATCTCGGTAGACCCAGCAAAGATCTCATCTGTCGAGACGTGGCCAACCCCGACCAACGTCTCAGAGGTGAGAAGCTTTCTAGGACTTGCCGGATATTACCGGCGATTCGTAGAAAACTTTGCAAGAATCGCGGAGCCGATTACTCGTCTTACCCGCAAGGAGCAAGAGTTCATATGGACTGAAGATTGCCAGACAGCTTTTGATGACTTGAAGAAGAGTCTGACTACAGCTCCCATCTTGACTATACCATCTGGATCTGGAGGTTTCGTCATATATAGCGATGCATTCGGAAAAGAATTTGGTTGTGTCTTAATGCAACATGGGAAGGTTGTAGCTTATGCCTCAAGACAGTTGAGGACTCATGAGAAGAATTACCCCACTCACGACCTGGAGCTTGCCGCAGTCATCTTCGCCCTGAAGTTATGGAGACACTATCTATATGGCGAACGAGTGAAGATATTCACCGATCACAAAAGCCTGAAGTACGTCTACACCCAGAAGGACCTAAATCTGAGACAAAGACGATGGCTCGAAGTGATGGCGGATTTCGAAATTGATCTACAGTACCATCCAGGGAAAGCTAATGTGGTGGCAGATGCTCTAAGCAGAAGACCCTCGACATTCTTTATGATCACCCAACCAGATCTTCTGAGAGATCTAGAAAATTTGGGAATAGAGGTCATTATGCCAGGACTTGACGGCCAATTATCAAACTATCAGCTGCAATCAACCTTGGTAGAAAGAATCAAAACTGCTCTACCAACAGATGCAAGATTTCAGAGGCTTCGACAAAGAACAGAGGCTGGAATTCAGACAGGATATCGCATACACGAAGATGGGACTCTAAGATGTGGTGATCGTCTTTATGTTCCAAATGGAGAACTTCGTAATGAGCTGATGTCAGAAGCTCATAGCTCAACATACTCTATACATCCAGGAGGCACAAAGATGTACAGAGATCTGCGACAATATTACTGGTGGCATGGAATGAAGCGGAAGATAGCACACTTTGTGGCCAAATGCCTGGTGTGTCAGCAAGTCAAGGCTGAGCATCAGAGATCTGCCGGTCTACTTCAACCCCTCCCAATACCTGAGTGGAAATGGGAACACATTACGATGGACTTTGTTACGGGCTTCCCAAGAAGTCCTAGTGGTCGTAATGCTGTATGGGTAATCGTAGATAGACTCACAAAGGCTGCTCATTTCCTACCTTTTAGAGTTGGACAATCTACAGAAGTCTTGGCGGACATGTACATGAAGGAGATAGTGCGTCTGCATGGAGTACCAGTCAGCATAGTATCTGACAGAGATACGAGATTTACATCTTACTTCTGGCGAAGTATGCAAGAAAGTCTTGGTACCCGCCTCAAGTTCAGCACCTCGTATCACCCACAAACAGATGGTCAATCAGAACGCACCATCCAGACACTTGAAGATATGTTGAGAGCCTGCATGCTTGATTTCAGCGGATCATGGAAAGATCACTTACATCTGGTGGAATTTTCCTACAACAACAGCTATCAAGCGAGCATTCAAATGGCTCCCTTTGAAGCTTTGTATGGAAGAAAATGTCGTTCCCCAGTATGCTGGAGCGATGTTGGCGAGAGACAGATCTTGGGACCAGAACTGATTATTCGTACGGTGGAGAAAGTAAAGAAGATCCAGGGACACCTACGAGCTGCACAAGACAGACAGAAGCACTGGGCCAACATTCATCGCAGACCTCTAGAGTTCCAAGTAGGGGAGCATGTGTTCTTGAAGATCTCACCTACCCGAGGAACTATCAGATTTGGAGGAAGAGGGAAGCTAAGTCCAAGGTACATTGGACCCTTCGATGTGCTAGATCGCGTCGGAGAAGTTGCTTACAGGCTAGCTCTACCTCAGACCTTAGAGGGAGTACATGACGTCTTCCACGTATCTCAGCTGAGGAGGTACATTCCAGACCCGAGTCATGTGCTGGACTATTCAGAGATCACCATCGGGCCAAGTTTATCATATCAGGAGGAGCCTGTAGAAATTCTGGACCGTAGCGAGAAAGTGTTGCGAGGCCAGACTATTCCTCTCGTTCGTGTTGCATGGAGACATCATGCACCAGGTGAATTCACCTGGGAACGAGAAGAGGATATTCGTCAACGTTATCCCCACCTATTTCCAAACCAGGGTATGTCCAATATTTCAAATTCAATCTTTCTTAATCATCATATATCCTTAATTAAATTTTTTTTTATATGATTGTTTTTATTTCGAGGACGAAATATTCTAAGGAGGGTAGATTGTAAACTCCCTCGACCAGATTTCAGTAAATTAGGATTAGTTTAGACTAATTAGAATTATAGCAACTTTTTTAAAATTTATTTATTATATAATCTATTGATTGTGCACCTGTTCATTACACAATTAGTTAGGACATCCCACTAACTGTTAAACCCTAAACAAATTTCATATACCTGCCCTAGACTTGTTAGACTATTTTTTTTGTATTTTGTGCAACTTCCAGAAACCTTGTTTGATGCTTCGTTTTAATCGTACAAATATCGTTACAAACGTACGTATTTATTTCCTATTTAATTTTCTGCTCTTTACCCATCTCTGTACCCCTAGAGATTTGAGGACCAGTAGGCACCTGTTTTGCCCAAACAAAAATACGATAATATTCTAGACTGTATACACTACAATTAGTGTATTGACACCGTAGAGAAATTATGACCCTAATAGCCTCTAAATAATTAGTGAACACCGTGCGCAGTATTTATTAATTAATAAATACGAGGACCCGTATCACCTAAGAAATCAGACCCTGCCTCTGCCCAGATTCTCCCCACTGTCCAAAACATTTTTCCCCAGCTATTTCCCTCATTTTTGTACAATTTAGAATTTTGGGAAATCAGTATTTAAAAACAGGTAAATTACGAAATTACGCAAAATACCAAATCCATGCTTTATGCAATTATTGAAAAGTTAGGGGTCTTTATGCAAAATTGCATGCTAGGTGGCCTAATCCTATTGGTTAGACCATAGGTGTGTGGGACCCACCATAAGAATCCAGAGAAATCCTGTGAAAATATCATAAAATAGCAAATTACCAAATTACCCTCAAACTTCCCTATATTTACAGAATTGCCACTCATTCCCAAACCCTATATAAACCCCATACCCCTCCCATTCAAATCCCCATAACTCCTTCCTCCGACCACCGCCGGCAGCCCAACTCCGGCCAACCCTTCGCCCTGATCCCCTCTCCCCTCCGGCCAAGCCCCACCGCCAGCGCCGCCCTGCTCCGCCGGCCACAGCCTCCGCAAACACCCCACTCCCTCACTGCTACCCACAGCCACCACCACCCGAACCACTTCCCCCGCCGCCTCCGGCCACCGTGTGTAACACCCTGTTCCGCTTAAGCGGACGGCCGACTCAATCGGCAATAGTGCAACTGTCCCAACCTGCTTGCCTCGATCAAGAAGCAAAGGATATCCAGACTTGTCCCTACAGGAATCCGGCTTGGACTTTCAGAGGCTCGCTCAGACGTATCGCTCTACCGAGGCGAATCATCGCTAAGGTGGGTGGATACGGTGAACTTGTCTTTGCTTAGCCAGCACACAAAAAATCTGGAATGTTTATGCTAGTCGCTAGGTGATTCACCCCTGCATGCTAATAAATCCAACGCACCTAGCTAAGGGAATAATCCTAACTTGTATTGCTTGCTAGAACATGGAAATGAAATACTACTTATACTCAGACCCTCGCATGCTAAGTCCCTTAACGGTTTCATCTCTCGGACTACCTTCGGGCCCGAGCAACGTGCCTGCTTATGTACCTAGAAACGCATGCTTGTCTGCTTGAATGTTGCCGTATTTTCATCCAAACCCCGGGAGACTACTAAGTAGTCGTCCCGTGCGTGATTGAACCTGCAAGTATCTAAGACCGTTGGGTCATCAGGCAGCCCCGAACCAGGGGAATGCATCAAGACAAGTCAATCACTGTACTAAATCATGATTCAAGTATCCCGTATACTCGTGTACTCGTGTTCCCGTGCACTCGTGTTCTCGTGTTCTAGTGCACGCGTGTTCTCGTGTATCTCATGTAATCGTGTTGCCTGAGATTGGTTAAATCGTGTTGCCTGAGATTGGTTAACCCTGAAGTGCATGTCGCGGACAACTCGGAAACGAGGTATAGTTCCACGGACGGTCACCGGGGCACTGGGGCCGATCCGATCCGGATGGAACTCTTGTGTGGTCCCTCGTGTTCGGGCGAGTGGTTTGTAGCACATCGTGTACTTATGTTGCATTCCACTTTCCCGGGACCACATCACGTGTGTAGTCCATCGTGTACGGACAAGATGGTTTGTAGCGCATCGTGTACTTGTTGCATTCCATCTTGGCCTTGGACTACTTCATGTAAAATCCATCGTGTACGGGCGAGATGGTTCGTAGTGCATCGTGTGCTCTCGTTGCGTTCCACTCTCGTCTGGGATTAGTCCTTTATGGCTATGCCAGCGACTCCTGTTCATATAGATAAGTCATCCTCGCTTAGCGGCTATCCGCGTGCGAGTCATTGCATCAAGAACAACTGAGCACACCAAATACTGTCCCGTTCAATGACTCTCATGTTTGCATGTTGCATATGCTATGCTCCTGAATGTTTATACATGTCCCTGCTTAAATTAATCATGTTTGCCTTGGACAGGGAAGGAGAAATGGTAAGTTGGTAAGTCTCGCCGTGTTTCCTCAAACATCGCACGGCGCACTGCCCGACACGTTAAGCTATTCAATGTTTGCATGAAACTGATCCTAAGGCAACTAGAAAGACAACTTAATAGTTGTGCACGGAACCTGTATTACGTGTTTGGATTTGTCGAGCGGGCGAGTAGCTTCCCCACCAGTGCATTCAATGTACTGATAATCCACCAGTTTGATATGCAGGGTGCGGGTGAACCTCGTGCGGTGCGGACGCCTCCAACGTGCGTGCTAAGGCCAGGAGTTCCTCTGAAGCCTTGCAACGGTGCGTCCGGGACTGAAGCACATATACAAGACATAAGTTGTGAACATCGCCTGACCATCGCCTGTACAATCATTCCAAATTGTAGCCACTTGGCACGCTTTTACTGTTTCAGAGAGATAGGCTTGAGCGACTTGTAATCTCGGCTATACGCCGCCTGTAATACATGTTTTATATCAATAAAGAGATTACTTTACTTGTTTTAATGCTTCCGCTATACTTGTCAACTCAGAGAACTTGTTACCGAATCGCTATACGTTCATGACTCCGCTGCACTCGGACAATCTGTGCGACTCTGTGGCTTAGAACTCTTGCCGCCAGCCAATGAACCATGGCCTTGCACGGGCGTGGATCACGCTCGTGCGGCATCACGCCCGGATGGGTTAAGCGATCGTTCCGCGGGAGCGCTGGCGAGGGTGATTCCCGCCTAGCGGGAACGGCCGATTGCCTGCGGAAGATCGGGGCATGACATGTTGGTATCAGAGCCTGGCTTCTACGCCTTTGGACTTCGATTCGACATCTCTGTTTCGAAAGCTCGTTCGTGGGTTATGGGCACGCTCTCTCTCAATGCCTCGATGGGATGTTCCAACAATAAGTCTAAATACTTTCAAAATACGTTTTGAATGTTCTGCTTGCTTGTCTGGTTGTATGCTGCGAGTGGCCTTGTGCTAACCTGTGCGAACCCTCGAGAGTATCGCTAGTAGCTTGTCCGATTTTCACTAACCCTAAGTTTGGTTGAATGCATCTATTCGAGGGACGCCTTGAACTAGTGCACCATCCAAGACTTAAGAAAAAGGTGAAACTCGAGTGCTAAGACTTCGCTGTCACTAAGCTGGTTGACGTGTTCACGCTAGAAGTGCACTTCGAAAGTGCGCACGATCCAGTCTAAGCGATATGCTAAGATCGACGCTTGTGCAAGTGAATATCCAAACGAACAAGTACAACGACTTGTCTAGGAGTGCCTCAACCCTAGATCACTGCTTGTCCTTAGTAAGTCTCGAGGACGAGACTTTTTCTAAGTTGGGTAGGATGTAACACCCTGTTCCGCTTAAGCGGACGGCCGACTCAATCGACAATAGTGCAACTGTTCCGACCTGCTTGCCTCGATCAAGAAGCAAAGGATATCCAGACTTGTCCCTACAGGAATCCGGCTTGGACTTTCAGAGGCTCGCTCAGACGTATCGCTCTACCGAGGCGAATCATCGCTAAGGTGGGTGGCTACGGTGAACTTGTCTTTGCTTAGCCAGCACACATAAAATCTGGAATGTTTATGCTAGTCGCTAGGTGATTCACCCCTGCATGCTAATAAATCCAACGCACCTAGCTAAGGGAATAATCCTAACTTGTATTGCTTGCTAGAACATGGAAATGAAATACTACTTATACTCAGACCCTCGCATGCTAAGTCCCTTAACGGTTTCATCTCTCGGACTACCTTCGGGCCCGAGCAACGTGCCTGCTTATGTACCTAGAAACGCATGCTTGTCTGCTTGAATGTTGCCGTGTTTTCATCCAAACCCCGGGAGACTACTAAGTAGTCGTCCCGTGCGTGATTGGACCTGCAAGTATCTAAGACCGTTGGGTCATCAGGCAGCCCCGAACCAGGGGAATGCATCAAGACAAGTCAATCACTGTACTAAATCATGATTCAAGTATCCCGTATACTCGTGTACTCGTGTTCCCGTGCACTCGTGTTCTCGTGTTCTAGTGCACGCGTGTTCTCGTGTATCTTGTATAATCGTGTTGCCTGAGATTGGTTAAATCGTGTTGCCTGAGATTGGTTAACCCTGAAGTGCATGTCGCGGACAACTCGGAAACGAGGTATAGTTCCACGGACGGTCACCGGGGCACTGGGGCCGATCCGATCCGGATGGAACTCTTGTGTGGTCCCTCGTGTTCGGGCGAGTGGTTTGTAGCACATCGTGTACTTACGTTGCATTCCACTTTCCCGGGACCACATCACGTGTGTAGTCCATCGTGTACGGACAAGATGGTTTGTAGCGCATCGTGTACTTATTGCATTCCATCTTGGCCTTGGACTACTTCATGTAAAATCCATCGTGTACGGGCGAGATGGTTCGTAGTGCATCGTGTGCTCTCGTTGCGTTCCACTCTCGTCTGGGATTAGTCCTTTATGGCTATGCCAGCGACTCCTGTTCATATAGATAAGTCATCCTCGCTTAGCGGCTATCCGCGTGCGAGTCATTGCATCAAGAACAACTGAGCACACCAAATACTGTCCCGTTCAATGACTCTCATGTTTGCATGTTGCATATGCTATGCTCCTGAATGTTTATACATGTCCCTGCTTAAATTAATCATGTTTGTCTTGGACAGGGAAGGAGAAATGGTAAGTTGGTAAGTCTCGTCGTGTTTCCTCAAACATCGCACGGCGCACTGCCCGACACGTTAAGCTATTCAATGTTTGCATAAAACTGATCCTAAGGCAACTAGAAAGACAACTTAATAGTTGTGCACGGAACCTGTATTACGTGTTTGGATTTGTCGAGCGGGCGAGTAGCTTCCCCACCAGTGCATTCAATGTACTGATAATCCACCAGTTTGATATGCAGGGTGCGGGTGAACCTCGTGCGGTGCGGACGCCTCCAACGTGCGTGCTAAGGCCAGGAGTTCCCTCTGAAGCCTTGCAACGGTGCATCCGGGACTGAAGCACATATACAAGACATAAGTTGTGAACATCGCCTGACCATCGCCTGTACAATCATTCCAAATTGTAGCCACTTGGCACGCTTTTACTGTTTCAGAGAGAGAGGCTTGAGCGACTTGTAATCTCGGCTATACGCCGCCTGTAATACATGTTTTATATCAATAAAGAGATTACTTTACTTGTTTCAATGCTTCCGCTATACTTGTCAACTCAGAGAACTTGTTACCGAATCGCTATACGTTCATGACTCCGCTGTACTCGGACAATCTGTGCGACTCTGTGGCTTAGAACTCTTGCCGCCAGCCAATGAACCATGGCCTTGCACGGGCGTGGATCACGCTCGTGCGGCATCACGCCCGGATGGGTTAAGCGATCGTTCCGCGGGAGCGCTGGCGAGGGTGATTCCCGCCTAGCGGGAACGGCCGATTGCCTGCGGGAGATCGGGGCGTGACACCGTGCACCGCCACCACCACCCCCACTCGACTCGCCCCGACCTCCCCTACCTACCACCACCACCTTACCTCCCCACGACGCCTGCTCCGGTCGCCTTAGCCCCCGCAGCACTCTCGGCCACCCCCAACCCTAACCTACCCTCTCTACTCCGGCCGCCCCTAACCGCCACCACCACCGTCGTGGACCTCCGCCACCACCACCAACCTGACCGCCACCCTCTTCTCTGCCGAATCCACCACCTGCCCGGCCACCCCCGCCGCTTCTCCGCCGCCGGCAGCCCCCGCACAGCTACTGCTGCTGCTGCTGCTGCTAACAGCCACTGCTGCTGTTCTCTCTTCTCCGGCCGCCTCCGGCCAGCTCCGCCGCCGTCCACCCGCCGTCGACAACCCCTAGGGCCCACCTGTCAGAGGGTATAACCCTAAACCCTATATATATGTAATTATATATATATTTGTATATGTATATATATGTATATATATATATATGTATATATATAGGTATATATATATGTATATTTATATGTATATATGTATATTTATATATATATGTTATATACTATTATTTACAGTATATTATACTGTATATATATTATATATATATATAACTATATTTTATACATATATATTTATATATGTAAATTGTATATATGTATATATATATATATATATATAACTATATTTTATACATATATATTTGTATATGTAAATTGTATATATGCATTTTTTTTTACTTATATAATTATAAATATGTAATATATATAATTATATGTATTCATATATTTATATAAATATTATGTTTATATATAACATATTATATATATGTTATATTATTACTATTATATTTATATATATGGTATATATATATATATACTATGCATTTTTCTTTTCTTTTATTTTTCTGCACTTAATTTCCTGCACCTATTATATATATATATATATATATATATATATATATATATATATATATATATATATATATATATATATAGTATCTATATCCAGCTGGATAATACAGCTTAAATATATATTATATATTTTTAATTCTTGTACTGTCATTTCAATTTATTACAAATATCTATAATATTATATGAGCTGGATATTACAGCCTACTATATATACATTTACAATTCTTGCCCAGTAAATTTATTTTATCTAAATGTACTATATAGTATAGTATATAGTTATGTACTGTCATTTCAATTTATTTATTATTTATTATTATCAGTGGATATACCCTGAATACTTATATTATTATCTCAGTGGATATACCCTGACTATTATATTATATATATCAGGGGATACACCCTGATAATATTATATATTATTATATATATATAGCAGTAGATATACCCTGCTACTATTATAATTGCAATATAGTTATACCTGCATTTTTGTTCTTTATATATATATTATATATACTGATATATATATTATATCTATATATATAAATACTATATATATATCTATATTATATATGTGTATATAAGTATATATATGTACTTTATATCACAGCCATGATATTTACGAACACTGTCTATTTTAACAGAAACCAACTTCAGTACAGCCAGTGACCCCCAGTCACAAGCACCCTCAACCCTGACTGGGAGATCAGGTTTTCAATACTATCAAGGAGTAGGCAAGTATACCTTGCCAAGTTAATGTTCAAATTCAATTATTGATATCTGCTTTGTTCCTAAATTTCATATACCATGATTACCCGAGACTGCCTTGGGTACAGTCAACTGATACGTTGACAAAAGCATGTTTAACTTAGTCTTACAGACTCACCTTTTGCTGTGAGAGCATTCTAATATTCTCCTAGACCCTAACACGGGAACACGCAACATGGTTGCAATGCATATTGGGATGCGAGCTGCGTAGTTGATTAGCTACCAGTACGTGTGACCCGCATCACGGATTAGATTAATTCAAGAATAGTATGACTTGACATTTAGTTTCATTGGGATGGAAAAGATAACTAGTAGACGTATGGGACACCCCCTCCATAAATGTTTTATACTTTCGTACCATGATGGTCGATTGCAGAGTTCCCTTGAGTCAGGGGGCATATGACACATATACTAGCCAGTCCCCATGATTGGTGAACTACGTCAGCATATGTCTAGCCGATACAATCCCCATGCGTACTACAAGGTCTTTACTTGCATTTCACTTAGAATGATTAGTACCCTGTATTTATTTTCTTTATTCAGTATTTACATACTTGGCATGTCATTTTTCTGTATCTTGTTATGTCCCACTGAGGACCTGGTTCCCTGCCAGATCTAGACGAGGCTTTCTACCCCACTGTGTACGGCCCTGATCAGGAGGCTAGATGTGTTACCGAGGAGGAGCTCGAGGAGACACCCTCAGAGAATGCTTGACCCTAGAGGCCTGCCACTTGGAGATGGAGATATTTTGATCAGATAGACACTGCTTAGTCTATCTGATTTTTCTGCGCTATTATCAGTTTTTGTAGTAGGCTTGTAATCTCACCAGTTGTGTACTGTATCAGACTCAGTTTTTATATATATTCAGCACTTGCTTTTCTGATATTTTGTTGTAGATGAGATAGTTTGCCTGTGTTGTTCTTGTAGTATCTTAGGACAGCGTAGCACGTCCCTATGGGTCTATTCAAAATAGATTAAGCCCTTAGTGACGTGTCAGCTGGCCAGTGACACGTGGCCTAGTTTCTGACATTTTGGGACTGGGGCGTGACATGGTTTTAGTGGTGGCCCATGCAGGTCTAGTTTTATTGCTAGTGGTATGATGACATGTCCAGCAATGCCTGCAATAGGATAGGAATATTAGGTCTCATCCACACTGACACCATCTTTATAAATTCTATTATTGCATCTTGCTTGATTATCATTATTTATCTCCTTTGTGTTTTCTAATTATCCTATTTTCCTCAGAAATATGGACATACCCGGGAAACTTGCGAATAATGGGGCTGACCAAGCAACAGACCCTTCGCCAAGTGCCCAAGGAACTCCGTCCAATCACCAGAATTCTGGCCAGGAGACGACACTAACACCGCAGGCGGAGACACCTTTGCCTCCACCTCCAGCCTTGCCTATCCTGATGCCACAACTTGAGGGGCAACCTCAAATGTTGCAGTTTCTCCAGCCTTGCATTACCTCCATCCTTAGAGGGAGTGCATGATGTATTCCACGTCTCACAACTGAGGAGATATGTGACGGACCCAAGTCATATAGTTGATCATTCTGAGATCTCGGTTGGACCTAGCCTGAGATACGAGGAGCAGCCAGTGGGTATACTCGACACCAGTGAGAAGACACTGCGAGGGCAGACAATCAGACTGGTTCGAGTAGCTTGGAAATAGCACTCGCCTGGCGAATCGACCTGGGAACGAGAAGATGTTATGCGCCAGCGTTATCCACACTTATTTGCAGAATCAGGTAGAACTTAAGCATTCTTTAATTCTGTAAATCTTGACTTTATAGTTTATCCTTCGATTGCGAGGACGAAATCCTCTTAAGGGGGGTAGATTGTAAACACCCTAAATTTTCAGATATTTTTAAAATCAATTTTGGGAGTTAATATGCATTTTCAGGAATTTACATAGGTCCTATGGTGAGTTTATAATTTTTAAATGCTAATAACTAACATTAAAAAGAAACCAAAATATGATTTTATGGTGTAAAATAGAAAACCGGACTTAGGATAATTTTCTGGGATTTAATTGGGCCTCAGACCTATTTTTAAAAGCCTAAAAACTATTTAAACTAATTAAATAATTAAATTGTTATTATTATTATTATTATTTTTATTAATAGGTCCGGCCCGGCCCAGTGGGCCGAAGCCCAGCCCGGCCCAGTCCCAACCGCTGTTAGCGGGTCGGGCGGGTCAGCTCACCCGGAGCCCACCGCCCGACCCGACCCGCATCTTCACCCCCAACCTGCACGACTCCCTCTCGCTCGATCCCTCCGCCGCCGCCGCGATTTCCGGCCGCCACGACCGCGCCTCCCCTCCGCGAGAGCCGCCCACGTCGACCTCAGCCCCGCCTTCCCCGGCCTCACCCTCGCCTGCGCTACCCTATAAAAACCCCTCTCCTAGACCTCCTCCCCCCTCATTCCTCTCCCCCAAACCCTAGCTCGCCGGAACCCTAGACCGCCGTGCGCCACCGCCCGACTCAAGTCGACCTCGCCGTCGTGCCCGCCCGGACCTCCTCCTTCCAGCACCTCGCCCAGCCACCAGCCTCTCCCCCTTCTCTTCCTCTCTCCTCCCAGATCCGCCCGCCGCCGGCCATCCCGAGCTCCCCGACCCCCTGCCAGCTCCGCCCTAGCCCGGCGCCACCTCGCCGTCGGTCGACCAGCCTCCAGCGTGTCCTCCAGCAGCACCCTAGGCCGGACATAGGCACAGCCGGACACGGACACAGCGTGGACACAGCATCCAGGACACGAACTCGCGTGTCGGACACAGAAAAACTCCGGTTTCTCGGGTTGCCTTCAGGTACTCGTATCTTGCACCTCGGATCTCCGTTTTCGATTCTGTAAATTTCTACGCGAAGCCTGTATGACCCTCTCGGTGTCCGGATAAACCGCTCGGGGCATCGAGTCCTGTGGTGATCGCACACCGCGATCCAAAAATAGGAAAAACCAGACCCTGTTTTACCCCGGAACTGAGTACGCCCCGCCAAACGGGACGACTTGGTCGCGTGCGGTCTTCACAGATACGTGCGCCTCATCGATACGGACGTGTGAGATTTCGAGGAAGCTGATTCGGGTGTGCGTGCACACCGGAATCAACGCGTATCCGTGGACATCGCCCCGTATCTGTCTTTTCTGTAATTTACCCTAACTTCTTGCACACACGTCAGATCGAGACGAAACTTACACCATCGGACTCATAGCGATACGCTGGTCCTGTGGGTCAAGTTTGGTTCAATTCTGAGAACGTTGACGAAATCGCGTGTCGTGGGCCCCACAGGCCCCGCTCGACGGGCGATTTCGTGATCGGCTCATCGGAATTCAAATCTGAAAGTTCCGTTGGGTTCGTATCAGCGTTCCTGACCTGTTGACACTAAGTTTGGTGAATTTGGAGATCGTTGACCCTGACACGTTTTTCGGTGCAAAGCGGGCCCACCGGTGGACCCCGTTTTGGCCCGAAACTGCCGTTTTTGCCCTTGTCTCCAAATTGGACCCAAGGACAGACGTTCCTAGCTATTTGACACCTTCTGAGCGTGATGGTGCTGTTTATTTCAGCTTTCGGAGACATCTCTGGAAATTTCTGAAACCAGGACCTAAGTGGAATTCAAACCTCAGGCAAGTGCATCTTGCCAAACTTGCAGTCATTATTTTCATATTATCTGTAAAAATATTCTGCTGGATGTCTTGTATAAATTCATATAAACTGATTTAAACTGCTTAACCTAGGGAACGTATGACGTACCTAGTGTCCGATCATAGTCGGGTGCCAACACCGTACGCGGTGTTGGGTTCGTCATTAGAGATGGATTTACGATTCCCTTACTTTTGTACTTGACCTATCAAGTACCCTACAACCCAGGACACTTGACACTATCATGGACAGAATCCTCCTGAGATATTCGTGGTGATTCTGTATAGGATATAGGACTTGACAGAGTTATTTTAGTTATAGACAGTATGACTTGTTGCATTAGCTATAATCCTGCTGACATGGACATGAGACGTTATGGTCATGGCTTGTGTGATTACATTGGGTGGGGAGAGACACACAGGCTACAGGCTGTTTTACATATATATCTACTATTATTGTGAGGTTGTAGACTCTCCAGCAGAGCTAGACCCTTTACGTGTTATTACTGCTACCGGCTCCCCGACACAGAGCTTATAGCGGTCTCAGCCTGAGTACTAGTGTTGCTCTCATTTGCATATCACATAGATGGTTACTTAGTTTACCCTGCTGTTCATTTATTTATTGCACTGCTTATTCATTTGGCTTATTTTATTTTGTGCCTTGCTATGTCCACTGAGGACCTGGAATGGATTATGTCCCCAGGTTTAGCAGAGGAGCAGTACCCCGAGGTATACGGGACCGGAGCTGAAGCTATTGCTGGAATAGAATCGAACACTGAAGATGAGGTGACTGCCGAAGACTTCTCCTGAGTGCCTGTTCCAGTATTCAGTATTTATTTCATGTTTATCTCTTGTTCCTGGCCTATAGAGCCAGTTTATTCAGACTTAAGTCGGGTTGTTTCTCCGACTGACTTGCTGTGATTATTGTTGCTACTTATTTCCATTCCATTATGCAGTTATTTCTTTATCTTTATGGATGAGATTAGTGTGACTTGTTGTAGTAGACCTTATTTACAGCTTAAGTACGCCCTGATGGCTCCATTAAATTGGGTTATCCATCGGTGCGTGCTGCTGGCCATTGCCACGTGTCCAGTCCCTCGACATTTTGGGACTGGGACGTGACAATTTCTACATACATACAGTTAAATATTTAAACAGTATCCATCGATTAGTATCAATGCACAACATACAGTACTAGGGTTTAGATATCTTCTTTCATTACACAACATACAGTTCAATATACAGTTAAAGATACATGGCTCATTGCACAACATATAGTTCAATATACAATATCAATCGATTAGAATATCAAAGTACTACTTCGGCATAATTTTTGGATCCTCCATCTTCATCATCTTCTTATAGGCAGCCATTGCATCCATGTAGGGTGTCGTCCATGCGATCGCTTTCTCTGGTGCATATTTATACCAAAGCATAGAAGGTGGCGGAATAGGAGAATGGCCGATCAACCTTGGGATGACGAAGTGTTGTCCGACAAGCCCTATCGAACATAGATTGGATACTCCGTGTTCGGCCGGGGGAGCACACATTGGAAAGAAAGTATTGTTAATGCCTTGTGAGATAATTACAATAGGTATCTTATACCTATTAGAGAATACGTAAGCAACAGGCGGGACATCCATGTAATGGTCTGGTCCAGTAACTGTTTTCATACAAGGTATACTTGTTTCCATCTTCTTTTTGTCGCACGGATGAATAAATTTGTTTCGGTGCAACTCCGGAAAGGAACAATTCTTCAACCAACTTTCTCTCATCCTCCTTTAACCGTGCCACGTAGGCATGACCCGTAAGTGTCCCTGGAATAGGATGATTGTGTCTTCCATTCTTAACTTCGATTATCCACTTCACATATTCTACTTTTACAATCAACACCTTAAATGAACAACCACATTTTCTCGTCCCAACGTTTTTCTTAGGGATTTTTTTTTCAACAACACCCTTTTTTTTATGATGCTCCCTGAATACACCTCCTCTTTCGCAGCCCAGCTCTACATATTTTCGGTCCGGCCGAGATATGATGGATCTTGCAATGACAATTACTATGTTATGTCGTCTTCCAACTTCTCTGCACCAATCTAATGCTTCTTCCTGGGTTACAAATTGAATATCCGTTGATAATATATCCTCCACATCAGCCCCAATAGCAGGATGTACCACAACATCTGTACAAGGTTGGTCCTATAACCAATATAAAATAATATAAAAATTAATAACTTCATATAATTGGCAGTTCAAATAATTTAGTCTTTAAGATTCAGGACTGTCACTATTTTGACAATCCACTTAGTATATAGGACTGTCAAAATTCTGACAGTCCTACTTTTATATAGGACTGTCAAAATTCTGACATCCTGTATTTATATAGGACTGTCGAATTATTGACAGTCCTATATTTATATAGGACTGTCTAATTTTATACAGTCTTTACACGATGACTGTCGAAATAGGGTTGTCGTTTTACGTACCGTACGTGCTTCGGAACAACAGACATGTTCTTCGGAACGACTGGAGTGCATATTTAATGGATTGCATGATCCGACTTCGTCATCGAAGATATTTTCATGCATCGTTCCTACAATAGTCAAATAAAACTAAATTTTTTGGTGACAATCGCAAAACTTATTCATCGTATGTTGTCGAAGACATACCGGAAGAATATTCGTTGGACAATTATCAAAGCAAAATTTTCTTCCACTTGGGACCACAACTATCAATTTCCAAATTTAGGTTTAGACTTGGAGAATGAGAGTTTCTTCAAGTGAGGGTGAAATGTCTAAAATAGAATTTTTTTTTGACTTATATAGCTTTGTGTGGGCTAACCCTAAGTAACTTTTAAGAGCAACAAACTTATAATTTTTGGTAAAATTACAATGGACTAACTCCAAGTAAAATGTGTAGTGCCCTTATCACTGGCCTACAATTGTAACTCTTCCTGTTGCATATCATTTTGTTTGCAGTGCTCCACAACAAATAGAATCAAGCGTGTCAAGTTTTCATAGGAAGACCCTCCTTCCGCCATAGCTTTCCCTGCCTTCTCCCCAAACTCCCTAGCCCTCATTCTCCTCTCTTCTCCTTCCTCCCCTCCATCCATCAACGACACTATAGCCTTCTCAACAGCATCTCTCCCCACAGCCACTTCCTCCTCTTTAAAGTAGTAGTAAGGAATTTTAACTCCAATAGGGACGCCTATTCTCAAAACTTCCACCACCAGCTTCTCGTTGAGGAACTGATCCACGAAGAAGGGCCACGTTATCATCGGCACTCCCGACGACACCGCCTCCAGTATCGAGTTCCACCCGCAGTGCGTCACGAACCCTCCGACAGCCGGGTGCGACAGTATCACCATCTGAGGCGCCCACCCGGTGATGATCATGCCCCTCGCCCTCGTCCTCTCCTCGAACCCTTCCGACAGCCATTTATCCACCTCCGGGCACCTTTCGGCTTTCTTGATCACCCAGACGAACGGCCTGTTGGACGCCTCCAACCCGTGCCCGATCCCGATCAGCTGCAGAGGCTTCGCGCGTACGACGCTGCCGAAGCTCACGAAGAGAACCGACCTCGGCTCCATCCCGTCGAGCCACCTCGATATCTCGTCTTCGTCGACGGAGGACGTGTTTCCCCTCTGGGCCTTGCTCGTGGCATCCTTGTTGTAAAGAGAGAATGGTCCGACTGGCAGGACCATCTGTTGGTGGTTGGTTACCTCGTGTGGGTTTGATCTAGTTTTTGCTGCAGTCAGATTCAGACACGTTGTATCGTAGCACGGTATCTTCTCTGTAGCCTTGGCATAGAGTTCGATGTAGTCGGCCTCCAGTTCACGGAAAGTATTGATCACAATACCGGTGGCCGTCTCCTCCGCCTTGAAAACCCTCTCCTGCATTTCCTCCCAGCCGGGAAACCAACCCGGGGACTGCGCTCTCGAGATCTCGATCTTCTGCGGCAGGCCGGGCACGACGACCGGGTCGAACTCGTCCTTCGCGGCGTCGTAGGCCTTGTGCCGATAGATGTTCCGAGAGCTGAGGATGAAGAAGCAACTCGGTCCGTGGAATATGAACCGGGGTAGCCTGAGCTCTCGAGCGGCTTCGGAAGTCCACCAGTTACAGAAGTCTGTGATGATGCAACCTAGGCCTGGGGTGCACTTCCCGGAGGTAGGTCTCTAGTGGGGCCCGAAGCAAGCTTATGGCGGTGAAGAAGGGCTTGGCGAGGTTCTTATTAGGAGGGAGTGAGTCGAAGTTCTCGCATCCCTCGGGGACTCCAGCTTCAGCGCAAGGGAAGTCGAACAGGACGAATCGGATCGGGAGGCCGGCGGCCTCGGCGTCGTCGATTAGGGGGTTGATGCGGGCGGCGTTGGCCGGGGTGGTGATGAGGCTGACAGTAGCCCCGCGGGCGGCGAGGAGGCGGCCGAGGTCGACCATGGGAATCATGTGGCCGGGGGCCATCAGAGGGACTAGAACGAAGTGAGGCATTGACGCATTGGCACCACCCATTGTTTCTTAGCTGATAAGGGTTTTGTCCAGGGAGAAGATAAGTTGGGCGTATGTAAACAGATCGTAACTCCAAAATATTCTTTCAAATTATTTATTTTTATGTGATGACTGAAGTGATATGCTAAATAGTATTATGTGATAGCTGATATGAAAAATTTTAACCTAAAAAATTAATCATCCAATTTTTTTTAATTTTAATGTTAATTTTTATATTAATATTAATATTAACTTTATTGTTAATTTTATTTATAATTTGTTATGTCAGTTATTACATTAATCGTTATGTCATATGTCAAAAAAAAAAAAATCGTTTGAAAAAATATTTTGGAGACACAAATAATATTATTCGTGTACATATATGGTTGGTGCTGAGTAATTGGAAATAGTAGTAAAGAACAAGAAAGGAAGGTGTGTGCCGTTGTCTTGATTTGTATTATTCGTAGGTCTTTCTCAGTTTATGACGCATTCCCGGCCAGCCATTCTACAGCAAACTTGTCTATGAGCCATATGTATATATTTGTTCAATAATGCCCAAATTTACAACCACTCGTGACTGTAAACCTTCACAACCGTGTACGTAACGGTTGCCAATTTGTCCCGATCCTAGCATTTTGTCCATGTTAGTTCATTATTCCTAGCATTGTCCATGTTAGTTCATTATTTCAAACCGGTGGCTGCTGCACTATCATCAATCGCTTTCTTGTTAGAATATAAATAAAATCCTCAGGGTATGTTTGGTAATTATAGAGATTTTTAAGTATCCATTATGAACTGATATCAGAGATTCGATTTTGAGTAATTTTAACTAGTGACTTTTAAACCAGTCCAATTTATCAACGAACGGGTTTGAGAGATTTTTACACGAATAAAATTACCTATATACTCATATATAAATAAAATAATAGAAATACACGAAATAATATAAACGTCTCGATGATAGTAGCAGAGAAGTTTCGATATTTGATCAAAATAATAAAAACTCATGAAATAATAGAAATGTCTGGATGAAAGTAAAAGAAAGATTTTTAACAGCTTACTAGAAAAAATAGCTATAGTTTAGAAGAAGTAGAAGTGGAAAAAAAAGGTAAAGTATTAGTAGTTATAATTATATATTTTTTGATGAGTATATAAATGTAATAAAATAATAAAATCGTTTAAAATCTGTCAATTTTGGGTGTTTATAAAAATATCTAAAATTACATTACACTGACTTTAGAGAATTTTTTAGCCGTTCAAAACGGTTACCAAGCAGACCCTCAGTCTCACTAACATTCTGAAGTTCGTGCAGTGACATGAACTTTAAAATGGTAGGTTCGAATCCTCGCTAATTTGGTATAGTAGCAGGGTCATTTAACAGTGCTTACCGTTGAGTTAGAAGCACAGGCAGAACTATTTAAGGACTGAGGTATTAACTGACTTATTTAGGAAGTTCTGTAAACTCTGTTTGAATATATATATATATATATATATATATATATATATATATATATATATATATATTTTATTTTTGAATCGTCTAAGTCGTAAGTAAATACTCAAGCAATTAATAATTAAAAAAATTTAAGTACATATTTCTTTTACGTTGAAATATTTTAAAATTATTATAATTATCTAAACTTATATTCAAATATATATATATATAAAGATATATATAACAAATCTAAATAAAAATATATTTAATATTCAAAATATATTTAATCTAATTTTTTATACTTAATTTACAAATATTTAAATTATTTTCAACAATATTACAAAAAAAAATATTTTACGTGTATAAAGGGTAAACGGGATATTAGTCATAGGCTCATATTCCTACATGAGGCAATGTACATGTGGACCAATAGGAATGGAGTGTACTAGTGCACATGGAAAGTAGGAGTACATTTCTATTGGTCCACATATGTATGACTCATGTATGAATATGAGCACTATGGCTCATATCTCCTTTAATATATATATATATATATATATATATATATATATATATATATATATATGTTAGTTTTGCTTGAGCAAAAGCTCAACTTTCTTCTTTCCTTTAGTCCCACATCGGATGGGCCAAACCCTCCTTGTATGTATATATTAGTTCCTCTTCATTGCTTTCTTAAAGATGTTGTGTGGGGAACCCCTTGGGCCGCACGCGCACGCCGCCGCCGCCGCCCGACCCGGCCTGGCTCGGTTCGGTTCGCGCGCGTAACGGGTGCAGGTACGTGCCCACACATGCGGGCGCCGAATGCCGATCAAATTTGCTCTTTGGGCTGGGATCCAAAAATCTTTTTGCTCCCCTTTATTTTTTGAACTGTTTTGTTTCATTCAAATTTGAATGTTGAGGCTCATGTCCAGATTCTTTGAACCTTACAACAGCTCTTTTGATAGCCATTTTCCCACATTTTATTTGCTCCTTAATGGCCTATTTATGAGCCATTAAGTATCCTGTCTGTGGCTGTGTATAAGGTTCATCCTATTTAAAATGGTCTCCTACTCCTTCATTTTCTGAACGGAAAAAATTATCCTACGTGAAACCTCTCTTTCATTCCTCTCTCGATCCACCTTCTGACTTCTAAATCCTTACTCTGGGCAGAGCTAAGTTCAGTCTCTTTCTCCGAATTGTGTGCGACGAAGAGAACCTGGTAGTTAGAGGGTTTTACCACTAGGAGCTTCCGAGAATCGTCTGCACATATACCTCGGATCAACTCTTAGGGCAGTGCTTTGTGCACGACTTCCCCGGAGGCTGGTAACAATTTTATTTTTTAGTTTCTTTGTTGTCCTATAAATATATAAAAAATAATATATATATATATATATATATATATATATATATATATATATATATATATATATATATATATATATATATATATATATTGATAACAATCTAAGAGTTGAACAATATTTTCTATTCAGAATAAACTTTCTTAAGTCATCAATATTATTGATAAAATTGTTACTGTCAACAAGTAATCAATTTTATTTTGTTAATTGTTAGCGCTGTAGCCAAACATTTTTATTAGTATTGTAGCAAAAGAAAATTACTGTGGCAAGTCTGTTACTTATAAAATTTCCTCACTGATTGTTACCTATAAAACTGGCAATCTAAGTAACACTACTCTTTTGTTACTTAGCACTACTCATTTGTTTTGTCGATTAGCACCACTCATTTGTTGCTAGAACAAATTCTTTTGCTTAATTACTGCAACGTATAATTAATTTTTTCACTTGCAACCAATTAATTTGCTATCATATATTCGTTGGCTACCATATATTTCTGTTCCATAAAGAAAAAAGAAAAAAAAATGAATATTCTGTTTCATATACAAAATTCTTATTTGCTACTATAATTTAGCATTTGTAGCACATAAAATCTTGCTTAATATATATATATATATATATATATATATATATATATATATATATATATATATATATATATATACCATCATTGGTATTCATTATTATTATTAGCTCTACATTTACTTATTGTTAACTACAATATTGTTTATTTGAAACAACCTCAAGACAATAATAGTTAAGTATAATTGCAAATCTCTTTGAGTCTGAATTCTAAAAGTAAAGATTAATTTGTGAACAAGCCGAAAGGGTCCTTCTGTCAACCGGTGTAAATAGCCCTAAGCGACACGGTATTTAAGTGTCTTCGGACCACCCTAGCTGGGAACCGGCCCCTACAGCTAACCCAAGTTAATCTACACTTGATAGACTAAAAATTTTAAGATTGGTTAGCAAAATCACTTGAACTGTTATTCTAAATTATTGGACATTGTTATTAAGTAATTTTGTATCTTTCAGACTTTCCTCATTAGCAACCATGACTGGCAAGGATGAGATCTTTACTGCTAAACCTGCTAAGTTCAACGCGATCTACTTTAAGAGATGGCAGAGTCAAATAAAGTTTTGGCTCACAACTTTAGGGCTGATCTCAGCCATTGATGGTTTCATACCCAACACAAATGATTCTGATGACACCGAGTCTGACGTAGGAGTGTCCAAATCCACCAGCTCCTCTAAACCCAAAACACCTAAGGAAATAGACTACCACTGCTTCCATAGAATTTTAAGCGCTTTGTCTAAATCATTATATGACATATTCTTTGAATATAAAAGTGCTAAAGAACTTTGGGAAGCTTTAGAAGATGAATATAGCTGTGATGATGCTGGAATCGAAAGATTCAATTCCTCCTCATAACAGATACTTTATGGTAGATAATAAACCTATGAATGACCAAATACATGAATTTCAAGAATATCTTAGGTATATTCAAGCCAAAGGTACTTTCTTTTCTACTGAGTATAAAATAGCCTATTTGGTAGACGCACTTTCTCCTACTTGGTCTGATGTTAAGAAAGATCTTATTCATACACAAGGTGACCTTACCTTTGCTCAAGTACTAAAGAAAATTAGAACAGAAAAACAAATTAGGCTAAGGTCTAACCCTAAGTCTGAGTCTAAAGCTAAGGTAAACCTTGTAGAATCCCAAGGCAAACCCAAGCCTCATCATCACCACAAACCCAAAAGGAACCTCTTCAAGAAGAAGAAGAACCCTCAGCCTCACCACCAAAACCATCACTATAATAAACCAAGAACCTTTGGTCAAACTCAGGATCAGAAGTAATTTTGTTTTGTGTGTGGAAAAATAAACCATATAGCCACCAACTATTTCCATAGGAAGAAGAAAGCTATCCAGACTTCTTACAAAGGGAAACGCCCAGCCAAAACAGAAGCAAACATGCTTCTCAACGGCTCTTCTAGTTCCTTCAGATCTGTAAGCTATCAACCCTTAGTCAATATTTCCTACCATTCTGACGATTGGTGGTTGGATTCTGGAGCTAATGTTCATGTTTCCTTTGATCGCTCCTATTTTTCAAACTATCAGGAATCATGTTGAGGAGGTGTAACTCTAGGAGATGGCTCAGCGGCCGGCACAGATTATAGGAAGAGGAAGAATAGATCTAAAGATGACATCAGGAAAAATTCTGACTCTTCATGATGTGTTACATGTGCCATCTATCAGAAGAAATTTAGTTAGTGAGTCTCTCCTTGTAGCTTCAGGGTACAAGATTGTTATGGAAGCAAATAAAGTAGTATTTTCTAAGAATGACTATTTTATTGGAAAAGGATTTGTAAGAGATAGTCTTTTTATTTTGAGTACCGTGAATAAAATTTCAGATCCTTCCTTTGTTGTTTCAAATGTAGAATCTTCAAATGTGTGGCACAGTAGATTAGGTCATGTGAATCTAGGTTCCCTAAGAAGGATGATGAACTTAGATCTTATTCCTAAGACTCCAATAGATGATAAACACAAGTGTGAGATATGTGTTCAATCCAAACATACTAGGCTACCTTTCAAATCTGTAGAAAGAAAGGTTATTCAGATGCAAACTACTGAGTAAAATATATTTCTAAATGGGGACCTAGAGGAAGAAAACTCATAACTGACTCACATGATGTAAAATCCACTACTGGATATATTTTCACTCTAGGAGGAGCTGCAATCTCCTGGGGCTCATGTAAATAAACTATCATAGCTATAAGTATAATGGACTCCGAAATGATAGCCTTTGACACTACATGTACAAAAACCGAATGGCTAAGAAACCTTATTATGCATATACCTGTTTCTATTAATCCTGTTCCTACAATTTCTATAAACTGTGATAATAAATCTGTTATGGAACTACTAAAGCATGGTTCTGTGAATGCTAAGATGAACAGGCACCTGCAGCTGCGCTTCAAGTCTATAAAGAGCCTATTGGGCAAATATGTGGTTCTTGACTATATAAAGTCAGAAAAGAATCTTGTAGACCACTTGACGAAGGGACTGTCTAGGACTTTGATCCTAGAATCATCGAGGGGGATGGGGTTAAGCCCATAAGTAAAGTCACCAGCAGTGGCAACCCAACCGAGTCTGACTGGAGATCCCAAGAAGCCAGTTCAATGGGTAGGAACAAGCTGGACTTAGGTGACTTTTATGGAACACTGACCCGAGATTAAAATCCCATTCTATATTGCCCAAGTGGCTGTACATGCGTACAATGATTCTCCATCCCTATGGTGACAGTGTTCTTGAGTGATATGGTTAGGATGAGTTTTAAAACTCTTAATAGGTCCAAGATGATATGCGAGGTTGAAACCTATCACCAACCCTTAAGGACTTACATATATGAGAGGTCCAGAAGGTCGCGACTATGGGATAGGACGATCCCAGACAACTCTTAGGAATTTGGAATTAAGTGCGCATGGCCAACCAAAAGCGCCACCCGTTAGACCCAGAACCTGTAGCGTACTATGTGTGCTATTTTTCTGAATCTGTTGAAAGAAGTCTAATTCAAGGCATAGTTCATCAATCACTTCTTCAGACAAAGACAATAGTCACTAAGTGAGATTCAAGGCTGTAGTCCATCTCATTTATGCATAGTATATATCTGCCCAGAAACTCTTCCTTTTAATTTCTTTGTCACTTCTATTTCGAAACTTGACCTTTTGGGGGGGGGGGGAGATTGTTAGCTTTGCTTGAGCAAAATCTCAACTTCCTTCTTTCCTTTAGTCCCACATCGGATGGGCCAAACCTCCTTGTATGTATATATTAGTTCCTCTTCATTGCTTTCTTAAAGATGTTGTGTGGGAAACCCCTTGGGCCACGCGCGTGCGCCGCCGTCCGGCTTGGCTCGGTTCGGTTCGGCGCCCGTAACGGGTGCGGGTACATGCCCACACCTGCGGGCGTCGAATGCCGATCCAATTTGCTCTTCGGTTTCGGGCTGGGATCCAAAAATCTTTTTACTCCCCTTTATTTTTTGAACTGTTTTGTTTTATTCAAATTTGAATGTTGAGGCTCATGTCCAAATTTTTTGAACCTTGCAACAACTCTTTTGACAGCCATTTCTCCACATTTTATTTGCTCCTTAATAGCCTATTTATGAGCCATTAAGTATCCTGTCTGTGGCTGTGTATAAGGTTCAGCCTATTTAAAATGGTCTCCTACTCCTTCATTTTCTGAACGAAAAAAATTATCCTACGTGAAACCTCTCTTTCATTTCTCTCTCGATCCACCTTCTGACTTCTAAATCCTTGCTCTGGGCAGAGCTAAGTTCGGTCTCTCTCTTCGAGTTGTGTGCGACGAAGAGAACCCGATAGTCAGGGGGTTTTATCACTAGGAGCTTCCGAGAATCATCTGCACATAGACCTCGGATCAACTCTTAGGGCAGTGCTTCGTGCACGACTTTCCCGGAGGCCGGTAACAATTTTGTTTTTTAGTTTCTTTGTTGTCCTATAAATATTTGAAAAAATAATATATATAATAATATATATATATATATATAGTTGTTGGATATATATATTGTTATCAATATTTATAACATAAATATATATATATATATATATATATATATATATATATATATATATATATATATATATATATATATATATATATATATATATTTATGTTATAAATATTGATAACAATATATATATCCAACAACTTACGTGAGGGGGACATGCTTTAGCCATTTGTCCTACGATCGTCACCACTCTGCCATAAGCTCTATCTTAAAACATATGTGGAAGACGCTTGCAACCGACAACCCACTCTGCTCCGTCATGATCGCATGCATCATGGTGCTAGCAATTACAACCTCTACAACTATGTGGCATTTTTGTCTCATTTCCAGAAGGATGCGCTCCGTTTCATGCTTAAAAAGTAGTCCACGATTCTGCCCAGTCATCGCTCATACGTGGGATATGCCACCTCGATTACAAGACACTATCTCCTATGGATGCGTCCCACTCAACAAATTCTTTCTGCCAACAGCTCGACGCTACAGGAAAGTCAAGTACGGCCATCGACAAATCATACTTCTATAAATATTACGCTCTTCGCAAGTATCAATGACAGTCAACGCGATAGCAGACATTAGCCTCGACACTAAGTTCATGTTCGTCCAACACTTTCCATCCCAACAGTTGTGTCCGATCATCAACGGAACAAAGAGGTCGTCTCTAATCCGATCTCCATCGTCCCATCTTTTCAGAATCTTGACTTGTCTCAAATTATTGTATTTACTTACTTTTTGTAAACCAATCTTGAGTAAACAAGTTCAACAAAGTTTTTATCGAAAAATATGCTTCTTTTATGTACGAAAACACGGGGCAGGTTGTGCTTATAGGCGAGGGAGGTGGTTCTGCGGGAGTCCGGTGGGGTTTAGGCACACATCGAGTGGAGGTGCCGAGCACGAACGAAAATTGGGTTTTGGAAGGCGATGGTGGTGAAGCCGGAATCGAGGTCAGTTACCGGGTTAGACGTAGTAGGCATGGTAGGCAAAATTCGAGGGATACGGGCAGTGGATACTAAATTGGATCGAGGAAATGTACTGTTTATAAGGAGGAGTTCATGGTAAGGCGGGGCTCTTGGAGTGAGCACAACGGGAGTGAGGAGAGCCTTTATGGTGGTTGGTCGGAGTAGCAAGGAATCTAGCGAGTGGACACAGTCGTTTGAGACAGAGGTTGAGATGTGGAAGAGTGGTTTGGTTGTAGGGAGCAAAATTTGTCAAAAGGGATATTGTGGAAAAAGAGTAAAAGATTAGATGGAAGAAATTATGGGGGGGGGGGGGAGGGGGGGGGGGGCTTCTTTGTTGTTATGATGGGAATGAGAAATTAGCCACGAGGATGGTTTATATTGTCTTGTATTTCTTGGCCCCAAGCTTGAGGGCATCTAATATTTATAAAGAAAATGGGACTGGGTTTGATTCTAATAGTAGTTGCTAGGAAGTTTTCTAGAAAAATTAGTTTTTTTCAATCATTCTAAAAAAAATAGTTAACCAATTACTTAATTAGTTACTAATAAATTTGATTAGATCACAAGAATATAATTTTATTTTATAATCTTTTTTTCTTTATTATCATCTTTTTATAAATAACTTATAATTAATCTTTTAATAAATTCTTAATAAATTTATTAATATAATTCTTTTCTCCTTTTATTTAATTTATTTCTTTCTCTCTTTTCTAAATTTTTAAACAACCAATTATATTAAATTAATTCTCTCTAACAAATTATAATTATTTTATTATTCATTTCTTTTCCTTAATTCGTTTCTTTAATAAAAGTTTTATTCTTTAATTAAACTTTTTCAGTTGAGAAACTTTAAAGGATAATCAAAATTGATTTAAGGAGTAGAAATAGAAAATTAAATTCAAAAAAAAAATCCATATTTGGTATTCGGTATTCAAGGGTGTAAACGCCCTCAACAATTTTTGGTAAACTGAGTATGATAAGAATTTTGGTTTAGTTTCAGGTTGTTTAAGGATTAGAAATTAGGGTTATCAAGACTGGTTCTTTAATTTATACTCTTGGTGCACCTTACCGTTGCACAAAATTTGGAGCACAACAATAGCCTTTACCTTCCAACAAATTTTTTATTCTTGACCTAGACAAGCCAACCTAGGCATAGGATATTTCTGTCACTCACAAACATACTCCCTTGTGCTCTATTTTAATTGCATAACTTTCTTGTCACAAAATTCAATTCTTCAATCCTATGCCTTGTACCTATGTCGTTGTCATCGATTTTTGGGACACAAAATCAACCCGTTTTGCCTAACAAATTAAAGGGGCCCAAGACTAATACCAAGCCTATAACGTCCATGACATTTGCGTCACTCCCACAGCCTCCATCACCATTCCCACCACCATCGAGCACCACTGCCATCACCACCATCGAGCACCACTACCACCACCACCACCACCACCACCACTACCGTGCACCACCCTCACCACCACAGCCGCCATCACCATCGAGCACCACTACCATTACCACCACAGAGCACCACCCTCACTACCACAGCCACCATCACCACCACCACTGCTACCGTCGAGCACCACTACCACCACCACTGTCATCACCATCACCACCACAGCCACCCCATCACCGACAACAGCCGCAGTAACACCGCTGCCACCACCAACAGCCACCCCCCACATTGGTAACTTGCTTCTTCTTATTATTATTATTATTATTATTATTATTATTATTATACTTCTTCTTTATCATCTTTTTATATTGTTCTTTAAATTCATATGATCACCTAGCTAGGTTTAGATGTTCTCCAATATTTTTATTAAAAAAAATGCTTGCTAACACTTGTTAAATAACACTAGATAAGAGCTATTTCCAGAATACTAACATTAATCTCTAGGGGTATATGGTTGGGTGATGCATGAGGAGGATGTGATTATGTTCTAGAAATAGGTCAATACCATGCTAACATTGTTTACGTAATAAAGTACTGTGTGTGTTGTGAATAGTGAGTTATGAAAGTTTGGATTGGTGATTAGCCCATGTTTAATTAAATACATATTGGGGAGTGTATACATGATAAACGTTATTTGTTTAGTGGTTGAGTTCATGCCTTATATAGAATATAATTTCATATTTGAGTATTTGTATGTGTAAACTTGATGGTGTTGTGCCAATATAATTTTATTAGGTACGTAGTAATGATGGTATGATTGAGAATGTGATCATTATGCGTATTTAAGGGTGACAAGTAATTTACAATTGATGAACTTATGTCTATGATTACATGGATGTCATGGGTCGAGGATGAACATTATTTATAGATGACCAAATCCATATTTGATGAATACTAGTATTGTGTATGTTATGCGATTTGGTGATTTTGAACTTGATGCAACATTTTCCTAGTCAACTTTGGTCAACCCTCTAGTTAGTATCTTAGTCATGAGTTTTGTGACTAAGACAAAAACCTATATTGGTTCATGATGAAATCTCTTCATTAAAATAGTTTCGAGCTGAATTATTAATTGATTTCTATATCATCTCTAGGTACTTTGGGATCCTAGGACATGGACGTTGCACCGGAGCCCCGCCTTCAGCATCCAGATCCAGGCAAGTGTACCTTGCCATTCTGTAACTCAGTTCCAGATTTACTTATTTATTTTATCTATACATTGTGTGCATTTTGGATCAAAATCGTTACTTAGCGTCTGGGTCATATCCGAGTGCAGACGTTCGTCGGTAACATCTAGTATCGATTGTTAGATGTTTCTCGATACATTTATGTACCAACTTGGTTACATCGGAACCCTAAGACACATTCAGACACTGTCATTGTGCCAAACTTCCTGTATACTGCTAGTGTCAACATGACTGAAACCTGTGATGACTATAGGATCATGATTGGTGCTAGTTACTTCAGTATGGTGAGATTGTTTAGATAGAGGTTCAGGCTCAGCGAGCTATGGATGCGTCTCGTTGACTGCATTGGGAGGGAAGACAATTACTAGACGCTTGGGCTACTTCGCATGCACTATATATATATATATATATATATATATATATATATATATATATATATATATATATATATCCTTATTTACGTAGAGATTCTGTATCTGGAGTCGTAGTACTTACTGTGTGTTTTTGTGCTCGGAGCTACGGGTACGCACCGTGTGTCTCTGTGCCTCGGAGCTATAAATTTATATTTGGAAATCCCACTTGTCGAACATTACCTTCAAGTTGTGTCTCACTTAGGTGGTTATTCTATATAACACCGATATATTATATGTTTCTTTCTGTTTTACTATGGCATGCTATTTTGGTACCTTGTTATGTCCCTCTGAGGACCTGGTTTCCTTCCAGGCACAGGAGAGGAGAACTACCCGGAGGAGTATGGACCGGGTGTATATCTAGGAGCAGGATTTGTAACAGAGGACGAGATCCTTCCCGAGGACTTCACTTGATCACCGGTAGTGACTTCACCTTGGTTCCGGTATCATTATCTAGTTAGCAGATATCGGCCCTAGTTATCTTATTGCTTTCTTTCATTCAGTACTTGTATTAGCGAGTTTGTCCCCATGTGACTTTATCCGTATTATATTATGGATATTTCCAGACTTGTTTTCTTTCTGCATATTAGTAGACTTGTTTTCTCTATGTATTTCATATTCTTATATCTGTGGATGAGATTAGTTACATTGCTATATTTTAATGTTGAGTTATATTATTGTACTTTACAGCTTATGTGCACTCCATCGGGTCCTTTAGATTGGGATGCCCGTCGGAGTGTACCCGCTGGCCATTGCCACATGGCTCAGTTCCTTATATTTGGAACTAGGGCATGACAAATGGTTACACCGCACATGTGGAGAAGGGAGTCAGCATATTTGGGGATGTACTTGTGAGCGGTCTCAACCTGACTCACCTATACTAACACGGTAATCATGTAAGAACAAGTAAAAATTTTATGTGATCTATTATATCTAAAATTACTTAACAATTCAAAAACATGTATATATTAATATAAAATGTGTCATTTGACATGACGAATCTTACCCAAGGCCAGTATCCTTTCCTTCGAGACAAGGATTATATATATATATATATATATATATATATATATATATATATATATATATATATATATATATATATATTGTGTGTGTGTGTGTGTGTGTGTGCGTATGAGTGAGTGTGTGTGTGTTAGGAAAGAAGCGCGAAAACTTTTCTCCAAACCAGAGAGTACCTGCGAGAGAATCGAGCATACAATGCACAAACCAAACACCAAACCACAAAAAAATAATCCACGCAGACACAGAGAAATTTGACGTGAAAAATCCTTGCAGGAAAATCACGGGACGATCGGAGTCCAACCCTGAAGAACCTCCACTAATAGAATAAAGAGAATACTCTATTTAAAAGCTCCTCTCGATTCAACACGGATCACAACAACACTTAGGAATAGAAAATAGATCACACCACGAAGATAGAAGACAATGAGAAATTATACAAAATGATCTCCTTCTCCGAAACAGCCTCCAATCCTTCTTTCTCCTTCCCAAGTGTGCAATAACACTCTTACCTCCTTTTTTCCTCTTTCTTGAGATGATATGTTAGTATTATATTAGAATTAGGGTTGGAAAAACCTAATATACCCCCTAATCCCGCAACTAATCCTGGATCGTATGATACAATCTAATGGTGTATAAAAATACCTCTGAATTTCTATCCAGCCCACCGACCAAACTCGGAACGAATTCGGCCGAGTCGGTGATTTACGAGTAAACGAAGACAACAGTTTTCTGGAGCACCCTGACTGAACTCGGACCGAGTTCGGCCCGAACTCGGACCGAGTTCGGCCCGAACTCTGTCTTCCCCTGTACAACAGCTGCTCCTCCTTCCTCCCGAGTTTCTTCGACCTCTCGAATGACTCTCGTCACCTCTCCGAGCTTCTCTGACCACAGACGGCGCTCTTCGCACTCCGGGGTATTCTCTATATAGGTTGGGAACCCCACCCACTCCAACAAATCTTTCCTTTCACAACTATGTGGAGGGGATCGTCATCCCGACGATCTGCCTGCAGTACTCAAACTTTTTCCTTGGAAGAATCTTTATGAACATATATGCTTTGTTGTCGTCTGTATGAACCTTCTCAAGCACCACTTCTTTCTTTTCAACAGCATCCTGTATCCAATGATATCGATTATTAATGTGCTTGGACTGACTATGAAATGTCTGGTTCTTCACAAGGTGAATAGCACTCTAACTATCGTAAAGAAAAGGATACTGCTCCTACTTAAGCCTAATTTCCCGCAACAGCTTCTTTATCCACAACAACTCTTTGCAAGCCTCCGTCGTCGCAATATACTATGCTTATGTCGTCGATAAGGCAACACACTTCTGCAAATATGACACGATACTGCTCCACCAGCAAATATTATTATATAGCCCAAAGTCGATCGTTTCGTGTCTACATCTCCAGCCATATCAGCGTCGGTATACCCAACCAGCTTCGGCTCGTCACCACCAAATAAAAGTCTCCAATTGGTAGTGCCCTGAAGATATCGTAGAATCCACTTGACCCCACTCCAATAATACCCTTCCAGGATTGAAAGTATATCTGCTAACTATGCCATCTGCGTGAGCAATGTCTGGCCTCGTACATACCATAGCATACATAAGAATTTCCACAGATGAGGCATATGGAACCCGCTCCATATCTTTCTTTTCATCCTCGGTAGATGGATACTGCTCCTTAGTGAACTTAAAGTGAGCCGCAAGGGGGTTACTCACTTTCTTTGATCCCTCCATCCCGAAATGCTGAAGTACCCAGTGAATGTACTTCTTTTAGGATAAGTGTAGCAGCTTGGACTCTCTCTCTCTCTCTCTCTCTCTCTCTCTCTCTCTCTCTCTCTCTCTCGACGCGTTGATCATCATCCCAATAATAGTCTCCATTGTGCCCAAATCCTTCATAGAGAATGTCGTGCCCAGTTGGCGCTTCAACTCTACTATCTTGGTGGCATTCTGACCCACCAATAACATGTCATCAACATAAAGCAAAAAAATAATAAAATTATCCTCGACGAAGTACCTCACAAAAATACAATGATCCGACATTGTTCGTGCATAGCCATGCTCCCCCATAAACGACTTAAACTTCCTGTACCACTGCTTCGGAGCCTGTTTCATACCATACAAGCTCTTCCTCAACCGGCAAACTAAATATGACTTATCCTTCTCATAGAATCCCTTTGGCTGCTCCATGTACAACTCATCCTCAAGATCACTATGGAGGAATATCGTCTTCACATCCATTTGCTTGACCTCCAAGTCGAAACTGGCTGTCAAAGCTAGCACCACCCGAATAGATGACTGCTTGACGATTAGCGAAAAAATCTCATCATAATCTATGCCTTTTCACAGACTGTAGCCTTTAACTACCAGCCTCACTTTGTATCGAAGGCGAGTGGCATCATCTGTCTGCTTCACTTTGAACACCCATCGATTCTTCAAAGCCTTCTTGTCCTTTGGCAACCGTATCAGATCATTAGTAGAATTGGCCTCCAAGGAACATATCTCCTCCTGCATGGCCTCCATCCACTCCTGCCTGTCTTCGTCTTCCATAGCCTCTGCAAAACTTTCGAGTTCTCCCCTGTCAGTCAGTGGCACATACTCACTCGGTGAGTATCTCGTAGATGGTCGATGCTCTCTATCGCTCTTCCTTAATGGAACCACTAGTGCTGGTTGTATATCTACAGTCTCCTCCCCTCCAGGAACGACCTCCTCGACATGCTCATCCTCCTGAGGGTCACCCTGACCACCATTAGTAGGCTGATGATCAAGGTTGGTAGAAACTCTATATACTGGCTCCCCCATAACTGGATCCTCTGCGATATCCTCTAGAAATTGCTCGAAGAAAAATGACTATAACTCAGGCAATTCCTCAGCCTCGGAAGGCATCTCGGAATCCTGAGTATTGGTCATGGTCTGATCCTCGACGAATACTACGTCCCTGCTTATGTAGAACTTTCTTTCCACTGGATCATAGAGTCATAGAAAAATGCATCCCGACCGTAGCCGACAAAGATACACCACCTCGTCTTGGGCTCAAGTTTGAATCTCTCGTCCTTCGGTACATGCTCGAAGGCCTTACAACCAAATACTCGCAGGTGATTGTATGACGGCTCTTTGTCATACCATACTTTGTCAGGCACAACACCCTGCAAAGGAGCACTAGGAGATAAATTAATAACATAAGCAGCTATGTAAAGTGCCTTACCCCAATAGCTGCCTGACAAGTTTGCTTCTGATAGCAATGTAAACCCCCTGAATTTTCAAAAATTTAAAAACTGGATTTTTCACAATTTTCTGGAATTTTCTGGAAATTTTCTGTAATTTAAAAACATGGTTTTAATTATTCAATGATTTTTAATTGATATTAAACAGTATTAAAATATTATAAAAATAATATTTTTGGATGTAAAATGAAAAACTGGACTTAGGGCAATTTTTCTGGAATTTATCGGACCCCGGACCTATTTTTAAATGCCTAAAAACTATTTATTTAATTATATAATTATTTATTAATTTATTTATTATTATTATTATTTATTATTATTATTATTATTGTTTTTTTATTTTTTTATTTTTTTATTTTTTTATTTATTTTTCGGGCCCGGCCCGGCCCAGTGGGCCGAGCCCAGCAGCCCGGCCCAGACCCTGCCCAGCGGGTCGGGTCGGATCCGCCGCCGCCCGACCCGCAAACCCGAACCCGCGTCTCCCCCACGAACCCCAGCTTCCCCCCCCCCCGCGTCTCCCGCCGCACCCGCCGGCGCTCCGCCCGCTCCGCTCGGCCGCACGTCGCCGAGCCTCCGCTCCGCTCGCCCACGACTCCACCTTCCCCGCCTCTCCCCCGTCTCGCCCGGAGCCGACCTCCCCTATAAAACCCTCCCATTCTTCCCCCTCCGGCAACCCGCCACCCCGCTCAGCCACCGCTGCCATGCTCCACCGCAGCCGTCGCCTCGCCGACGACGTCGCCCCACTGCCCGCTGCACCGCCCCTCCTCTTCTCCTCCTCCTTCCCCCTCTCGCCGTCGACCGCCGGCAGCAACAGCAGCGAGCACAGCAGCAGCGCCCAGCGCCGCCTCCCAGCGCGCCGCCGCGCTTCCCCGGCCCCCTCCGCCGTTGCCGCAGCCGCCCAGCCCGCCGGAGCCCCGCCGCAGAGCACCGGAACCCTAACCCTAACCCTAAATTCAATTTCGAATCCGACACGTGTCGGACACGTGTCGGACACGATTCGAACCTCGATTTTCAGGCCCAGTTCAGGTGCGTGTAACTTTTTGCTCGTAGCTCCGTTTTCGATTCCGCAAATTGCGTTGCGAAGCCTGTATGACCCTCTCGGTGTCCGGACAAACCGTTCAGGGCATCGCGTCCTGTGGTGATCGCACACCGCGATCCAAAAACAGGAAAAAACCAGACCCTGTTTCACCCCGGAACCGAGTACGCCCCGCCAAACGGGACGACTTGGTCGCGTGCGGTCTTCACAGACACGAGCGCCTCGTCGATACGGACGTGTGGAATTTTGCAGAAGCTGATTCGGGTGTGCGTGCATACCGGAATCAACGCGTATCCGCGGACATCGCCCCGTATCCGTACTTTCTGGAACGCGTCCTAACTTTGTGTACATACTTCGGATCGAGACGAAACTTGCGCCATCGGACTCGTAGCGATACGCTGGTCCTTTGGGTCAAGTTTGGTTCGATTCTGAGAACGTTGACGAAATCGCGTGTCGTGGGCCCCACAGGCCCCGCTCGACGGGCGATTTTGTGATCGGCTCATCGGAATTCAATTCTGAAAGTTCCGTTGGGTTCGTATCAGCGTTTCTGACCTGTGGACACTAAGTTTGGTGAATTTGGAGACCTTTGACCCTGACGCATTTTTCGGTGCAAAGCGGGCCCACCGGTGGACCTTGTTTTGGCCCAAAACTGTCGTTTCTGTCCTTGTCTCCAAATTGGACCCAAGGACAGGCGTTCCTAGCTGATTGTTATTTTCTGGATCTGATGGTGATGTTTGTTACAGCAACCGGAGTACCGCCTGCAAATCCAACCGAAGTCAGAACCGCAAACATAGCCGGAACCACAGGCAAGTGTACCTTGCCAAACCCTGCAGCTTGCTATTTATTTTATGGACTTAATTATGCATTAGTGGGCAAGTAAAGCTTGCCAAATCTCAGTAATTCTTGACATAGTAGCTTACTTGATTTAATTAAATGTAACTTGTTCCAAACTGCTTAACCTAGGAAACGGGTGACGTGCTTAGTGTCCGATCATAGTCGGGTGCCAACTCCGTACGCGGAGTTGTATAACGTCACATAGGCATGGTTATCGAGACCCGATAATGCTCGTACTTGTCTTATCAAGTACTCCAGAACCCAGGACACTTGACACTATTCATGAGGCAGAGTCTTCCTGAGACATTCAAGGTGATTCTGTATAGGTTACAGGACTTGACAGAGATACTTTATAGACATTATGACTTGTTGCATTAGCTATAATCCCGCTGACATAGACATGAGATGTTATGGTCATGATATGCGTGATTACATTGGGTGGGGAGAGATACACAGGCTACAGGTTGATGTTATATTATGCCGGCGTCTTAACTCTCACTACGAGCTGGACAACTACATGATATCACTGCTACCGGCTCCCCGACACAGAGCTTGTAGTAGTTTCAGCCCGAGTTTCTTGTGCTGCTCTCATATTGCATTTATCACTTAGCTGGTTACATAGTTTACCCTATTGCTTATTATCTGCTGCACTGTATTTATTTTTGGCTTGTATTTTCTGTACCTTGCTGTCCCCTGAGGACCTGGATCCGGATGATGTCCCCAGGTATAGCCGAGGAGATCCATCCAGAGATACACCGTACAGGAGCCCTTCCAGGAGCTGTACCAGGACCTGAGGATGAGCCAGCACCAGAGGACTTCTCCTGAGCAGTGGCAGTATATAGTCAGTTACTTCTATTTTCAGTTGATTATTTCCTGTCTATTTGCATTTGTTGTACCAGACATATTCTCGGATTGTTTCTCGAGGAATTTATTGAGATTTGACAGTTATTTCTATTTGCATTAATCTGTCTTTTAATCTGTGTTTATCTGTTATGGATGAGAATAGAATACCCCGTGACTTGTAATATTTGCCCTAATTCCTGTTAGACTACAGCTTAAGCATGCCCTGATGGATCGATTAAATTGGGTTGTCCATCGGTGCGTGCTGCTGGCCATTGCTCACGTGTCCAATCCCTCGTCATTTTGGGACTGGGGCGTGACATGGTTTTTGTGGTGGCCCATGCAGGTCTACGACTAAATTGTTCGGTTTCAACTCAGGGACCGAACATGCCTGCAATAAAGATAGGATAAGTTTTAGGATCTCATCCACTTGCTTGAAAACGTTCTTGGTATCCATATCGACTTCGAATTTAAGTCCTTGACTTGCATCCTGCCTTGATTCCTGTGCGCCTCTTATTGTTTATTTTGGTTGCAGGGTTATGGATTCACGAGCAAACGACGAGACTCCCATAACGTCACCACGAGTTGCTGAGGTAACCAACGAAGATGAAGTAACACTAATGGATGGAGGACAATCAGCTCAACAATATACCTCGAGAGTCCAGCGCGATAACATTCCACCAACGGCGCCAGTTACTCCATTAATGCCCATAATTCCACCAGGGCAGGCCATGGACGGACAGCAGATGGTTCAAATGGTCTGTGCAATAATGCAAGCACAACAAGAGGCTCTGAATCGCAGCTTAGTAACTGCACTGGAGCAGGCTAACCTACCAGCTCGACGGCCAACGATGGGCTCTATCACCGACTTTCGCCAACTGAAGCCCCGTACATTCTCAGGCAAGGAAGAGCCCACTGAAGTTCATGAGTGGCTCACCAACACTCAACATCAACTAGAAGCAGCTGAGATTCCAAAGGAACGTTGGATGACTGCCGTCAGAATGCAGTTGACGGACAATGCACATCACTGGTGGCTATCTGAGGAAGCACGGCTCGGACCAGACCGAGTCACTTGGGAAGAGTTCTCTAGACTCTTTCAGGAGATGTACATTCCAGCTATCGCCCGGTCAGAACTTCGGGACAAGTTCAATCGCCTCACCCAGGATTCTAAGACGGTGGAAGAGTAAAACGCTGAGTTCATTCGTCTAAGTCGCTTTGCTCCAACATTGATCCCGACAGAAGAAGAGAAGGCTGAGAAATTCTTCGACGGACTAAACATTGAGCTACAGAAACTAATTGGATCCGTTGCACCTACTTCGTACTCGGACGTTCTTGCTGCAGCACGACGCATTGAGCGCGTCATCAGGAGAGAGACTAGTCTGAAACGGACTTCCACTTCAGTACTACAAGAAGAAGTTGCAAAAAGACCTCACGTACACCAGCCACCAGAAGCATCTCCACAGACAATACCTGTTTGTCCATATTGTCGCAAGCGAGGCCATACTGAAGACGAGTGCAGACGAAAGAAGAGATTATGCATAGTTTGCGGATCCAGTCAGCATTTATTAAAGGAATGTCCTGAGCGTCGAGACAGAGCACCAAAGGGTAACCAGCAAGCGAGGCCAGCCTCTCCAGCATTGGAAGCACCGCAAACGAAAGTTCAAGAAGTCCTACCACCAGCTCCAGCAGGGTATCAGCCGAGGCCACCCTTGATACCCCAGGAACTACTCTTCCAACAGGCTCAACAGCAGAAGAATCGACTGCAAGAATGCGAGCAAGCCCTGACGATGACAGTGGAGAACGCGCAGACTCGTGGAGTAGCCAATGCGCGTAAGTGATTCGTAGTTATCCGTTCTAGTCTTGTTCTACCTCGTGCCTATTGGTTCGTGACCTCAGCCCCAACCTAGTAATTTGTAACTTGTTAATAACAACTGGTTTTCATAAAAGTTGTAGATTTTTGCTTTAACTAGATTTTCCTGGAAAGTGTAACTTTCAATTGTTAGGGAAACGATATTTCTCTAAATATCTTGTGATGTGTTTTCAAACGATGCTTGCGACCGCGCCATCTCTGCTGACCGATTATTCTTTGATTGCGAGGACGCAATCCTCTTAAGGGGGGTAGATTGTAAACCCCCTGAATTTTCAAAATTTTAAAAACTGGATTTTTCATAATTTTCTGGAATTTTCTGGAAATTTTCTGTAATTTAAAAACAGGGTTTTAATTATTCAATGATTTTTAATTGATATTAAACAGTATTAAAATATTATGAAAATAATATTTTTGGATGTAAAATGAAAAACTGGACTTAGGGCAATTTTTCTGGAATTTATCGGACCCCGGACCTATTTTTAAATGCCTAAAAACTATTTATTTAATTATTTAATTATTTATTAATTAATTTATTATTATTATTATTTATTATTATTATTATTGTTTTTTTATTTTTTTATTTTTTTTATTTTTTGGGCCCGGCCCGGCCCAGTGGGCCGAGCCCAGCAGCCCGGCCCAGACCCTGCCCAGCGGGTCGGGTCGGATCCGCCGCCGCCCGACCCGCAAACCCGAACCCGCGTCTCCCCCACGAACCCTAGCTTCCCCCCCCCCCCCCCCGCGTCTCCCGCCGCACCCGCCGGCGCTCCGCCCGCTCCGCTCGGCCGCACGTCGCCCAGCCTCCGCTCCGCTCGCCCACGACTCCACCTTCCCCGCCTCTCCCCCGCCTCGCCCGGAGCTGACCTCCCCTATAAAACCCTCCCATTCTTCCCCCTCCGGCAACCCGCCACCCGCTCAGCCACCGCTGCCACGCTCCACCGCAGCCGACGACGTCGCCACACTGCCCGCTGCACCGCCCCTCCTCTTCTCCTCCTCCTTCCCCCTCTCGCCGTCGACCGCCGGCAGCAACAGCAGCGAGCACAGCAGCAGCCGCAGCAGCGCCCAGCGCCGCCTCCGCCGCCTCCCAGCGCGCCGCCGCGCTTCCCCGGCCCCCTCCGCCGTTGCCGCAGCCGCCCAACCGCCGTCCCAGCCGCCGGAGCCCCGCCGTAGAGCACCGGAACCCTAACCCTAACCCTAAATTCAATTTCGAATCCGACACGTGTCGGACACGTGTCGGACACGATTCGAACCTCGGTTTTCAGGCCCAGTTCAGGTGCGTGTAACTTTTTGCTCGTAGCTTCGTTTTCGATTCCGCAAATTGCGTTGCGAAGCCTGTATGACCCTCTCGGTGTCCGGACAAACCGTTCAAGGCATCGCGTCCTGTGGTGATCGCACACCGCGATCCAAAAACAGGAAAAAACCAGACCCTGTTTCACCCCGGAACCGAGTACGCCCCGCCAAACGGGACGACTTAGTCGCGTGCGGTCTTCACAGACACGAGCGCCTCGTCGATACGGACGTGTGGGATTTCGCAGAAGCTGATTCGGGTGTGCGTGCACACCGGAATCAACGCGTATCCGCGGACATCGCCCCGTATCCGTACTTTCTGGAACGCGTCCTAACTTTCTGTACACACTTCGGATCGAGACGAAACTTGCGCCATCGGACTCGTAGCGATACGCTGGTCCTTTGGGTCAAGTTTGGTTCGATTCTGAGAACGTTGACGAAATCACGTGTTGTGGGCCCCACAGGCCCCGCTCGACAGGCGATTTTGTGATCGGCTCATCGAAATTCAATTCTGAAAGTTCCGTTGGGTTCGTATCAGCGTTTCTGACCTGTGGACACTAAGTTTGGTGAATTTGGAGACCTTTGACCCTGACGCATTTTTCGGTGCAAAGCGGGCCCACCGGTGGACCCCGTTTTGGCCCGAAACTGCCGTTTTTGCCCTTGTCTCCAAATTGGACCCAAGGACAGGCGTTCCTAGCTGATTGATATTTTCTGAATCTGATGGTGATGTTTGTTACAGCAACCGGAGTACCGCCTGCAAATCCAACCGAAGTCAGAACCGCAAACATAGCCGGAACCACAGGCAAGTGTACCTTGCCAAACCATGCAGCTTGCTATTTATTTTCTGGACTTAATTATGCATTAGTGGGCAAGTAAAGCTTGCCAAATCTCAGTAATTCTTGACATAGTAGCTTACTTGATTTCATTAAATGTAACTTGTTCCAAACTGCTTAACCTAGGAAACGGGTGACGTGCTTAGTGTCCGATCATAGTCGGGTGCCAACTCCGTACGCGGAGTTGTGTAACGTCACATAGGCATGGTTATCGAGACCCGATAATGCTCGTACTTGTCTTATCAAGTACTCCAGAACCCAGGACACTTGACACTATTCATGAGACAGAGTCTTCCTGAGACATTCAAGGTGATTCTGTATAGGTTACAGGACTTGACAGAGATACTTTATAGACATTATGACTTATTGCATTAGCTATAATCCCGCTGACATGGACATGAGACGTTATGGTCATGATATGCGTGATTACATTGGGTGGGAAGAGATACACAGGCTACAGGTTGATGTTATATTATGCCGGCGTCTTAAGTCTCACTACGAGCTGGACAACTACATGATATCACTGCTACCGGCTCCCCGACACAGAGCTTGTAGTAGTTTCAGCCTGAGTTTCTTGTGCTGCTCTCATATTGCATTTATCACTTAGCTGGTTACATAGTTTACCCTATTGCTTATTATCTGCTGCACTGCATTTATTTTTGGATTGTATTTTCTGTACCTTGCTGTCCCCTGAGGACCTGGATCCGGATGATGTCCCCAGGTATAGCCGAGGAGATCCATCCAGAGATACACCATACAGGAGCCCTTCCAGAAGCTGTACCAGGACCTGAGGACGAGCCAGCACCAGAGGACTTCTCCTGAGCAGTGGCAGTATGTAGTCAGTTACTTCTATTTCCAGTTGATTATTTCCTGTCTATTTGCATTTGTTGTACCAGACATATTCTCGGATTGTTTCCCGAGGAATTTATTGAGATTTGACAGTTATTTCTATTTGCATTAATCTGTCTTTTAATCTGTGTTTATCTGTTGTGGATGAGAATAGAATACCCCGTGACTTGTAACATTTGCCCTAATTCCTGTTAGACTACAGCTTAAGCATGCCCTGATGGATCGATTAAATTGGGTTGTCCATCGGTGCGTGCTGCTGGCCATTGCTCACGTATTCAATCCCTCGTCATTTTGGGACTGGGGCGTGACAAGCAAATACCATACCCTCTCCATCAGCGTCATGTTCATCCGCTCTGCTACACTGTTGAGCTGCAGTATTTTTGGTGGAGTCTTCTGGTATCGTATCCTTTGCTCTCTGCAATAAGCATCAAAGAGACCGATATACTCGTCGCCATTGTCCGACCGAACATAAAGCAGCTTCTTGTCCGTCTTCCTTTCAACAGAGGCCTGAAACTCAACGTAGGCAGCACCTGATCCTTGATCTTTATAGTATAGACCCAAAACTTCCTGGAACAGTCATCAATAAATGTTACATAATAAGAAGGACCAACAATGGATTTTACCTTCATAGGACCGCAGACATCCGAGTGAATCAACTCTAGCAACGCCGACTTCCTTGAACTTTGGTAACTTTGAAAAGACACCATATTTTGCTTTTCCGCCAAACAGTGCGTGCAATTCTCCAACTTTGTAGACTTTAGCCCTGGAATCACTTTCATGTTCACCAAGTATCTCATCCCCTTCTCGCTGATATGGCTGAGCCTCCTGTGCCAAAACTCAGTAGACGTATCAGTAGTTGCGTTAACCTCATGTGACCCATGAGCGCTCCCTTCCATATAGTAGAGTACGGACCCCTTGCTTCCTCTAGCAATCACCATCGAACCTCTGAAAAGTTTCCACTGACTATTTTTGAAGAAACTGAAGAAACTCTCGTCATCCAACCTTTCAACCGACACTAGGTTGAAACGAATATCAGGGACATGACAGACATCTTTGAGAACAAGAACTGTACCCATCTTTGTTCTCAAATATACATCTCCAATGGCAACGGCCTTTGACACATCTCCATTGTCCATCTTTAACACTCCACAGTCGCATGTTGTGTAAGTAGCAAATAGTGCCATGTTGTGAGATACGTGCGTTGAAGCACCTGAGTCCACCAGCCAAGAGTTGTCTTCGCAGGCGAGGTTCATAACTACCTCATCACCTATAATGATCATGTTGCCTCTATGTGTTGAGGCCGCCGCCGTAGTGTTCTCACTTTGCTTCCCCTTGTCCCCCTTCTTCTCTCTCTTCTAAGCAAAATAATTTTGCTTGATGTGGCCCTTCTTGCCATAATGGTAACACTCCGAGTCCTCGTACCGACCCTTGGACCTTTCCCTGCTTTTGTCTCTGCCACCGCCTGGACCCCTGCTTTTACCCCTTTCGCGGCTCTCTGAAACAAGCGCCTATGATTGGAATGTGGATGAAGTGCCCTGAGAACGTCTCCGCATCTCTTCATTCAGTACCCTGCTCTTGGCAAACTCTAGACTATCTACATCTTCCGAAGCAGAAGCGATCATAGACACTCGTACGGTCTCCCATGAGTCTAGCAATATACACAACAGCCATAGGCCCTGAATCTCATCGTTAAACTTGACTTCCATCGAGGAATAGCTGGTCAACCATGCCCTAGAACTCACTCAAGTGATCCGTAATAGATATCCCATCTTTGTACCAGACCCATCATCATCCGGATCAGGAATAATTTATTTATCCCGGTCTTCTTCGCATAGAAAGATTCTAGCTTATCCTAACATTGTGGTATCAGAGCCAGGTTCTAGAATTTTTAGAAGGGTGTCAGGATTGACAGGCAAACCAGGGAAAAGAGATGTACACGAAGCCGGTGCGCATGGCAAAGCTGAACGGTACCAACTATCATTACTGAAGGAGCAATATGAAGGATCTGCTATTTGTCAAGAAGCTGCATCTGTCGGTATTTGCTTCCGAGAGGCCCAGTGAATTTTGACGTAGAAAATTTTTGCGGAAAAAACCACGGGATGGTCGGAGTCCAACCCTGAAGAACCTCCACTAATAGAATAATGAGAATATACCCTCTACAAGCTCCTCCTGATCCAACACAGATCACCACAACACTTAGGAATAGAAAATAGATCACACCACGAAGATAGAAGATAATAAAAAATTATCCAAAATGATCTCCTCCTATGAAACAACCTCCAATCCTTCTTTCTCCTTCCCAAGAGTGCAATGGCAATCTTGCCTCATTTTCTCCTCTTTCTTGAGATGATGTGTTAGTGTTCTATTGGAATTAGGATTAAAAAAACCTAATATATGTAGCGCCCCGTTCCTCCTATTCGAGGAGCGCGGCTAAGAAACACAAGACGGTATCATTCGATCGGGATAGATTGAAACAAGAACTCGTCCTTGTTATGGATTTGTTTCTTCGGAATCGATTCCCATATTCAGTGGACCGCGCCCCAAGGATCGACTTAGCGGCAGAGTCAGGAGGGACCTCTTCGCTGCTATCTTTTTATTGCCTCGGATTTCGATGTCGCTTGTTGCTTTCGTGCTTTGAGTTGGTTTTCGAATTTGCTTGTTTTCCTTGAACGGTTTTGATAGATTTCATTGTTTTCATTTATTGAACTACACTTCAATTCCGAGATTGGAAAGAGTGGAAGAGGTATTGATCGAGCTGTTCGTGATGCAGGTGAACGAGCAGTAGGCGGCTTACGAGCGGAGTCTTGAAGCGCCTCTTTCCTTCTCCCTTCCAACCATCTAAGTGAGTGGCTACCATCCCGATTAGCTAGCCCTGCTTCCAAGTCTTCCTACCAAAACTTTTGCATTCTTGTAGTCCCGATCAAGCGATACCAAGTAATGACTAAAAGACTACAAGCTAAAATGGGAATAGACTTGGATTATTATTATGCTTGTCAATCCAACCCGTGAACTGTTATCTATTGTATGCTTACTTGTTTTCAATTGTTCTATACATGCTTCAATTTTAGTTAGAATGCATCTTCTTCTATAAATTGTGCTAAGTATGGAATCACCTTGTATGCGCATAATTGTTCAGGGAGGCTATGCAAAATAAATTATGCATTACTGCTTGTCGTGTACTCGTGTTGCCTCAACTTCATGAATTGTTAACTTAATAATCGTGTTCGATCATGGAAAACTTGTGCACAAGGGTATAAGTTCTGCGGACGGTCGCTGGGGCACTGGCACCGATCCGATCCGGGCGAAACTTCGTGTGTAGTCATCGTGTGCGGACTGGATGGCTTGCAATGCATCGTGTGTTTATCGTGTATTCATCGTGAGCTCTCGTTGCATGCTATCCTTGTCCATGACTAGTCCATTATGGCTACCAAGCCAGTGATCACCTGTGGCATAGTCATCGTGTGCGGACTGGACGGCTTGCAACGCATCGTGTGCTCTCGTTGCATCCTTTCCTTGTCCTTGACTATATCCACCTTGTATATTTAAAACTGTTGCAAACTAACTTGTGTCTTCGTGGCAGGGAAGGCATGATAAGTATTGTGCAGGTCGTTCAGACGGACAGGTAAAAGTCACCAAACAGTGACAAGTTTATTTCAGTATTATACATATATACTATTGCTTGTAAATGAACTAAGGCAAGATAGAAACCCACAAAAATATGCATGCTTCATTAAAACAACGTGTTGATTGGTATAGTTCCGTTAGCTCGCCTTCACCAGTATATTTCGATATGCTGACCCTCGTTGAAACAGGTTCTCCGCACTAAGGCGAACCAAGCGAGGAGCCGAAGTTGTCTTCCCGATCCAGTCTAGCTGTAGGCGCATCCTGATCGCGCCGTCCTTGAAGCATTTTGAAGAGAGGAGCTTGCAACTCAATACACAATGCAGCTTCGTGCAAGGCCGTCTTTCAGCCCGGAGGTCTATATTGTTTTGAAGTTCAGTAAAGGGATGTAATGTACAGGACTGTTATCTTATTTTGAGTCAACACTTTCGTAAGCCCGTGTGGCAAATTAGCTGACTCGTTCAAGAGTTTGTAATAGATGTTTATTATCAATAAAGAGAACTTTTTCATGTTTGAAATCTATGTTTCAATTTATCTGCTTACTCTGAATATGTGCTCGTTATGCAAAATACTTTAGCCTTATTCGGGCGCAACCCCAGGCCCGTACGGCATCACGATTCGGGGGACGCCCTAACGATTCCACGAAATTGAGTCATGACAATATATACCCCCATAATCCCGCAGCTGATCTTGGACCGTAGGATACGATCCAATGGTATATAAAAATACCTCTGAATTTTCGTCCAGCCTGCCAACCAAACTCGGACCGAATTCGGCCGAGTTGGTGATTTGCGAGTAAACAAAGACAGCAGCTTTCTGGAGCTTCTAGAGCACCCTCGGACTGAGTTTGGTCCGAAGTCTGTCTCCCCCTGTACAGCAGCTGCTCCTCCTTCCTTCCGAGTTTCTTCGACCTCTCAAATGGCTCTCGTCACCTCCCCGAGCTTCTCTGACCACAGACGGTGCTCGTCGCACTCCGGGGTGTTCTCCACATAGTTGGGAATCCCACCCACTCCAATAATATATATATATATATATATATTGTGTGTGTGTGTGAGAGAGAGAGAGACATGAGTTGTCACGACCCGCACCCGAAATTGGGGCACGAGTACGTGGGTACGTCCAGCCTACGTCGCAGCATCGGCGGTAGAACGTTGTCTAGGTCATGATACTATCTAAACAATCTCACACGAGCATCCAACTCCATAAGGAGACACGGATAACACAATATAATGTGAACAACATACTCAATCACATAACTACAGCACGATAAGATATCGAAGAAATAAAATAAAAATGCAACACAAGTCTAAATAGAAATAATCTAACTCAATAATAATATCCTAGTCTCAACAAGTATGCAGTAGACAAATCCGGTACCAATAAACTACTAAAAGAAACTGACTAAGATAACTAGTGATTCCGGCTAGACTTCCCAGAATCACAACTGAACTACCAGGTCCAAGTCTGCAGCTGCTCTCCCTGTGGTCCATAAAGTATTGGACACCAGTCCTCTAAGGCATAGTCTGGAAAAATATTTCCAGTCAGGAAAGAGCAAAGTATATCTCTAATAGCAGTTCTATATCAATGATATAAACTATGTAGCAGTAAATAGATGGAAATATACAAGATACATATACATGTACGAGAGATATACAATAAAGAAAATACTAGAAATACTGGAAATACTATAAATAAATGCGGGAAGGAACAATATGTCAATGAAAAAGAATACTATGACTAAGTGTGTGAGTATTAGCTTTAACATGTGATCAGCTTGGGAACTTGTACAGGAATAATGGCTTGGCTAGTCATACGTGCGGTGTATGACCAATACTAACATGTGAACAAGACTTGTACATGAAGGGTATGATCACATATCTACACTAAAATATTTTTCACCCCCGAATGGTATAGTAGATCCAACCATGGTACGCTATGGCACGGGATTCCCTAGGAAGGTAGCAAGTCTCCCCGAAAATCAGTGTCTGTACATGCACAAGATAAACAATGAAATAAGACTTGTACAAAATACACCATGAACAAGGAATAATATCTCATGACGAGATCCGGATATACCAATCCGTGTAACCATCGTGTCAAGAATATGAATATTTATACTAGATATAATGAACATAGGGGATATCATAAATAAGAAACTATCAGAGAATGTACTCGCCTGGGGTCCTTAGCTATCAATACCAATGTCCTGCTCCTGAAGTCTCGCAGGATGATCCAATAGTCCTATACACATATAATACAATACAATATTGCATCAGACATTACACTAACACACGATCAAAACACAATGAACTCAGGGCTACGCTAGGTATGACACTTGTCAACTAGGGTCAAGTGTACGTCTGATTTCATGGGTTTTGCGTCTATAATTGCTGTACAAGACAGACAGACAGTAATAGTATGAGTCTTGCCAATACGAGTGTGTACATATGGCAGCTTGCTAATAATTACAGGGTTGCAGGTCAATATAAATACGGGGTATCCGTAATTACACTCGGGTCGCCTAGTACGTTTATCAATTAGCTTATATCATTAATTAAATATATATATGTGCATACCAAATAATTATATACAAAAATATGTATAAGTGTAAATACACTAAATAGAATTTTTATACTATATACATATGTTTGTATATACATACCACATATTTATATATATACAACAACCAATATTTATGTATACGAAAGAATACGTATACTGAATATATATATACATATACCAATAAAAATATACATATACTATATTTATATATATATGTACCAATTTAATACATATACTATATATATATATATATATATATATATATATATATATATATATATATATATATATATATATATATATATATATATCAATACATACATACTAACATATTTTATTGAATACGTATAGACTAATTTGAAAAATATACTATATATATATGTATATGTGTATACATACGAATCATACATTAACTAATACATATACTACATACATACATGCATACACCCATACACCAAATATGTACACCCGTACGTGTACGCGAAGGGGAGAACCGAACCTGTGTGCGTGCACGACGACGACGGGGATGACGACGGTGTCCACGACGACGACGAAGACGAAGATGACGAAGGTGTCGAGTGGTGGTCCTGGTGGTGGTGAAGGGTAGCACTGGTGGTGGTGAAGGGTGGCACTGGTGGTGGTGAAGGGAAGCACTGGTGGTGGTGAAGGGTGGCACTGGTGGTGGTGAAGGTTAGCACTGGTGGTGGTGAAGGGTGGCACCTGTGGTAGTTCGTCAGCGGGTCACTGGTGGGCTCGGGGGATGCATGGAGGAGCGGAGAAGAGATCGGCTCGTGGAGGGACGGGCTCGCCGGGGTTGGGCTCGAACGGGTGTGGCGGAGGGAGATGATGGTACGGGGTGGTCGGGGACGCTCGGGTTGATGGAGATGCTGGAGGGAGGTGATGGCGGCCGGGGGATCTTGGCCGGAGGAGATGAATGGGGGAGGAGACGGAGTGCAGTTGGTGGTGGAGTGGTAATGGAGGAGGGTGGTTCAGGGTGGTGGAGGGATTTGCAGTGGGGAAGAAGCTGTAGCAACCGGAGACTAGAGGCGGTAGAGTTTGGCCGCCAGGGTCGGGCTCGAACGGGTTGAAGCAGTAGCAGCCGGGGTCGAGGTAGTGGCTGGGGGAGAGGGGCAGGTCGTCGGAGTTGGAGAAGGAGCGGGGTGGGGGTGATGGCAGTCGGCGGGGCTTGGCCGGGTGGTGATCAGAGTTAAGGGGCCGGCCGGGTGATAGTAATGGTGGAGATGGTTTTCTTTTCCCTTCTTTTTAAAAGAAGAAGAAGAAGAAGGGAAGAAGAAATAAAAAAGAAAGAAGGGGCTACGGTTTTATGAGGAGTGAGGAGAGAGAGAGGTGGGGGTTTTCCAAGGTTTGGGGATTAGGGCCTGCTTGGGAAATGGTGTGAGGCGACATTAAATAGGGGATGTGATGTGGAAAGGTGTGGTGATGATGAGCCCCATTTTGAATGGGTGGCCAGGATTCGTCATGGAAAAATTATTCATGTAAGGAGAGGGGTTGGTTGACTAGTCAAGAATTAGGGCTTCTCCATTTGGTTTGAACCAATGGGGTATTGACACCTAATGCAATATTTGCAAATAAACCCCCTTAAATTTGGGTATTTGCACAGACATATGAAATAATGAAAAATTGGTGGACGATTTGGTATTTGGTATTTTGTAGGGTGAGGGGGTGTTGTGTGTTTTGTATGGGCGTAATGAATAGGGTATTTGGATTAAATTGGGTTAAAATTGGATTAGTCAAAGTTGGTATCCCCAATTTAATTAAAGAATAATGCAAGTGATGTTCTAAAATTAATTGAAGGTACATGGGCTAAAATTAAGTGGGACAGAAATATTATGAATGAAGAAGACTCAGAACAGAATATTACCCTAAATTGGGTTGCTCAAAATAGATCGAGGTTGTGTCTCCAATTTCGATTGGAATGCACAACGATACGAAGTTGGATTTTATTTAGAATTAAAATAAACGTCCACGACGAATATTGTGCGGCTAAAATAAAACACAAGAGAGCATAATTATGAGTTATACAAAGGTCATAAAAGGTGTAGGCTTGGTGTCAGTCTTGGATCCTTTAATTGGTCCGGCTAAACGGGTTGAGTTGGTGTCTCAAAATTGATGGCAATGACACAGGTGCGCGACACAGGATTAAATAATAGATTTTGAATACGGGAAGTTGTACAATTGTCACGCCCCAGTCCCAAAATATCGAGGGACTGGACACGTGGCAATGGCCAGCAGCACGCACCGATGGGCAACCCAATTTAATGGATCCATCAGGGCATGCTTAAGCTGTAGTCTAACAGTAAATAGAATAATTGTTACAAGCCACAAACTATTCTAATCTCATCCACAACAGATAATCACAGATCAAAGCCAGAATAAATGCAAGAGAAGTTAAACTAGCATATATCAACAAGAGTGTCTCGGGAAACAACCCGAGAATATGTCTGGTACATCGAATGCAAATAGACAGGAAATAAATCAACTGGAAATAGAAATTCTGAGTATATGAAGCCGGTACTCAGGAGAAGTCTTCTGCCACGATCTCGTCCTCAGGTTCCTGTTCTGTTCCGAGAAGTGCTCCTGTTCCGTACACCTCGGGGTAGATCTCTTCGGCTATACCTAGGGACATAGTCTATTCCAGGTCCTCAGGGAACATAACAAGGTACAGAAAATACAAGCCAAAATAAATACAGTGCAGCAGTAAATGAAACCAAAGGGTAAACTATATAACCAGCTAAGTGATATGCAAGTTGAGAGTTTTAGTCATACTCGGGCTGAGGCTACTACAGGATCAGTGTCGGAGAAACCCATAGCAGTATTTTCTCGAAGGGCCAGAACTGGTGCCATAGCTCTGTGTCAGAGACTAAGACACATCCAGATGTCAATATAATATAATCAGCCTTTGTTATGGTAATACTCTTCCCACCCAATGAAATCTCACGTCTCATGTCCATGACACGCAGGATCAAAGCTAATGCAACAAGTCATGTAACTGTATATGTCAGGCATATGTATCCTACACAGAATCACCATGAATATCTCAGGAAGATTCTGTCTCATGAATAGTGCCCGGTGTCCTGGGTTGAGCAGTTAAACAAGTTTACATATGAATCTACAAGAAATCAAGTAAAATACTATAACAGGATTTACTACGAGTTGACAAGCTCTATGTTCCCACTGATGCAAAATTAAACCAAGAAAATATAAAGCAAGCTGCAGGGTTTGGCAAGGTACACTTGCCTGCGGTTCTGGTTCCAATTGCTGCTCTGACTTCAGCTGGAATTACAGGCGGTACTCCAGTTGCTGAAATAAATATCACCATCAGATCCAAAAAATATCAATCGGCTAGAAACGTCTGTCCTTGGGTCCAATTTGGAGACAAGGGAAAAAACGACAATTTTGGGTCAAAATGCGGTCCACGTGTGGGCCCGCTTTGCACCAAAAAACGTGTCAAGGTCAAAGGTCTCCAAAATAACCAAACTTAGTGTCAACAGGTCAGGAATGATGATAGAACCCAACGAAACTTCCAGAATTGGATTCCGGTGAGCCGATCACAAAATCGTCCGTCGAGCGGGGCCTGTGGGGCCCACGACACGCGATTTTGTCAACGTTCTCAGAATCGAACCAAACTTGGGTCACAGGACCAGCATATCGCTATGAGTCCGATGACATAAGTTTCATTTCAATCTGACGTATGTACACAAAGTTAGGGTGAAATGCAGAAAAGTCGGATACGGGGCGATGTCCGCGGATACGCGTTGATCCCGGGGTGCACGCACCCCCGAATCGACTTCTGCGAAATCCCACACGTCCGTATCAACGACGCGCACGTATATGTAAAGATCGCGCACGACCAAGTCGTCCCGTTTGGCGGGGCGTACCCAGTTCCGGGGTGAATCAGGGCGTTGTTTTTCCTGTTTTTGGATCACGGTGTGCGATCGCCACAGGACGCGATGCCCCGAGCGGATTGCACGAGAACCGAGAGGGTCACGCAGGCTTCGCGATGCAAAAGACGGAATCGAAAACGGGGTTACGAGCAGAGAGTTAGGAGTACCTGAACAGGGTCAAAAACTGGGGTTTTTGTCGTGTCCGACACGACACAGGACACTGTGTCCTGTATCCGACACAGAGGAAATAGGAATTAGGGTTAGGGTTTGGGGTTTCCGGTGGCGGGGACGGCGGCTTGGGGCGGCCGGGCTGAGGCGAAGGGGACCGGGGCACGCGGCACGGCGAGGAGAAGGACCGGGCGGCCGGCGCTGGCGGAGGTTCTGGCAGCTCGGGCTGCGGCGGAGGGCGGCCGGGTCTACGGCTTGCTGCTGCCGCTGCTGCTCGACGAGGAGAGGGGGGGAAGAAGGAGGGGCTGGGCGAGGCGGCGTCGTCGGCGGGCTGGGCTGGCGGTGGCGGAGGGGGGTCTGGCAGTGGCGAGTGGTGGCACAGTGGGGGACCGGAGGGGAGAGGAGCGGGGATTTATAGGGAGGGGACGACCGAGCGAGGCAGAGGATAGAGGGGGTCGTGGGCGAGGTGGCCGGGCGGAGTGGGCGGAGTCGTAGCCGAGCGGAGCGGGCGGGAAGCGGGGACGTGGGGGAGACGGTCAGGCGGGTAGCGGGTCAGGCGGCAGGTGGACCCGACCCGACCCGTAGGGGAATGGGCCGGACTATGGGTTGGGCCGGGCTATGGGTTGGGCCGGGTATATTTAATAAATAATTAATAATAAATAAATAATAGTTAAATAAATAATTATTTTTAGGTGTTTAAAAATAGGTCCGGGGCCCAATAAATTCCAGAAAAATTACCCTAAGTCCAGTTTTTTATTTTACACCAAAAAATATTATTTTTATATTATTTTAATATATTTTAAAATCATTTAAAAATTATTTAATAATTAGAACCCTGATTTTTAATTACAGAAAATTCCCAGAAAATTCCAAAAAATTGAGAAAAATTCAAATTTAAAAATTCTTGAAAAATCAGGGGGTTTACAACAATTAAATTAGAGCACAAAGGATTATGGTTTTGAGTGACGGAAAAATCCAGCGCCTAAGTTGGCGTGTCAAGTCTAGAATGCAACAGCTTGTTGGAAATTATGGGCTAATGTCACGCCCCAGTCCCAAAATATCGAGGGACTCGACACGTGGCAATGGCTAGCAGCACACACCGATGGACAAACCCAATTTAATGGATCCATCAGGGCGTACTTAAGCTATAATACAACAATAAGGGTCTACTAATCTCATCCACATAAATAAATACATCAATATCAATAAAAGGAAATATAATCATCATCAAGTCACAAGTAAATAAATCGGGGAACAACCCGATAACAAGTCTGATACAATTGTTCATTTAAACAAGGATGTAAATAGCATCAAAAACTGAGTATAGAAGAAATATATACTCAAGAGAAATTCTCGGCAAACACCTCGTCCTTGATTCCTGGTTCTGCTCTAATATATGCACCTGTTCCTGCTTCTGCTCCTGCTAATACTCCTGTCCCGTATACCTCGGGGTGATTCTCGTCTACTAATCCTGGGGACATAATCCGGAATCCAGGTCCTCAGGGGACATAGCAAGGTACAAAATAACTCATGCCAAAAATAATGCAGTGCAATAATAAATAAAACAATAGGGTAAACTATGTAACCATCTATGTGAAATGCAAGTGAGAGCATCACTAGACTTAGGCTGAGACTACGACAAGCTCTGTGTCGGGGAGCCTGTAGTAGATATACTATGTACTTTACTATGTAATTTAGTATGTATTGGGCCTACGGTACCATAATATATATATAATCAGCCTGTAGCCTGTATGTCTCTCCCCATCCAACGTAATCACACGTCTCATGTCCACAATGTCTCGTATCCATGTCACGCAAGATCATATCTAATGCAGCAAGTCATATGATATCTAAGCAAAAGAATATGTCATAAAACCTGTAACCTATATAGAATCACCACGAATATCTCAGGAAGATTATGTCTCATGAATAGTGTCAGGTGTCCTGGGTTATGACGTACTTGATAATGCAAGCACGAGAATGTAAAGGGTCTCGGTATCCATGTCTAGGTGACATTACACAACTCTGCGTACAGTGTTGACACCCGAATATTATTCAGACGCTAAATAATGTCACATGGTCCTAGGTTAAACATGTACAACATATGAATAAATTAAGACAACAATATAAAGCAGGTACTGCAAGTTTTGGCAAGGTACACTTGCTTGGGGTTCTGACTCCAACTGTAGCTCTGGTATCAGCGGAATTTGCAGGTATTCCTCCGGTTGCTAAAATAGATATCACCATCAGATTCATAAAATATCAAATAGCTAGAAACACCTGTCCTTGAGTCCAATTTAGACACAGGACAAAAATGACAGTTCTGGTCAAAGCGGGGTCCATATGTGGCCCGCTTCGCACCGAAAAATGTGTCAGAGACAAAGTTCTCAAAATTCATTAAACTTAGTGTCAACAAGTCCAGAATGATGATACGAACCCAACAGAAATTCCAGAACTGGATTCCGATGAGTCGTTTACAAAATTGCCCGTCAAGTGGAGCCGTGGGGCCCACGATACGCGATTTTGTCAACATTCTCAGAATCGAACCAAACTTGGGTCACAGGACCAGCATATTCCTACGAGTTCGATGGAATAATTTTCGTTTTGATCTGATGTGTGTACACAAAGTTATAACGTATTCTAGAACAGGACCGATACTAGGCGTTGTCGACGGATACGCGTTGATTCCGGTGTGCACGCACATCCAAATCAACTTCTGTAAAATTCCATACGTCTGTATCAAAGGCGTGCACCTTTCGGTGAGGTCCGCACACGACCAAGTCGTCCCATTTGGCGGGGCGCACTCAGTTCCGGGGAAAATCAGGGTATTAATTTTTCTATTTTTGGATCGTAGTTCGCGATCACCACAGGATGCGACACACCGAGCAGTTTGCACGGGTATCGAGAGGGTCACGCAGGGTTCGCGTTACAACAGAAGGAACGAGAAACGGGGCAGTGAGGAGAGAGAAAAGGCTACCTGAACAGGGCTCCACAGAACTGGGATTTCTTGTGTCCGCGAGGCGACACGACACGACACGGCGGAGGCTAGGGTTAGGGTTTCGGCACTGTGCTGCGGCTGGGGGCACCGGGGCTTCGCCATAGGAGAGGCGGCTCATGCGAGGCTGGTCGGGGCTCCGCTGGCGGGCCGCTGCTGCTGCTGGCATGGTCGAGGCAGAGGGGAGACAGAGGAGCTAGGCGGCCGGGGCTCGGGGCTGAGGCTGCGGTGCTGGGGGAGATGGGGGAGGCCGTTGGCTGGTGGTTGCGGGGGATAGTTCAGGTAGAGGGCGAAGGTGGCAGATGAGAGATGGCCGCAGGAGACGATGGTGGCGGCCGGGGTTTGCTGGAGAGGACGGAGGTGGCCGGAAATGGCGGGGTTGGAGGAGAGAGGGCATGGCGGATCTCGGGCGGAGGCACTCGGGGACGACGGGGCTAGGGTTTCGGGGAGAGAGAGGTGGAGCAGCGGGGTGGCCGGGCTGTACTGGGCTTTAAATAGGAGGAGCAGGGAGGGGGAAAGGCGGTGGCGGTTGAGCGGGGCAGGCAGATTGGCGTCGAGGAGCGGAGCAGTCGGCGGTTGCGGGAGCGGGAAGGTCGAGCGGTGTCGGGGACGTGATATGGCGGCCGGCGGCGGAGTCGAAACGCCGGGTCGGTTAGGGATTAGGATTTCGGGTCGGGTCCGGCGGATGGGATCCGACCTGATCCATTAGGCAAGGGTGCGGGTTTGGGTTTTGGGTTTCGGGTCGGGTTTAGATCCGATCCGACCCACTAGGGTTAGGGTTGGTTCATCTAGACCGGATCCGGTCCGGTTCGGGTTGGTTCAATAGAAAATAAACCGGATTTATTCTAGGGTTTAATTTGGTTTAATAAATAATTAGTTTTTAGGTCTTTAAAAATGCTTTCGGGGTCTAATAAATTCCAGAAAAATTATCCTATGTCTAATATTTTATTTTACATCCAAAAATATTATTTATATAATATTTTAATATTGATTAACATCATTTAAAAATTATTTAAGTCTAAATTACCTTAATTTTAATTAGTTAAAAATTACAGAAAATTCCAGAACATTGTGAAAATTGATTATTAAAATTCCTGAAAAATCAGGGGGTTTATAATCTACCCCCTTAAGAGGATTACGTTCTCGCAATCAAAGAATAACCGGTCAACAGAGATGACACGGTTGCAAGCATTGTTCGAAGCACATCACGATCAAGGAGAATCAAGGATGAGGGTTAAAAACACATAGGGAATGAAAACATCATTTGCCTAAGCAATGGAAGCAATTTCCAGAGGAAATCTAGAAAAAACTAAGTTATCACTTATAAAAATATACTAGGTTATCAATTATTAGCAAGTTCAAAACTACCAGGTTAAGGCTAACGTCACGAACCAATAGGCACGAGCTAAAGCAATACTAGAAATAGATAACTACGAAATAACTTATGCGCATTATCTACTCCACGAGTCTGCGCGTCCTCCAAGGTTATCATGAAAGCTTGTCTGTGTCCTTGCGGTCGATTCCTCTGCTGCTGCTGGGCCTACTGGAAAAGTGCTGCTTGTGGTGCCAAGGGTGGTCTCTGCTGATATCCTTCTGGGGCTGGTGGTCTGACTCCTCCAACTCCCGTCTGTGGTACTCCCAATGCTGGATAGACTGGACTTGGTGCTGGTAAAATTTGTCTGTTTAACATTAGTGCTCCCTCTCGATGCTGAGGACAATCCTTGGCTAAGTGTTGATTGATTCCGCAAATCAAGCATAATCCCAACTTGCGTCTGTATTCCCTCGCAATATGGCCTACCTTGCCACAGTATTGACATATAGGTAGTATCTGTGGAGACGCTCTGGGTGGCTGGTGTATGTGAAGTCTCTTTGCAGCTTCTTCTTGTGGTGCTCTGGCTAGTGCTGATGTGGAAGGCCGCTTCAGGCTGGTCTCTCTCCTGGTGACGCGCTCCATGCGTCGGGCTGCAGCAAGGACGTCCGAGTAAGATATAGGTGCAACGGATCCGATCAGTCTCTGTAGCTCAAAGTTTAGTCCATCGAAGAACTTTTTAGCCTTTTCTTCTTCTGTCAGGATCAAGGTAGAGGCGAAGTGACTCAGACGAATGAATTCTGCGTTGTACTCTTACACTGTCATATTATCTTGAGTGAGGCGATTAAACTTGTCCCGAAGTTCTGATCGAGCGATAGCTGGAATGTACATCTCCTGAAAGAGTCTAGAGAATTCTTCCCAAGTGACTCGGTCTGGTCCGAGTCGTATCTCCTCAGATAGCCACCAGTGATGTGCATTGTCTGTTAATTGCATTCTGACGGCAGTCATCCAACGTTCCCTTGGAAGCTCAGTTGCTTCTAATTGATGTTGAGTGTTGGTGAGCCACTCATGAACTTCAGTGGGCTCCTCCTTGCCTGAAAAGGTGCGGGGCTTCAGCTGGCAGAAATCGGTGATAGAGCCCGTCGTTGGCCGTCGTGCTGGTAGATCTGCCTGCTCCAGTGTAGTTACTAGGCTGTTCCTCAAATACTCCGCCTTGTGACGCTGAGCCTCTTGTTGAACCTGTTGCTGGGCTTGCATTATTGCATAAAACATTTGGAACATCTGTTGCCCATCCATAACTTGTCCTGGTGGGAAAACAGGCATTGGTGGAATAAACTGCGGAGGAGGTGGGATGTCATCACGCCGGAACCTGGAAGTATGCTGGCCCGCTTGTTTGCTTTGAGCTGATTGTCCTCGGTCTTCTGGTGTCACTCCTTCATCATAGGTGACCACAGTATCGTGCGGTGTACCTAAGGGATTTTTGTCACCGGTTCTCGGATCCATTACTCTGCATCAAAATAAACTTATAAGAGGTGCACAGGAATCAAGGTCCAATGCAAGTCAAGAAATTAATTCGAATCCGATATAGATATCAAGAACGATTCAAGCAAGTGGATGAGATCCTTAAAACTTATCATATCCTTATTGCAGGCTTGCTTGGTCCCTAAGTTAAAACCGAAGCAATTTAGTCGTTGACCTGCATGGGCCACCACAAAAACCATGTCACGCCCCAGTCCCAAAATATCGAGGGACTAGACACGTGGCAATGGCAAGCAGCACACACCGATGGACAAATCCAATTTAATGGATCCATCGGGGCATACTTAAGCTGTAATACAATAATAAGGGTCTACTAATCTCATCCACATAAATGAATACATCAATATCAACAAAAAGAAATATAATCATCATCAAGTCACAAGTAAATAAATCGGGGAACAACCCAATAACAAGTCTGATACAATTGTTCATTTAAACAAGGATGTAAATAGCATCAAAAACTGAGTATAGAAGAAACATATACTCAAGAGAAATCTTCGGCAAACACCTCGTCCTTGGTTCCTGGTTCTGCTCTAATGTATGCACATGTTCCTGCTTCTGCTCCTGCTAATGCTCCTGTCCCGTATACCTCGGGGTGATTCTCGTCTACTAATCCTGGGGACATAATTCGGAATCCAAGTCCTCAGGGGACATAGCAAGGTACAAAATAACTCATGCCAAAAATAATACAGTGCAACAATAAATAAAACAATAGGGTAAACTATGTAATCATCTATGTGAAATGCAAGTGAGAGCATCACTAGACTTAGGCTGAGACTACGACAAGCTCTGTGTCGGGGAGCCTGTAGTAGATATACTATGTACTTTACTATGTAATTTAGTATGTATTGGGCCTATGGCACCATAATATATATATAATTAGCCTGTAGCCTGTGTGTCTCTCCCCACCCAACGTAATCACACGTCTCATGTCCACAATGTCTCGTATCCATGTCACGCAAGATTATATCTAATGCAGCAAGTCATATGATATCTAAGCAAAAGAATATGTCATAAAACCTGTAACCTATACAGAATCACCATGAATATCTCAGGAAGATTCTGTCTCATAAATAGTGTCAGGTGTCCTGGGTTATGACGTACTTGATAATGCAAGCACGAGAATGTAAAGGGTCTCGGTATCCATGTCTAGGTGATATTACACAACTCTGCGTACAGTGTTGACACCCGAATATTATTCAGACGCTAAGTAATGTCACACGGTCCTAGGTTAAACATGTACAACATATGAAAAAATCAAGACAACAATATAAAGCAGGTACTGCAAGTTTTGGCAAGGTACACTTGTCTGGGGTTCTGACTCCAACTGTAGCTCTGGTATCAACGGGATTTGCAGGTATTCCTCCGGTTACTAAAATAGACATCAGCATCAGATTCAAAAAATATCAAATAGCTACAAACGCCTATCCTTGAGTCCAATTTGGACACAGGGCAAAAATGACAGTTTTGGTCAAAGCGGGGTCCACATGTTGCCCGCTTCGCACTAAAAAATGTGTCAGAGACAAAGTTCTCCAAATTTGTCAAACTTAGTGTCAACAAGTCCAGAACGATGATACGAACCCAACGGAACTTCCAGAACTAGATTCCGATGAGCCGTTCACAAAATCGCCCGTCAAGTGGAGCCGTGGGGCCCACGATATGCAATTTTGTCAACGTTCTCAGAATCGAACCAAACTTGGGTCACAGGAACAGCGTATTGCTACGAGTCCGATGACGTAAGTTTTGTTTCAATCCGATGTGTGTACACAAAGTTACAATGTGTTCTGGAACAGGACCGATACGGGACATTGTCGACGGATACGCGTTGATTTCGGTGTGCACACACATCCAAATCAACTTCTGCGAAATTCCACACGTCCGTATCAAAGGTGCACACCTTTCGGTGAAGTCCGCACACGACCAAGTCATCCCGTTTGGCGGGGCGCACTCAGTTCCGGGGAAAAGCAGGGTATTAATTTTCCTGTTTTTGGATCGTAGTTCGCGATCACCACATGATGCGACACACCGAGCGGTTTGTACGAATATCGAGAGGGTCACGCAGGGTTCGCGTCACAATGGACGGAACGAGAAACGGGGCAGCGAGGCGAGAGAAAAGGCTACCTGAACAGGGCTCCGCAGAATTGGGATTTTTCGTGTCCGCGAGACGACACGACACGACACGACGGGGGCTAGGGTTAGGGTTCCGGCGCTGTGCTGCGGCTGGGGGCACCGGCACTTCGCCGGAGGAGGAGCACCTCAGGCGGGGCTGGCCGGGGCTCCGCTGGAGGCGGCCGGGGCTGCGCTGGCGGGCCGCTGCTGCTGCTGGCGTGGTCGAGGCGGAGGAGAGACGGAGGAGCTTGGCGGCCGGGGTTTGGGGCTGAGGCTGCGGTGCTGGAGGAGATGGGGGAGGCCGTTGGCTGGTGGTTGCGGGGGATGGGTCAGGCAGAGGGCGACGGTGGCAGAGGAGAGATGGCCGGAGGAGACGATTGTGGCGGCCGGGGTTTGCTGGAGAGGATGGAGGTGGCCGGAAATGGCGGGGCTGGAGGAGAGAGGGGAGCTCGGCACGGCAGATCTCGGGCGGAGGCGCTCGGGGACGATGGGGCTAGGGTTACGGGGAGAGAGAGGCGGAGCAGCGGGGTGCCCGGGCTGCGCTGGGCTTTAAATAGGAGGAGCAGGGAGGGGGAAAGGCGGTGGCAGTTGAGCGGGGCAGGCGGAGGGCGCCGAGGAGCGGAGCAGCCGGCGGTTGCGGGAGCGGGAAGGTCGAGCGGTGCTGGGGACTCGATGCGGCGGCCGGCGGTAGAGTCGAAACGCTGGGTCGGTTAGAGATTAGGTTTTCGGGTCGGGTCCGGGTCCGGGTTCGGCGGATGGGATCCAACCCGATCCATTAGGCAAGGGTGAGGGTTTGGGTTTCGGGTTTCGGGTCGGGTTTAGATCCGACCCGACCCGCTAGGGTTAGGGTTGGTTCATCTAGACCGGATCCGGTCCGGTTCGAGTTGGTTCAATAGAAAATAAACCGGGTTTATTCTAGGATTTAATTTGGTTTAATAAATAATTAGTTTTTAGGTCTTTAAAAATGCTTCCGGGGTCCAATAAATTTCAGAAAAATTATCCTATGTCTAATATTTTATTTTACATCAAAAAATATTATTTACATAATATTTTAATATTGATTAACATTATTTAAAAATTATTTAAGTCCAAATTACCTTAATTTTAATTAGTTAAAAATTAGAGAAAATTCCAGAACATTGTGAAATTTGATTATTAAAATTCTTGAAAAATCAGGGGTTTTACAGCTAAGGCTGGGCTCCGAATATTGTAACAATGGTAGGGTGTAACAATTAAATAAAACTACGGTAATTAATTACAACCTTAATAAATTAAATCCCGAATAATACAATTTAAATTTATAATCCTATAATTTGGTCAGGTATTCATCTAGTGGGCTTCTAGGTCAAGTCTACTAGCTCAAACATTAAGAACACTGTATATATATAATATATATAAAAATACACATCTCATGCATTTTTTAAAATAAATACACACAATATTAATAATATATAAAAAGTCAAAAATACCCCTATTTTCAGGATGTGGTAGTGACAAGTCTACCCTCCTTGAAAGAATTTCGTCCTCGAAATTTAAGATCCTCAATAGTAGTATTTACTCGTTATATTATTTTTTATCAAAATTTAAAATCATCAACCAACATAATCATGAAATAATCCACATTGTCATTTTATAATTTTTTTTCTTTTCAAAATTCTGTAATTATTGTATTCCTGAAAATCCTCGAAATAAAAATCAAATTCCATTTTTATCACAATTTCCCCAAAATTTTAAGTTAATAATTTAAATACTCAAAATTTAATATCCAATCCTCTAATTTAAATTCACTTAATGCACATTTATAAAATTAAGAAATCCCATCTAAAAACACTAATCCATAAATCCAATCGAAGCTTATTTATAAAATCTAAATCCTCATCCCAAAATTGAATTCAAACACTAATCCATTAATGATCTTATTCCTTGAGTTTTTTTTCCACAAAATACTCAAACAATGTGATACTTATAAAATCTTTAAATGCAACATTCATAATATAAAATTTTAAATTCATATCTTGCAATCAAATAATGATAATCTCCTTAATTTCCTCAAATTTTAATGATAATTTCAATCATATCTCAATCTTCATAAAATCAATGATTCATCAATTCTGTCATATTAAATTCTTAACTATTTATTTAAATCAATGTTTATCCTCGAATTTTAATCATCTTGTCTCTCTTGTCAAGTCATAACCTCTTCATAAATCTTCACTATGGTCAAACCCCAATAATCATGGTCTACAAAAATTCTACCTACAGTCATACAATCATTCAATCTAGAGGAAACATGCATGGTTATGGTCTGTTTTGTCATGGTATTGCAGTCTCTGTCAGTGTGTACTACTAACTACATTCTAACAAGAAAATCATGAATACAAGCTGCGGTACTAAGGAATCAATCAATCAATCAAATAGGAAGGACAGAAGGAAAGAAAAGAACAGAACCTGCTAACATATCACCTGCAGTATCGGTCTCCTCGACCGTCATCGCAAATGCCTCGCCCTGCTGGGGTGGCTCCCTTCGCTCTGCGATTCCACAGGTGGCCTAACTGGATCTCTATAATTTGGAGCTGCGCGCTGAGCTAGAGGGCAATCCCTCATTCGGTGTCCTGTATCACCACAGCGCAAATAAAGGCCTAGCCTCAATCTACAGCTCTCCCAAAGGTGACCTGGCTTCTTACAGAAATGATAAGTCTGTTGATCCTGCTGAACACTAACTGGTGCCTGGTACTGCTGTTGATACTGAAATATCCTCGGCTGTTGCTGAATATGGGGACGCTTGGCCGGTCCTGCGCTACCATTCGTATCTCCAGAAATATTATGACTCCTCTTAGGCCTGAGATCCAGATCCTCTTCTACAATCTGGGCATCTATCAAGATATCCTCAAAAGTAGCGGTACGATGACCAGAAGTGCGTGACCTAATCTCTCTCGTCAGCCCCTTTCTAAACTTTTGGGCTCGATCTCCTGGGTCCCGAATCATAGATGATGTAAAATGGCTCAATCGACAGAATTCTGCGACGTACTCGTCGACCGACATGTTTTCTTGGACCAAGTCATGAAACTGACTTTCCAAAGTTCCCAAGGCCACGTCGGAAAAGAACTTCTCCTTGAAAAGCTCTTTGAAGGTCTCCCAAGTAAGTCCTTCGTCAGTGTCTTGGCTCCGTGCGATACCACGTAAGTACGATATCGAACATCTAACTGCCAGCGGCCTCTATCTGCAAGCTCTCCGAAATCTGGGCCAATCGCAGGCTCATCTCTATATCCTCTAGCCAGTCGTCAGCGTAGAGTATCCCTTCGATACCCTTGAACTCTCGAGGTATCATCCTCTCGAAGTCCACTATAGTGCCTGATCTCTGTTGTTGCTGCTGGCTAGGAAACTGTTGGGTAACTCTCTCAACTGCCTTTAGAGCCACCTGATGAGCGTTCTCCATGCTCTCTCTCTCATCAGCTCTGTTTGTGCCTGGTGCGTCTCGGCTTGCACCCTCTGAGCCTCAGCTTGAACTCGCTGAGCGTCTACCATGCCCTGGATCAAAGTAAACACATGTGTCCCGTCAATGGGCACACCTCCGAAAATCAGAGTCGGTGGAGGAGGAAGGTTGTCCGTCACAGCTGCGGCAATCCTCTGAACAGGTGGGGGAGGAGGACCCCCAAAAAGTGTAGATACTCCCACATGCACCGGAGATGTAGGAGGAACTACGGATGTCTGTCCATCAGGTGGAGAGGTGGCAGACCCCTCTAAAGCTGATGCTCCCACTCTCATAGATCTTGTCTTCGACGACATCCTGAAGACAGACCCAAAGAATAAATTAAGGCAATAAATACGATATCATCAAGGAAGGACATTAAAGTTCTAAGGAAGCAACATTCAGAAGGAAATAAGGATAACAAGATAAATAGATTAGAGAGTTTCCTAGTTGTGATTGAGTATTCGCACTCATCCTAGTATCCTATGTACTATATCCTAGATCCTATCGCAGGCACGCAGTAGTACAACTAAGATTTCATACTACCATGACATCGCTCTAATTGCGAAGTCTGACCTACATGGACCGCCACTAAAAATGTGTCACGACCCGTACCCGAAATTGGGATACGAGTACGTGGGTACATCCAGCCTATGCCGCAACATCGGCGGTAAAATGCTATCTAGGTCATGATACTATCTAAACAATCTCATACGAGCATCCAACTCCATAAGGAGACACGGATAACACAATATAATATGAACAACATACTCAATCACATAACTATAGCACGATAAGATATCGAAGAAATAAAATAAAAATGCAACACAAGTCTAAATAGAAATAATCTAACTCAATAATAATATCCAAGTCTCAACAAGTATGCCGGAGACAAATTCGGTACCAATAAACTGCTAAAAGAAACTGACTAAGATAACTAGTAATTCCGGCTAGACCTCCCGGAATCACAACTAAACTACAAGGTCCAAGTCTGCAGCTACTCTCCCTGTGGTCCATAAAGTATCGGACACCAGTCCTCTAAGGCATAGTCTGAAAAAATATTTCCAGTCAGAAAAGAGCAAAGTACATCTCTAATAGCAGTTCTATATGAATGATATAAACTATGTAGCAGTAAATAGATGGAAATATACAAGATGCATATACATGTACGAGAGATATACAATAAAGGAAATACTGGAAATACTGTAAATAAATGCGGGAAGGAACAATATGTCAATGAACAAGAATACTATGACTAAGTGTATGAGTACTATCTTTAACATGTGATCGGCTTGAGAACTTGTATAGGAATAATGGCCTGGCTAGTCATACGTGCGGTGTATGACCAACACTAACATGTGAACAAGACTTGTACATGAACGGTATAATCACATATCTACACTAAAATACTTTCCACCCCCGACTGGTATAGTAGATTCAACCATGGTACGCTATGGCACGGAATTCCCTAGGAAGGTAGCAAGTCTCCCCGAAAATCAGTATCTGTACATGCACAAGATAAACAATAAAACAAGACTTGTACAAGATACACCATAAATAAGGAATAATATCTCATGACGAGATCCGGATATACCAATCCGTGTAACCATCGTGTCAAGAATATGAATATTTATACTAGATACAATGAACATAGGGGATATCATAAATAAGAAACTATCAGAGAATGTACTCGCCTGGGGTCCTTAGCTGTAAATACCAATGTCCTGCTCCTGAAGTCTCGCAGGACGATCCAATAGTCCTATACACATATAATACAATACAATACAATATTGCATCAGACATTACACTAACACACACGATCAAAACACAATGAACTCAGGGCTACGCTAGGTATGACACTGGTCAACTAGGGTCAAGTGTGCGTCTGATTTTATGGGTGTCACGTCTGTAATTGTTGTGCAAGACAGACATACAGTAATAGTACGGGTCTTGCCAATACGAGTGTGTACATATGGCAGCCTGCTAATAATTACAGGGTTGTAGGTCAATATAAATACGGGGTATCCGTAATTACACTCGGGTTGCCTAGTACGTTTATCAATTAGCATATATCATTATATATATATATATATATATATATATATATATATATATATATATATGTGTGTGTGTGTGTGTGTGTGTGTGTGTGTGTGTGTGTGTGCATACCAAATAATTACATACAAAAATATGTATAAGTGTATATACACTAAATAGAATTTTTATACTATATACATATGTTTATATATACATACCACATATTTATATATATACAACAACCAATATTTATGTATACGAAAGAATACATATACTGAATATATATATCCATATACCAGTGAAAATATATATATATATATACTATATTTATATATATATGTACCAATTTAATTCATATACTATATACCTGTATATATATATATATCAATACATACATACTAACATATTTTATTGAATACGTATATACTAATTTGAAAAATATACTATATATATGTATATGTTTATACATACGAATCATACATATACTAATACATATACTACATATATACATGCATACACCCATACACCAAATACGTACACGCGTACGTGTACGCGAGGGGGAGAACCGAACCTGTGTGCGTGCACGACGACGACGGGGATGACGACGGTATCCACGACGACGATGAAGACGAAGATGACGAAGGTGTCGAGTGGTGGTCCTGGTGGTGGTGAAGGGTGGCACTGGTGGTGGTGAAGGGTGGCACCAGTGGTGGTTCGTCAGCGGGTCACTGGTGGGCTCGGGGGATGCAGGGAGGAGCGGGAAAGAGATCGGCTCATGGAGGGAAAGGCTCGCCGGGGTCGGGCTTGAATGGGTGTGGCGCAGGAAGATGATGGTACGGGGTGGTCGGGGACGCTCGGGTTGATGGAGATGCTGGAGGGAGGTGATGGCGGTCGGGGGATCTTGGTCGGAAGAGATGAATGGGGGAGGAGACGGAGTACAGTTGGTGGTGGAGTGGTAATGGAGGAGGGTGGTTCAAGGTAGTGGAGGGATTTGCAGCAGGGAAGAAGCTGTAGCAACCGGAGACTGGAGGCGGTGGAGTTTGGCCGCCCGGGTCGGGCTCGAACGGGTTGAAGCAGTAGTAGCCGGGGTCGAGGGAGTGGCCGGGGGAGAGGGACAAGTCGTCGGAGATGGAGGAGGAGCGGGGTGGGGGTGATGGCAGTCGGCGAGGCTTGGCCGGGTGGTGACCGGAGTTAAGGGGCCGGCCGGGTGATAGTAATGGTGGAGATGGTTTTCTTTTCCCTTCTTTTTAAAAGTAGGAGGAGAAGAAGAAAAAGAAGAAGAAGAAGAAGAAGAAGAAGGGAAGAAGAAATGAAAAAGAAAGAAGGGGCTACGGTTTTGTGAGGAGTGATGAGAGAGAGAGGTGGAGGTTTTCCAAGGTTTGGGGATTATGGCATGCTTGGAAAAGGGTGTGAGGAGACATTAAATAGGGGATATGATATGGGAAGGTGTGGTGATAATGAGCCCCATTTTGAATGGGTGGCCAAGATTCGTCATGGAGAAATTATTCATACAAGGAGAGGGGTTGGTTGACTAGTCAAGAATTAGGACTTCTCCATTTGGTTTGAACCAATGGGATATTGACACCTAATGCAACATTTGCAAATAATTCCCCTTAAATTTGGGTATTTGTACAGACACATAAAATGATAAAAAATTGGTGGACGATTTGGTGTTTGGTGTTTTGTAGGGTGAGGGGGTGTTGTGTGTTTTGTATGGGCCTAATGAATAGGGTATTTGGATTGAATTGGGTTAAAATGGGATTAGTCAAAGTTGGTATCCCCAATTTAATTAAAGAATAATGCAAGCGATGTTCTAAAATTAATTGAAGGTACATGGGCTAAAATTAAGTGGGACATAAATATTATGAATAAAGAAGACTCAGAACAGAATATTATCCTAAATTGGGTTGCTCAAAATGGATCGAGGTTGTGTCTCCAATTTTGATTGGAACGCACAACGATACGAAGTTGAATTTTATTTAGAATTAAAATAAGCGTCTGCGACGAATATTGTGCGGCTAAAATGAAGCGCAAGAGAGCAAAATTATGAGATACACAAAGGTCATGAAAGGTGTAGGCTTGGTGTCAGTCTTAGACCCTTTAATTGGTCCGGCTAAACGGGTTGAGTTGATGTCTCGAAATTGATGGCAACGACACAGGTGCGCGACACAAAATTAAATAATAGATTTTGGATACGGGAAGTTGTACAATTAAATTAGAGCACAAAGGGTTATGATTTTGAGTGATGGAAAAGTCCAGCGCCTAAGTTGGCGTGTCAAGTCTAGAATGCAACAACTTGTTGAAAATTATGGGCTAAGGCTGAGCTCCGAATATTGCAACAACGGTAGGGTGTAACAATTAAATAAAACTACGATAATTAATTACAACCTCAATAAATTAAATTCTGAATAATATAATTTAAATTCATAACCCTATAATTCGGTCAGGTGTTCATCTAGTGGGCTTCTAGGTCAAGTTTACTAGCTCAAACATTAAGAACACTGTATATATATAATATATATATAAATACACATCTCATGCAATTATTTAAAATAAATACACACAATATTAATAATATATAAAAAGTCAAAAATATCCATATTTTCAGGATGTGGTAGTGACATGAGTTCATCGCTACAAACAACTTATTAGACCTGCAAACATATGTCATTAGCGTGCAACCTAACTATATGACATTCACTGGTGATACACCATTTTGGAATATTCATGATAAGATGATGATCCTTTCAGTGTAGGTAGTGAGTCCCACTGAAAGTCCTGAATTATAGGTGCTTGTATGTCAGCACCCATTATCCATGTTCATCCTAGGTCGAATCGGTTCCGTGGTTGTGAATACCATTCAAAAAATCTAAAATCATGTGCATAAGTTGTCAATGACCATGCATAAATATACAACTTAGCTATTAAAATATAACATGTATGAAAATAGAAACTTATAATTACAATGCAATATATTCTCTGTTGTATTTCCATATTATCTATTGGTCCAAACATTTTTCCACACTTCCATCTCTTTATAACAACAATACTATATATTCCACATTTCTATGTAACAAGTTAACGACAATAACATTACTCTTTTTTATCTTGGTTCTTTTACTTAGAATAAATAATTTTATGGAATATAGAAACAAACATTAATATGAGTTCTTTTTTATTAAGTGTGAAGTTAAAGGAGATAATGATGAAAACTACCTACCATTTAACGAACTATCTTTCGTCCCAATCATAAAGATCGCACCGATCATTCGGGGGGGGGGGGGGGCACTGCGGTCTTTGAATGCTTCCTCTGTATTAATCCAAGTCCAACTAAGTCCGCCTAGCTATTAAGCCATCATAATTCACCATGTAGAGCGGGGCATTAGAAAAGCAATTTATCACTAAAAATTCAATCTTATGTCCACAAGCGAACAATGATAGAAGCAATAAGAATGATAACCATATGGAAAGTACGAAACGTTATGCCCTAATTTCGTTGAATCAATAAGTCGTCGTCAGACGTGATTTCGTACAAGTCTAAATTATACTTGTACGGAGCAAAAATATGAACATGTAGTAAAATATTTAAAAATAGAGTTGAAGCATCATCATAAGCAGAAAGTTGAAGCACACTATATGAAGAAGAATTCTTTTTATTCAATGATGTTGAAATGGAATACATAATGTCTCTTGATCAACTGAAACTATCAACTTGGCTTACAATCCACAATTGGCAAACTGACATCAAATAATAATTTTTCATATATCATGTCCTTTTATTACATTGAAAACATATATAAGACACCTTAAAACTTGAAATAAAACTTTGAAATGCTTCAGAAGAGAGCTTTAAATGCTTTACGAGATTAGTACAACCTTTGAATGTCTACGTTATTTTCAAAACCTGTGGAGGAGGGCCCAAGTTTGTAGTTTCACGCTTCGTGGTGGCACTACATAGTTCAAGATATCGATTCGCTGGCTCGAGAGGAAGCCTTCACGAAGAGCTCCCTTGTTGGGACAAAGACGATAGATCATCGTGAGTGGGCAAGATTTTACTTTCTGATTCTTTCACGCCTAATAAAGAATCCAAAGATTGAATGTGTGCTTGTTGTTAAAGAATAAGATCACAATCACTAAGAATGATAGCACCCGACTATGTATGCTTTAAGAGAACTTACCTGCTTGCTTAATAGAAAGAAGAACCCATGCTATGCTAAATCAAGATAAGAAGATTGCATGCTAAAGTACAATTGAAAGATAAGTAGATTGTCACTACAATTGAAAGAATCTTGCCAAGCTAAATAAGAAAAGAGATAGAATGTTTGTGAGTCCCTTATCGTATGCTATCAAGAGTAGAACTACATGCTTGTGAATATCAGTGAAGTTATGCATTTGGGAATTTTACTATTTCATCATTGTGCATAAGTGCACCAATAGTTTTTATTTTTAGTATTTCAATCAATAACAAAATAGTACATAAGTAACTTCTTTTATTTTATCTTTTACTAAGTCATCATTGATTGTAAAGACGTTTACAAAGAAAACTAAGAGAGTTCTTTTATTAATGCATGAAGGTAAAAGAAAGAAGGATCGATGCCACTTATCGACTAGAGAATTACCGAGAGCAGAAGAAACTACTTCGTAACAATCAAGCTGCCTTTATGCTTCCTCATGCAATGACACAAACATCGGTTCAGTATATTTCTTCTATATATTTTCTCTCTCTTTCTCTTAGAATCCTAGAACGTATGTAGAAATCAATGTAAGGGAACAACGAAATCATTCATGGAAAACAATAACGAAAACATATTCATTAAAACAAAGCAGCAAAAACGTCTAATAAAAAATAATAATAAAATAGATAGGAAGAGACTCTTATATAGAGTTCATTCTCCAAGACACGATTTACTAAATTTTGGACTTATTCCAACAAAAGTCAATCCATGAATATGATAGGATCTCAATGCATTTGTCATGCTCGATTCGATGATGAAATATTTTTCTACATAACCCAGTTCCGACCGAGTTATACTAGCCACAAGCCAACATGATGCCATCGTCAGGTGCGAAGCTCTACAGGAAAGGCCAAACAGCCGAAATAGCACCTATGATCATCATGAAGTCTATAGTTCAAATAATACATGCTAGAATACATTTCATGTACAATTCACAATGATCTAGAACTGAAACGAACCTTCCAAGTTCCAAGACCAGTCCGAAAGATCCCCAAGGTAGGTTGTTGAGATATGGAAACAAATTAGATTTGTTAGACCAACCACATCAAGTACTAGAAAGGAAGGCTCAAGAACATGCCAAATAAAAATCGACAAGAAAATAATATAAAAGCATGCATCTGACATGTACGCATAGATGAACAATAATAAGCAGCTCATTGAAACGTACAGTACCAAATCACATTCTATAGAATAAAAAGGACAGATAACCAAGTATCTAGCAGTATAACTCAACAGAATGGGAGCTAGAACATCCAAGTGAGCAAGCAAATCATGCCCGACATTTAGGGTCTGCTTGGCAATTGTAGGGGTAGCGGTTATGAGGTATTTTTAGAGTACCGATTATGAGCAGTTATGGGGGGCCCGATTTTGGGCGATTTTAAGTAGTAGCTTTTAAATCAGTCCGACTCATGCTTGGTAATTCATTAACGAGCGATTCTGAAAGTTTTTTACACAAATAAAATTATATATATGTCCATATATAAACATAATGGTCTCAAGTACGGGAACTGCCACATAGTCCACGCCTCGATCAAGATGAAGTCCATATTTGATCAAAATAATAAACACTAATGAAATAATAGGAACGTCAGGATGAATTTAGAAGAGAAATATTTTAAAAACTTATCGAAAAAGTAGCCATAGTTTGGAAGAAGTAGAAGAAAAACACAAATGAGAAAGAAAATATAGGATAGGATATTAATAATTATAATTATATATTTTTTGTGAGGATATAAATGAAATAAAATAATAAAATTACTCAAAACCTACTGATTTGGGGGTTTATAAAGTCACCCAAAATTATATTACACCGATTTTGAGAGATTTTTGAGCCGACCAAAACCAGCGTCTCAAAAAAAAAAGAGTTTCCATAAACGGCCGGTTCAAAAATACCTTAAAACCGGTGAAAACACTCTTACCAAACAGATCCTTAGTTTCTGATAAATTATGTCCTCCTGATCAAATACGACCAATTACGACCTACAAGTTACTATCAACTAATTAGGGTTGTCATAATTTCGATTACTAATAAGATATCCGGTCTAGTCCGAATCGACCTGACTGGACTAGCCCGATCCAACCTAGATCCGATCAAATCTGGATCCGGGTCGGCCCGGCACCGGTTAACACGTACTCACCAACGCGGACTGGTCGTTGGGTCTCAATCTCTCTCTCTTTCTTCTTCTTTACATACCAATCTATGGCTTTGATCAGAGAAAAGAAGTAATATTAATACATATCTGTTATAAATTGCATAATAATTCTGTTAAGAAGTTCTCGATTCAGAGTAGAGTTGCTTCGCCATGTCGATGCTTGATTCTTTCTTCAGCAAGCGCTTCAACGGAGCCAAATGGTACTAACCCTTTTTTTTCCTAATTACATTGTTCCGATCGAAATTGGCCCTTCATTTTGTGGAAAGATTGGATCTTGACGTGATTTTCGCCCAAATCGAGGGCTTCTTGCTAATGGGCATCTGTGATTTTCTGTAATCTCCTTTTACCAGTAATCTCCTTTTAATTGGTAAAATTGGGGTTATTTTGCCGCCCCCCCCCCCCCCCCCCCCCCCCCTCTCTCGCAAACTACGTTTAATTGTTAATTAGGTGGATATTAGGGCATCTCAATGGCAGCATCTTTGCAGTTTCTTTGATATCTACTGTAATTATGTCGTGATTATTGAGTTATAATTTTGGTTTCATTCGATCAGCAAAACTCTGCTAAAGTTGACGATCCCGAGAATAAAGCTGTTGAGGAACAGGAGGGAGATCCAACTGAAGCAGATGCGCAAAGATATTGCCAAGCTGCTCGAAAATGGGCAAGAGGCAACTGCTCGTATCCGGGTATTAAACTGTTTCACTTTACTTCGTGTAGTTAGTCGACAAAATATGTTTCGAAACAAATGATTAGGAGAATTTATTAGAAGTGCCTGCCACTGCGCAAAAACTCTTAAGAGTTGTGATGATAGTTAAGGGTTAAATATTTGTATTATTTCATGTCCGATGCAGATAGAATATCCATTTTATAGGCCGAGAGCCGGTTTTACGTAGTGGTATAACTTTTAATAAAAAGTGCTTAAAATGCACGTCGGATGAGATTTGAACCTGGGTGGCTGTGATGCTATGTTAAAGTCCCTGGTGCACCAAAACTTTAGAGTAGTGATGAGGGTTGAGGGTTACATATAGTTCTAGTAGAATTTCTGAATTTATTTTCTTTATTATGAGGATATATATGAACGAAATTTAAGCTGTCCGTTTTATTTTAGGTTGAGCATATTATTAGGGAGGAGAACATGATGGCAGCCCAGGAGATCATCGAGCTGTTCTGTGAGCTTATTGCTGTCCGTCTTCCCATAATTGAAACACAAAGGTAATTTGTTTGCTATTTGAAATATTTTATTCTAGTGTTCGTTATAGTTTTTCAGTTTAAGATGATCCTGTTTGAAAATTATCGGTCCATAAAAGAGGTCATCATTAGTTACGTCATCATTAGTTACTGCCATTTACTGACATGGATATTCCTATTGATGTCGTAAATTACCTGCTAAATTTTTTTGAAGTATATGCTTTCGCCTTTTTAAGTTTCATTTACATTGTTATTCATGGTGTGTTGGGGACTGTAGCTGAATAAAAACTGATCGAGACAATTCTGCTTGGTAGGTTCTTCTATTATTTCAATGCAATCATGACTCAGATGAAATATATATAGAAGATCAGATGAAAATATTTTAAGACTCTTATCGAACTCTCATGTTTCCTAAGTTCCAAGTGAAGTGACATTTTTTTTTCCATTTGCGGATGCTCCTTTTTCTGTGAAGAGTTCTATTAATGTTGAGTAGCCACCATTCTTGGGCGATCTTGATTGTATGTTTGTTGTTACTTAGCTTGTATTGTGCGTGTCAACTATCAAAGATGTTGGAAGGATCATTATTATGGTTCCAAGTCCCAATCCATTTCTTTGACCAAAGAAGAATCTCCAATTGGTATCAAACTTTAGGATTATTATCTAATTGTTTGTTATCACGATAGAGATGAACCTGAGAAATGGTTTGTTATCATGTTTCTGTGCTTATATGTACAAATAGTTATGTGAAAAGGCACAATGATATATGGAGTGGGACTTGGAACCATAATATAGTTAGCCACTAAGGTAGGCTTCATTAAAACTGATGGGTTTGGTGCATTGGATTTTGTGGTAGAAAAGCTTATAATTGTAGCTAGAAACATGGAGACTATGTCTTGTCAAATTATTCTATAGAATATGGACTTGTTTACCTTCACTAGTATTCTTAGTATTATTAAATGCAACTGGATAAGGGAAGAGAAAGTATTTTTCTTCTTTGAGAAAGATGGGTTGATGGAGAATGTCTGATAACTAAAGCAGCTGGATAGATGGGTTGATCGGATGACTTCATCTCAGAACTAAATCTTTAGATTTTATAAAGCTGTCAGGATAGTCAACAGATTAACACTACAGTTTCTTTTCCTCTTAATTAAGTCTTGTTTTCAATTTAGCATCAATTTTTGCACACTTCACACTTAATACCTCTACTATTTGATGTGCAAATGGAGGTTGATTGGCAGAATTTTGTTCTACAAAATCTTTAGAACTGGATGAATTTGGAGACCGAATCATCATATTTAAAGTTTATATTCCCAAGTTGGCTATGTTATAATTTTACTAAACTTTTCAAGAAAACAGTTTTAAAGCTTCTGTTGTTTGGCTAAAAATTAGCTCGGATATATTGGCATAATTATTCACATACTTGATAGAATAATGGTGAGAAATAACAATTTCAACATATTAATGGTAGCAGGAATAGCTTATATAATTAGTTTGTAAGGCAAGTAAGAAAAAGAGTAAAAATTGATGCTATCTTAGCTCTAGCTTAAGGATTACGAAGTGTGTATTTGTGGGAAGTTGGAGGTGCGTCAATTGAGGACTCAAGTGATTTGTACATGTGCATAGACCAACAGATGCACTAGTTAGGACAAGTGATAACATATTAATCAAATGAACCCATAGAACTAGGTGTAGGCCAAAACAAACTTGGATTGAGGCCATAGCAAAGACTATGGTTTTGTTAACCTTACAATGGACATGGGACATGGCCCTTAAGAGAGAGGAATAGAAGAAAATGATCCAAATAGCCGACCCCAAAAATCTGGTTGTTGTTGTTAGCTCTAGCGTAAGATTAATATTGTAGATATGAGCCAACTGCCAGATGGGCGGTTCTGCGGATGAACTAGACTTGTTTAACTAGTTTCTATCTATCTTCTTCTTACAATTTTTTGTTGAAATCAGGGTTCATGCTGATCCATCTCATTGCTCCCTTATTGGCCTAGAGGACTGGCTCTTTTGTGATGAATACAAAGTGACAAACACAAGATTTTTTTTTTTTTGTCATTTTGCTTGGTTGGCAATGTGCAATATATCGGATATCAGGTTCATGTCTGTTTGGTTTGAGATATCGCATGTCAGATATCGGATATCGGAGATATATTGAAATATAGGCTATCAATTAATACATTATATACTAAATGTCCTATCAAATTCAAAATTCAAAATGTACTAAATGTTCTAAATATCTTATAAGGCTAAAACTAAGTAGCTAACAAAAAAAACTAATATAACATCAAAACATGGTAACAAACTAACAATTATAACATCAACAAAAAGAGAGAGATAGGTGGCAGTGACAGGGGGGAGCACTGCGCTCACAGAAAGTTAGGTTTAGGGCTTCAGGTTTGGGTTTTTTGGTTTCAAGTCTTTAACGGGTAGGATAGGATCCAACCTGACCTGAAAACACAGTCCCCTCTTAATATCATATAATTCAATATATCAGGATATATCGAATTTCGACCGATAAATCAGCTGTTTTTTTCTCAAAAAACTATCTATGGTATTTATATATATATCGGTTAGGGTCTCAATCCTATCTGATATCTATAATACTGTTGGTATCATCAGTTATGCATTCCATGTTTTAATAGTGGTTTGAACCAATTGGAAGTTCTCAAATTGGGAATCAAGATCCAAGAATGCTATAATACATCCCACTTAACAAATATTCTCCATTTTAACACAAGGATTATGTTTAACTATACCTAATAAAGAGGTTTTTCATGCAACATAAGCATTTACTGCATGTCCTGTTCATAGGAGAATGTTAGAGCTTTCCTCACAACTATTTGTGGCCCTGATGCATCCATCTTAACAAGTAATTTCTATCATCATTATCTGGTGACATCCAGTAACTAATATGCCCACCCACTACATTAATACAAGCACATTATATCATATTTTGCTCCCAGGAAGAATGTTTAACTTTAAGACATCCTGACATTATTGTTAGTACCTCAGTTAATCCGCAACCTAAGGAGGCATATGGATGGCAGTATGATATGTATATTGTTATAAAAATTGTTCATTTTCCACACTGAAATTCAGGATATGTCTAGAAACTATTAGAACAGTGAAGAACTGTGTTATATTTTCGCCCTGGCTGCAGGCATAGAACTTTGGACAAAGGTAGATGACGAGCTGCATACTTTGCCTTTTAATTTGTATGGCATGTTTCTCACCCGTAGTTTTTGCCATTTCAAAATTGTACTGTCGCATGGAGGGTTGGGTCTCATGCTGATAAGTGTTGTAATGTTTAACCAATCCTCTAGTAAGAGGAGTTGACTTTATTTTATATTAGAAACCACATTTTTATTGGCTTTTGTTGGTAGACACGAAAGTAATTTTTATAGTCAGCTAAGCAGTTTTTGAACCTAACCTGCGTGAATGTTCGAGTATAGCAGCATGTCTGTTAGTAATTTCTATAATTATTGGGTATATTTGGAATTTTCATTTAGTCAGTTGAACCGCTTCTATAGGATTTGCAACAAAATCCTTTTCATGCAAACTTAGTGGGACCCTTCAAGCAATCCAAAATGTTCATCATGATTAAACGCCCAAAATTAAAGTATATTTGGAGTACTCTGTACTGCAAACTCTTAAAGTCCCAAATCATAATTAATGTTGAATATACTTCAACTTGTTAGTTTCCATCCAACTCTCACTTGATAAATAACTAAGAAAACCTCGAATGACTTTATTTTGGTTTTATTCATCTTGAATTAACTATTAAGTAAATCATGTAGATGGAGTTGATTTGTAATTTGAGTGGATTTTCTTTGGGTTTAAACCAAGGTTTGAAATATCGGAATCGGTTTCGGGCCCTTACTACCTACGAGTATTAGTTTCGGTTGTTGCGGATCGGATTCTTCATTCTGGAAAGCCAAAAATAATAAAATTTATTTTAAATCTAGAAAAATATTTAATACATTTAGAAATAATTTAGTATGTTGTTTCTCGACATTTGTAAATGAAATAATATTTCACTTATTATAGATACTATTATCTATTTACTTGCACTTTAAACATTATGCAACCACAGTAAATAGTTTTGAATGAAATAGTACTAATCTGGATGAATGTTGTGAATTTATAGATATATAAAAGGTACGATAATGGATCTTGTCGATAGACGCAACATTGTCAATGTTCAGGGCAACTTTAATCATCATGTTAACAATAAATTTTCATTATTTTATCTTTTTAGTTCAATTTTTCTCCAAATTGACTGGGAAGAGACCCTCAAATTCTAAATATTAGTCGATATTGGACTGGGACATGTTAAAACCGATACATATTGGCCGTATAGGTATCTACCGATGTGGGACTTTAAATGCACATAATTTCATTCAAATCTTGTTAGAGGGACCTAACTCTACCTTCTTTTTAGAAAAAGGGTAAATTTTATTGAAATAAAACTTGATTTTCAAGGAGAGCAAGAAGAAAATCAAGTAGCAAAGAGTACCTAATAATATCTTAGTAATATTATCTTAGTAATAAATGTCATGCACATTTATTTCCGGTCCCATCGATGTGGATTAAATGCCCTGTATGCATATTTGTAAATATTTTAAATATTTGGTAGCTAGAATCATGAATGGAATAATCTTAGGACTTAGAATAATTCCTAGAATATTTTCTAGAATAATACCTGAAATATTCCCATTCCAGAAGGTTCTTGTAAGCCTTTGAGGCATTATAAATAGGAGGGAGACTCATTTGCTCCTCACCACCAAAAACTTGTAAGTTTTCTCTTACCAATAAAAGTCTTCAAGCTCTAATTTTGCTCCACTTCTCTCTATCGTCTTAGCATTTAGCTAAGATCATTCGGGAATGCTTGCACGAGTCTTCGAGGAGGAAGCTTGTGTGCCGGACGGATCGAAGTGTAGAAAAAAATACCAAGTCCGTGACAAGTGGTGCCAGAGCAAAGGTCGATTGTAGCCATGTCGGCATCCGAGACAGTCACAGGTGTAGAAAAATATACCAAGTCCGTGACAAGTGGGGCCAGAGCAAAGGTCGATTTTAGCCATGTCGGCATCCGAGACAGTCACAGACAAGCGTCTCGCATCGCCCAAAAAGAACACCAGGAGGGGCAAAAGCAAGGAGCCGATGATAGAGCGAGTTCTTGACGATTTGACGTCCCGTCTGGAACTTTTGGAATAGGACGTGATGGGCGTGGAGACACAAGTGGAGCAAAATCAAACGGCTTACGAAGGGTTCTCTCATGGGTTGGAGAGTGATGTCGCCAACGCCATGACACTGTTTTGAGAGCAACATCGCGGGATGCAATCTGGTTTCGAGGAGGAATGCCAGGCTACAAGGGCGAAGATTGTTGAACTGCTATTTTTGAGAAGGCTATCGCCAATAGTGGGTCTTCGAGTAGGGAGACGACACCAAAGGTGAAGTACCGAATGAATATTATTGAATGAAGGATTACATATATATAGGAGGTGGACTAGCCGCCTCTTTATTCTCTACCCGATGTGGAACTAAAGCCCATCACTAATATATATGACTAATACTCTTAACACTCTCCCTCAAGCTGGAGCATATATGTCAATCATGTCCAGCTTGTTACAAAAAAACTAAACACGAGAACCCAAAAGAGACTTTGTAAATATATCAACTATTTCAGTTCTTACATGGTGAAATGTGAAGAATGCATTTCTTCTTCCGTAGAGGGCCTTTCGTAGATGACATACTTTATCCTCCTTGCAAGGTCACCATGAAGAAATGCATTCTTCACATTTCACCATGTGAGAACTGGAGATCAAATAGCTAATATATTTACAAAGTCTTTTTTTGGGTCTTCGTGTTCAGTTTCTTTGTAACAAGCTGGACATGATTGACATATATGCTCCAGCTTGAAAAATGGTGTTAAGAGTATTAGCCATATATATTAGTGATGGGCTTTAGTCCCACAACGGATAGAGAATAAGGAGGCTAGTCCTCCTATATATATGTAATCCTTCATTCAATAATATCCATCATATTATTCCCATTCTACATGCAACATAGTCCTTGATCGACCCGGTGTGCTTGAGTTGACGCAAGCTCCTCCTTGCCACGGAACTCAACGTCCTCCAGGTAAAATTTTGACTTGATCTACTTCTTAAGATACTACTAAGTCTCGATCGAGCACAAATCCTTCTTTTTTTTCAATGCACCTACGGTGCCACCATAGCATAGCATTATCAGTAAAACAAAGGGATGCAATATTTACCTTATCGGTCTCATCTTCGACGTGAATTGCCTTAAGGTATCGCTCGATGTTCTATAGGAAGTTATCCATTTCCTTCGCGTCTCGAGCACCGTTAAAGGATTTTGGCTCGGGGTACTTCACCTTTGGTGCTGCCTCCCTACTCGAAGACCCACTATTGACGATAGACTTCTCAAGAATAGTGGCCTCTTTCTTGAGTTTTTCACGCAGTTCAGCAATCTCCGCCCTCATAGTCTGGCGTTCCTCCTCGAACCCGGCTTGCATCTCGTGAAGTTTCTCTCGGAACAACGTCATGGCGTTGGTGACATCACTCTCCAACCCATGAGAGAACTCTTCGTAAGCCGCTTGATTTTGCTCCACTTGCGCATCCACGCTCATCACGCCATGTTCCAAAAGTTCCAGGCGGGACGTCAAATCGCCAAGGGCTCGCTCCATCGTCGGCTCCTTGCTTTTGGCCCTCCTGGTGTTCTTCTTGGGCGATGCGGGACGCTGGTCGGTGACGGTCTCGGATGCCGACATGGCTACAATCGATCTTTGCTCTGATACCATTTGTCACGGACTTAGTATTTTTTCCTACACTTCGACCCGTGCGGCGCACAAGCTTCCTCCTCGAAGTCTCGTGCAAGCCTTCTCGAATGATCCTAGCTATAATGCTAAGACGATAGAGAGAGCAATATTGGAACTTGAAGACTTTTATTGATAATAGAAAATCTTACAAGTTTTGGTGGTGATGAACAAATGAGTCTTCTCCTTATTTATAATGCCTCAAAGGCTTACAGGAACCTTCTGGAATGAGAATATTCCATGAATTATTCTAGGAAATATTCTAGGTCCTAAGAATATTTCATGCATGATTCTAGCTACCAAATATTTAAAATATTTACAAAAATGCTTATAGTACATTTAATCCACCTCGGTGATAAATGTGCATGACGTGTACCAGATTCCATCTCTCATAATATGCAACTCCCCAGTTGTATCCTTCCAACTTCCAGGAAATTAGTCTTTAGCTTACAAAAAGAGTAAAGTGATCATTAATACTTGCATTAACTGCTACCTAATTTGTTCAAGGTTTGAAAACTTATTAGTTGCCTCAATTTCTACCCTGGAAATTGGGGGTGAAGGCTTTGTTGTCGTTGCTATATTACTTGGTTCAATTTTCTGGTTTAGATAAAATGGACTTGCTCTCTAAAATGCTTATGAGGTGATAGACGAAAGTTTGCATTGACATGCTGCTTCTAGGTTTGATATTATTAGCAGTTCCTATATTTATATGAAACACCACTAGCTTAGATAGTTATATGCAACTATCACATTTCACTGATAGATTCTTTTAGCACTAATTTTATATAGGAAGATATCACTCTGCTTTTGGAGGGCTTTTTTTTCTTATCATAATTTGGAGCTAGATAATCAGTGGAAACATAACATTTAGCTAGTGTAACTTCTAATGCACAACACAAGCCTGCTGAACTGTAATACATCGTCTTAGCGCCAGGATTTTCCAATTTGGTGAAGCTTACTAGTCCAGAGGAAGGGCAGATACTAGCCTGATTATCATAACACACTAAATACATGTAGTAGTCTTACAGTACTGAAAACCTAAACACAGATAAATAACGAAAGAAAACCAAAGATCTTCACTGGCTTTTGAAAGAGAGAAAAGTATAATTACTTCCTTTAGATTATTTTACAATAGTCTTTAGATCCACTGGATGAAGCTGAACTGCTTGGAGATTCACTATCATCCAATTCTATCACTGATCTTCATCAAAACTCCTCAGTCGGAAACATCTTCATGGAAGATTTCCTGTTCTAATACTTTGTTACATATTTTCTTGCAAAACGTCCATGGTCAATTTCTTCTTAAGGTGACTCCCCCTAGCTTCTATTAGCGGCTACGTTACATAGACAAGGAAACAGATTCGGATACAAACACGATACAGTTTTGGTGTACGACATTTTTTAGAAAACTGTGGGACGGATACGTCCTGAATACATTATATATACATATTGTAGGAAGAGAATATGATTTTATTAAGAAGAGAGGGGAGTACATTATATAGAAGAGGAACCCCGCTGACTATTAGTCTACCCAATATAGGACTAAACTAAACTTAACACATAACTCAACACCCTCCCTCAAACTGGAGCATAGATGTCAATCATGTCCAGCTTGTTACAGAGAAATTGAACCCGATGACCTAGAAGAGACTTTGTAAATATATCAGCTATCAGATCGTCAGTCCTCACGTGGTGAAACTTTATCATCCCTTTCTGATACTCATCACGGACAAAGTGAATGTCGATTTCAATGTGCTTTGTCCTTTCATGAAATATATGATTAGTAGTAATATGAATATCAGACTGGTTGTCACACCACATATCTGCTGCTTTATATCCTGCTTCTTCTTCCAGATCCTGTAGAAGATGCTGCAGACATAGCACTTCTGCCGTGCCATGAGCAATGACCCGATATTCCGCTTCTGAGTTTGATCGTGCGATCACACTCTGCTTCTTGCTCTTCCACGATATCAAATTTTCGCCAATGAAGATCGAGTAGCCAGATGTCGACCATCTATCCGTAAGACTGACACCCCAGTCAACATCAGTAAAACACTTAACATAAGTATGCCCCTTATTCTCCATCCGGATTTCTTTTTCCGGATTCTAAACTAGATATCGCAGAATTCTGAGAATTGCCTCCCAATGTGGAACTCATGGAGAAGATATGAATCTACTTGCGACACTGACGGCAAAAGAAATGTCTGGACGAGTCATAACGGCTAAGTAGTTGAGTTTTTCAACTACTCGTCGATATTGATCCAGATTGGTCATCAGTGTCCCCTCGTTCCATGGGCGAGGTTACTCCCTAAGCTTGCATCATTCCTGCATCATTTCGGATGTCTATCACATACTTTCTCTGAGACATTACAATGTCCCGCTTACCCCGTGTGACTTCTACGTCCAAAAAGTAGCTCAACGATCCCAAATCCTTGGTTTGAAACTGTTCTTCTAGAAACATCTTTAGTCATGCAATGTCCTGACTGTCGTCTCCTGTGATCACAATATCGTCCACATAGACAAGTATCCTTCCAGCTGATGTCTGACGGTAGAATACTGAATGATCCTTCTCCGATTGGCACATGCCAAACTGAGTACCACATTTGTGAAACGATCAAACCATGCACGAGGGGATTGTTTGAGACCATAAAGGGCCTTCCGCAGATGACACACTTTACCCTCCCTTGCAACAAACCCGGGAGGTTGCACCACATACACTTCTTCGTCAAGATCTCCGTGAAGAAATGCATTCTTGATATCCATCTGTAGAAACGGCCAGTCATAGCGAACAACTAAGGCCAAGAGTAAGCACACAAAGGTCATCCGAGCAACTGGAGAGAATGTCTCAAAATAATCCTCACCATAGGTATGAGAATATCCTTTTACCACAAGACGAGCCTTCAGGCGATCAAGAGTGTCATTTGATTTTACCTTAATATTGAACACCCATTTGCAACCTACTGCCTTCTTACCATGAGGTAAATCAACCAAGTTTCATGTATGTTTTTCCGAAGTGCTTTCATTTCCTCTTCCATAGCAGTACGCCAGCCAGGATATTTAAGACCCTCCTCTACAGTATTGGGAATCTGAATCCCATCAATAGTAGCCACCAATGATTATGTGTGGCTCGCAAGCCCTTTGTAATTGTCAATATACAAGGGATGATCACGACATGTATGACGAGGTCGAGCTGGCGGATCAGGAGGAAGCAAATCATTGGAGCTAGAGGAGGATGAAGGCGATGTGTCCGCGGGCACTATCAGCAAAACTCGTTCCGGCGATGCTGGTACTAACGGACCCGGTGTTTGCGGACCGTCGGACCGGAAGATTGGCTCGGTAGGGGAGGGCACCTTTACCGGGGGAGGGTTGTGTTTGAACAGAAAACAACAAAAAATTCTTTTCTGGATAAACTTGCGGAGCCGGATAAGTAGTTTGTGGAAGTGGAAGAAACTCGGTTTCAACAAAGGTAACATACCGAGAGAAAAAATACCTCTTCAAGACTGAAAAAATCACTAATACCCTTTCTGATCCTTTTGGATAGCCTTCGGATCTAATTTAGAAAGAGTTGGTTGGGTATCCCTAACATAACACAAGCAATCAAAGATTCGGAGTGGTAGAGGAAACGTCTCTCGTTTGGGATATAACCGAGAGAAGGGAGTAGCGCCATTGAGAACAGACAACGACATGCGATTAATTAGATAGCAAGCCGTAAGAATGGCATCCAACCAAAATCTTTTTGGAGTACGTGCTTGGAACATAAGAGCACGCATTGTTTCTAAGAGATGACGATTCTTGCGTTCAGCCATACCATTCTGTTGTGGTGTGTAAGGACATAAAATTTGGTGGATAATGCCATTCCGAGAAATGTGAAAGAAACTCACGAGACATATACTCACGACAATTGTCACTGCGAACGCATTTAATTGGAACACCAAATTGTGTTTTGATTTTCGCATAAAAAATGCACCAAATGTTAAATAATTCGGAGCGATTTTTAATTAGATAAACAAAAGTGACACGCGAGTAGTTATCAACAAAGGTAACAAAGTACTTGAATTCCATCATAGATTCAACCGGACAAGGTCCTCATATATCGGAATGCACCAACTCGAAGGGAGCGGAAGCAATTTTATTCTGATTGACCGGATAGAAAACTCGGTGATGCTTAGCCAAACTACATGACTCACAATGAAAAGAACATGAAACATCTAAAGATGGTTACATTTTCTGGAGTGTTTGGACAGACGGATGTCCTAACCGGCAGTGTAACTCAAAATGATCAAGTTTCATACCAGCACAGACAACAGAGGAAGTTTCGTCAAACAAGTACAAGTCTCTAGCCACATGCCCTCTACCGATAGTCTTTTCAGTCTTTAGGTCCTAAAAAATACAATCATCAGGAAAGAATATTACCGAGCAATGCATATCGCGAGTAATCCGACTAATTGAGAGTAAGCTGAATGGGTTTCCAGGTGTATGTAATACAAAATGTAGAAGAAAGACGGACAAATCATTTTCCACGGACTGTCAGCGAACCACCATTGGCACATGTAATATTAGACATACGACCAACCGGTACATAATTTCGTATCATACTTGCGTCGCTTGTCAAGTGAGCAGACGCACCGGAATCAATGACCCACTGCCTCGACTGTATCACACATGCCGTTGAGTATCCTGCGGTGGACCGAGAAGCAGAGGCTTCACCTCGACGTTGAGCTTGAAACTCAACAAAGTCTGCATATACTTCATGAGTCATTTGTACGGATCGGTCGCCAAAATCAGGAGTATCTGAGGTAATATTGACGGCATGAGCTTTAGTACACTGCCACTGAAAATGATCCTATATACCACAGTTGAAGTAGGTGCGCGGTCGACCTCCATCACGACCGTCAATGCTTCGTCCACCATCACGGCCAACATTTCGGCCACCACGTCGTCCACCGCGACCACCACAAAATCCACTACGAGCGGCACCAAGAGCAGATCGATCAGCAGGAGCATCACTTGGAGAGGTGAGTCGTTGATACGAGACAAGTCACGTTTTCCATCAAACGTCGTCGCTAGGACCTCCCATAACTCCTTTACCGTGTCCGTGTTCTGAACCATGTCCTCCACCGATGGTTCCATTGAATTCATCAACTGTGTAAACAGTCGACTATCATCCGTCTTCCACTGCTCAAATGTGGGATCAGTCGTCTCCGGAGGGTTGTCAGTCAGATGCTTGGACAATTGCATTCTCCGAAGTGTTTTCTCAACCTTCTTCCGTCATGTTGAGTAACCATCTGGTCCGTCCAACCGCCGATCGACCAGCTGAATCGAAGAAATCGTCGTGTCAATGTTCGTTGGTCTTGCCAATGCGTTTCCGACACCGGTAGTAGTAGCACTGCTAGTTGCCTCAGTGCTTGTCATCCTGCAATGCACTTGATTCGACCGTCGCTGGATCTTTCCAACCCCAATAATCACATCTACTTTACCAATGCACTATTAACGTGGCCAGAACCGACACGCGTATGGAAAGTAGAGATTGTATGGGGATCACACAAGTCAGGACGGAGAAGCAATACATGTTACTCTCTGTGTAGATTCTGATGTGAATATCGGGGTAGAAAGGAAACAAAGATCCACGTAAATAAGCAACTTGTCTACTCTTTGTTAACTCTTGAAGTCGTAATCTAGGAACAGAGTTTCAACAAACAAATCATTGTCTACTCTCTGACCGTCGATATACGATTTTTTTTCTTTTTAGGGTTAGGGTTTAGACAGGAAGGAGGGACGGCGACTACATGTTAGGGTTAGGGTTTTGGGCTGGAGGCTTGGGGGGGGGGGGGTCGGCTACGGCAGGGGGGCAGCAGATGGAGGCGGAGGCGGGGGCAGATGCGGGCGGCCGGAGATAGGGCAGGGACGGGTGCGGGAGGCAGAGCAGTGGGGGGTCTGGCGGGCAGAGGGGGGGGGGGGCGCTGGGACTGTGGCAGGGGGGAGTCCAGGAGGCGTGCTGCGGCAGGGTGTTGGAGGGGGGGGGGGGGCGGGAGGCGGAGACGGGGTAGGGCTAGGATTGGGGCTAGGGTTTGAGGGAGAAGTGAGAGGGGAGAAAGAGTCGGAGTTTTGGCTCTGATACCATGTAGGATAGGAATAATTGATTGATTTTATTAAGAAGAAAGGAGAGTACATTATATAGGAGATGCTAACCCCTCTCACTAATAGTCTACCCGATGTGGGACTAAACTAAACTTAACACATATGAAAACACATTCATATAATATCTATATTTAAGCATGTTTTTGGTTGTTCATAAAGTTCTAGAAAATATCTTAGAAGCCAAAAACTCCTAGGAGGTCAACGAATCTCAGTAAGAACATCGATTTGGCGGTTCTTACTTGGGAGCTCGTTGGAAGCTCGTTTCTCCGATGACGGAAGCTCGCTTCTCCAGCGACGGGAGCGCGTTTCTCTGGTGACATGAGCGTTTCCCATAATATGACCATAATTTTAAAGGAGGACATAATTTTTTGGAAGAAAGTTAGAAACTTTTAAGACACGTTTATCCCAGTACCAAGAAACTAAAGATTACTTATCTTGACATCATAAAAAATCAACATGCGAATGATCTCTCTGTAAGTTTGAACTAAACATTATAAATTCTTATAAATATTAAGATATTTATAAGTTTTGATAACAATAATTAATAAACATAAAAAAATTATTAGCGCACGCTCCCAACTTTAGACTCTTTTAAGTAGTTGTGCTCCCGTCCCCGTTTCCGTTTCCGCTTTTGGCTTCTAAGGAAAATATCACCGCAAAGAAATATTACTTTCTCATATCTCAACAATTAGACATAGGAGAACCGTATCTGACATGATTGTCAAGTAAGTATCGTGCCCAATACTTTTTTTATACAGTTACAGGTCCCTAGTCCTCCCAAGGAGTACACTGCCACATTAGCTGTGATTCCATTATTTGCAACCAAATTGCACTCTCTTTGAGTTTACTTCAGAATAAATAGATGATTGAAGGACTTGTTGGAAAAACCCAAGCTAATCCTTTTAAACAAAATTGCCCTTCCACTGGAGGCTTGTAAGACGGCTTGTGTACTGTCAATTGCTGCTTTTAGCCTTCCCATCCTTTATACTGTCAAATTGTATAGCTGAGGATTGATGATAGCATGATATAAAATACTAGTAGAAATCTCTAATTTATATCGATCAGAACTAAATGTTTGTACCATTATACTCCTATTCAAGAACTGTATATTTTTTCAGACTTTGGTCTTTATAAGGCTCGACGACAATAACAATATTTCCAAGAAAATGTGCAGGGAATGTCCTCTAGACCTTAAGGAAGCAATTTCTAGCATATGTTTTGCTGCACCAAGATGTTCAGACCTTCAAGAACTGCAGCAGGTTCAGATGCTATTTGCTGCAAAATACGGAAGGGAGTTTGTTGCAGCTGCCACAGAACTCATGCCAGATTGCGGAGTTAATCGCCAGGTTATACCATGTCCCAAGCACGTGTAACCATGATATCGACACTTGCAAGTTCTCATCTTCTGACAAATAACTCTTAGCAGGTAATTGAGCTGCTCTCTGTTCGTGCTCCTTCTGTAGAAGCAAAATTGAAGCTTCTAAAGGAAATTGCAGAGGAGCATGAGTTGGACTGGGATCCTGTTGCCTCTGAAACCGAGTTTCTCAAGCCTCATGAGGACTTGTTGGTAAGTTGAATTTATTCTTGTGGTGTTTATTTTGTTGGGAAATTATTTGTGTGTACCAATCATACGAAACTTGTTTGTGGCTTCAGAATGGACCAAACCACCTAATTGGTGGTTCTACATTGCCGCTGCCAAAAGAAAGAAAGACACGAGGACTCTGTACCCTCCAAACACACAGAAGAGAGTGAAGAACTTGATTCCGATCCTGGCTTTGATTCCTTCGACCTCCCTGACGTTCCAAAAGCTTCTGTCCGAACAACAGCTGATAACCTATCAGCTCCAGAAGTCTTCCCTTCACCCATAAAATATTCTGCCCCAACTGGTTTGGACCTCGATTCTGAACTCATCAAATCTGCACCCTCCATAAATGAGGAACCTGAAGTAGATAACCTGGAGCCATCTATCCCTATCAAGGGAAACAAACAATTCCAGTCCATCCCTTTTGTTGCTCCTCCACCTTCCTCTATTTCATCACCTTCAACGCAAGTTGATGCATCTCCATCCCTTGCTTCTCCACTTGCTTCTCCACCTTCTCCTGATTTGCCTTATAAGTATAGTGACCCAACTCCATCCTTCGTCTCTCCATCTTCTGTTTTCGCTACAAAGCGTAGTGAGCCAATATATACCAAAACAGAAGCCAACATAGACTTTCAGGATGTATTGGCAGCTGCTCAAGCTGCTGCAGAAACTGCAGAGCGAGCTGCTGCAGCAGCTCGTGCTGCAGCTAGCCTTGCCCAGGTTCGGATCACCGAGCTTGTCACAAAGAAGAACGACAACAGGACTTTTTACGAGAGTAACAAGAATGCCTCACCTGAGGCTTCTGATCCGCGGGATGTACCAGTCAAACCAACCTTCGATCAACAGGACTCATTTGGCCACGAAGACCAATCCCCTCGTCATGAGTCTGTGTGGGGATTGGGTTCACCCACTCCCTCTTCAGACTACGTGCTCAAGATGGTGGATGGTTCCCCAGAGACGAAGGAACAACATGCACACCTGCCTCAGCGATCAACTTCAATTGAGGATGATCCATATTTTTCATATCCCAACTTGTTTTCGAGACAAGATTCCAGTCTAAAGCCAGATCATCCACGACAGCCTCATGAATTCTGATGTATGATATGGAAATGCTTGTATAAGAAATGTTTCTTACTTTTAGAAACTTTATGAGCTGTGTTAGTAAATCTTGTTGCTACCTTTCATATATGGTGAGTGGCATTTACTGTGTAAGCTATGAATTGGACTGGTTCTGTATAAGCAAAGATGTGAAGGGAAATTGAAATTTCCCATATTCATCAATGTTGTTCTTAGATTCAAGTTGTAACGATTGATTGATTTGGAGTTAACAAATTTTAGAGAGAGGTCTAGTATTATAATACTTACATTTAGCATAGCACCTATGATATAAATAACAAATCATTGAAAAAGAGTAAGAATTGTATGACATCCTGAAATCACTACAATAATAAATAAGAATTGTATGACGCAATTTAATATCTAGAAGAAAATATAAACGTGTTAAAAGCTGTAAACCAATTTGTAACTTATTTAGTAATTTTATAAAAGTTTTTCTTACTATGAACATGTTAAAAACTGTAATAAAAAATTGCACTTTATTTAGTATTTTTATAAAGTTTTTTTTCTCTTGCCATAAAATAAGTATATTACAAAAAAAAAAAAAAAAAAAAAATTTAAATGCTCTCTGGAGAAGATAACTCATATAATACATAAAATACGAGAGTTCATATGAATCATCTCTCTACCAGGTCAGTGACACCCCATGCTTAAGTTAGCAAAGGATGAATAACCATAGATGTAAGTCTTCTCCGTTTTGGGATATTTATAGCCTAATATTGTCTTGGGAATCAAGTATTGTCTTGGGAATCAAGTATGGGTAACATGTGGTCACCTAAAATCATGTTTGGTTCATGGAATCAGGATATAGGAAAGGATTTTTTTATTTTTTTTTATGTTTGGATACAAAAAAGAGCGGAAAAGGAAATTAATTTCCAAAAAAAAACAACATAGAGAAAATAATTCTCCCATTTATCCTATGGATTTACTTTTTCATCCCAAATTATTCACTTTTTCTACCAATCTTCCACCATTCCAAATACTTAGAGAATTTTTAAAATAAAATTACAATTTTTCAAATGAAAAGAAAAAAAAATTAATTTTTTTTCATTTTCTTTCCTTGAACCAAGAGACATAAAAGTCAATGTGTTCTGTGGCCAGGTCGATTTGATCGATTGTGATCCGGGTTAGGCTAGCCAGTAAAATTATCCGATCCGTATCGAATTTTGACCAAAACACTAAAACCCAGTCTGGACCCACACAGTCCAAGTGGAATCGATCTAGGATGAACCGGTCTGGGTCTGGATTAATTGGTTACTATTTGAAAAAAAAAAACGGATTTTTTCAATTTAAGTAATAATTTTTTATATAATTATATATAACGGGATAAGTTTTGGGGAATTGCGGGGGGGGGGGGGGGGGGGGGGGGACCACTCGCCAACTCAGTTGGCGAGTTGCTGAGTTGGCGAGGGGCTCGCCAACTGAGTTGGCGGGGCACCCTCTTCGAGGGCCCGCTCGCCAACTCAGTTGGCGAGCCACATGCTGAGTTGGCTTAGACCCGTTGCACAACGCTCGTTTGCTCGCCAACTGAGTTGGCGAGTAAGGATCTGTTTCACAACGGCTATTAACAACAACGGCTATTACAATCTCCCTCTATAAATTACCTATCTCAACCCATTCATCTTACACTCAATCTACTTCCTCTATTTTCTCTCTTCCCTCTAGCAAAGTCTCCAACACTCTCTCTGTCTCTCTGCCCGCAGCTAAAGTTCATTTGAGGTTTTCTGTAGCCAAAGTTCTCAACCGTCATGGATCGTAGCGTAAGAATTGTATGCTCGCACGGCGGTACAGTAAATGGGTTAAATTACGAAGGAGGAGAAAGTATTATTTTTTCAACTTATCCGAATATTAGTTTTGAAAATATACGTAATCATATTATTGAACGTTGTTCTATTCATTATGATTTTATTTTGAAGTCTATTTTTGGTTCTAATTGTATTTTGATAGATAGTGAAGATGCATGGAATTATATTCTTGAGATTAATTCACAATCACGGTATATAAAAATATATGTTATTAAAGTAGCAGCAACCTTAGATAGTAGAAATAATGAATATTTTTCTGAATATCAGCATGTTACTTCAGGTGCTAGTTCTTCTCAACAAATAGTTTCATTTATCCAAGAAGGTCATTCATCAGATGAATCTAACCATGATGATGATAGTGACAACGACGAAGGAAATAGTGATGATTTAGTTGAAAATGTAGATTATAGGGTAGATGATGATGTTGTAAAAGCTATCACTGATGAATTATTTAAGGGACAATCATTTCCTAGTCGTTCTCACTTTAGAAGCTTTATCAGTAATTTAGCAATTAAATATAATTTTAGTTGTTCAGCTAGTGATATGAATAATGCTCGTGGAATTATATATAGTTGTGATCAACCGAATTGTAATTGGAGAGTATATGTCAAATCTATTGGAAATGGCGATATAGTTAAAGTTAGTACATTAGAAAATCGTCATTCTTGTTTAGGAAGACTTAGTACAGGACGTCATCGACTAGCTACCGCTTCATGGATTAAGACCATGATAATTGACATTATTAGAGATAATCAGTCATACAGTCCATCACAAATTGTTAAAGATATATATAGGGAGCACCGTATACAAGTTAGTTATTCCAAAGCATGGAGAGCCCGAGAGACAGCATTAGCTGAAATTAATGGTAGTTATGATGAGGCATACGCTAGTCTTGAGGAGTATTGTTATAGAATTATGGAGACAAATCCAGGTAGTACATGTTTTATTAAAACTACCGAAAACAATAGCTTCCAACGAATTTTTATTTGTTTTAAAGCATGTATTGATGGATTTTTAAGTGGATGTTTACCAATTATTAGTACTGATGCTACATTTCTTTCGTCAAAATATCAAGGTATCTTATTTATTGCTTGTGCTCACGATCCTAACTATCAATTATATCCTATAGCTTATGCTGTTGCTGAAGGTGAGAATAGTGATTCTTGGTCTTGGTTTTTAAATTCTCTTAAAATATCTTTTGAAAGTTGCTTTAATGATTGGAGTTCAATTTCATTTATATCTGACAAGCAAAAGGGTTTAATAAATGATGTTCGTGCTATTTTTCCTGCATCTTCTCATTTTTTTTGTATTCAACATTTTAAACAAAACATGAAAAAAGTTACAAAAAAACCAGTATTTCAACGCTTGTTAGACTCGCTTGCTAGATCATATAATAAAACGGATGCATAGAGTGTGTTTGATATAATTAAAGCCGAGAACATAGTGTTGTACGATTGGCTTTCTTGGTGTAAACGATGAAAGTCGTCGATTTGAACATTGGATAACAGCGTATGCTAGTTGTCCTAGATTAGATATTAACACTTCTAATCTTGCTGAATGTTTCAACAGCTGATTAAGAAATTACGAGATAAGCCAATAACAACACTTCTCGATGGTATTAGAGCCAAGATTATTACACTTCATGACAATCGTAGAAAGTTTGCTGAAAATGTTGACACAGATTATTGTCCGAAGATGTTAAAAAATATGGCTTCTATTATCAAAGAGAAGAACCACCTAGAAATATTAGCTATTGATAGTTATAGGTTTGAAATAATAGACCGGGCAACAAGTAGAACCTATATTGTTAATATAACTGACAGATCTTGTACATGTTTAAGATGGTACCATACTTATATACCATGTATACATGCATGTTTTGTTTGTAGATATTGCAATATTAGTATTGATAGTTTTTATCCTGCAGTATTTTCGACGGCTACCTTGAGGAGTGTATACGAGCAAAATATGGAGCCAATTCCAGTTCCTACGAGATCCAAGGTCCTTTGGTAAGAGGACAAATTGGGGTGCCAGATGTAAGACGCAAAGCCGGAAGACCAAAAAAGAACCGCATCAAACCCCGGGAATCATCGACAAGAGATCTACGATGCAGTAATTGTGGTGCTATGGGACACAACCGAAGAAGATGTACTAGTCAACCGAGAGAGTAAAATATAATTATTCAATACCAAAAATTTATATAAAAATCTATTACAAATCATACAAAAATTGCAATAATACAATGTTTACAATTTTCTACTATTCCTCGTCCTGGTCTTGTTGAGTTTGGGTAGGCAGCGGTGCTGATGGAGTCGAAAAAAATTGTGTGAATATCTGGTAGCTTTCATCTCCAGCAGTCTCGTAACTCGGTCCGGCTCCAGGAGTCTCGTAACTCGGTCCCGCTCCAGCACTCTCGTAAGTCGGGTAGGCTCCAGCATACTGGTAACTCGGGCCCGCTCCAGGATACTGGTAACTCGGGGTCGCTCCAGCATACTGGTAACTCGGGCCCCGCTCGAGCATACTGGTCACTCGGGCCCGCTCCAGGATACTGGTCACTCGGTCCCGCTCCAGCAGTATCCGTCGACGACGACGAGAGTGTCTCTGTCGTACTAAGCCGGTCGGATAGTCGGTGGAAGACGGGATTGTACCGGAGGCATTCCGGTTCCGGTCCAATACCCAGATGCCGAACACGAGTAACAAGCTCCCCCATAAGACGACGAGTCACATGTTCCTCCATATGAGGTTGTTGTAAATGCTGCTCGTATACCCCACTCTGAAATTTGAACATGTAAATTAAAATATTTATCATATCTATGTATATGTATTTTTTAAAGTATAATGAAGTTAAAGTATAATGAAGTCATACCAAATCATTCATTCCATCAATAAAAGCACGCATAGTAGAATCGTCTAGGGATCTAGTCTTGAACCTGGGCTCCTCATAGTGGTATACTCGGTTGCTCATTAGAGGGCATCCCACCATTGTCTGTAGTCCAGGCTACCTATGTCTGCAAAATATAAACAAAATTTTAGCAAACTATTTACACTAAATCAATACGAATAATGAGTAACTTATAACTTACATTCCTCACGAGAATTTAGTCTAGGAGACATGTCCCTCACACTATAATTCTCGAACCGATTATTCCAGTCAGCAACGAGACCAATGATTCGTTGGAATGCATTGATGTCTGATAACCGACTGTCGGTGGATCATCGAGAATTATTGGGGCCATTCCGAATTGCCGAAGAACACGGTCTGCCGGATGGTACATGGTGAACCGATCATATATAATATGACATCTGTGTAAACTAAATGCATAGGATGTCATCTTGATTTCTGGAGCATCGGGTTCACATATGTACGGTAACCAGGTTACCTATTTAAAGATATTTTAAGAGATTAGATGTGATGTTTATCTACGATCAAAACTTCAATAATTTAAAGATATTTATTGCATATTTAAAGATGTTTATGTACGGTAACCAGGTTCACATATGTATGGTAACCACTGAGAACGCTGGTAACAGGCCTACCAATATAGAAGTGCTCGTAGGACCAGAACTATAAAACAAAAATATGACATTAGTACAAACATAATTTGCGTATA